>JARYHS010013631.1:119285944-119831197 GCA_031002005.1 Vandiemenella viatica | reverse complement strand
ATGTGCTGCAGCTGAGGTGTACGTAGTGTGTGACCAGGCTGTGTCGCGAGTCCCGCTATACGTCCGCCTCGTCCCGTGGGAACCAGCCACTCCCAGCCGCTCACTCCCACTCACAATAATCAATTCGCGACTTCTTTTGTCTTTTGACGTCAGTCTCTCAGCCTATTCACGCAATCCTACAGAACGTGGTACGGTTTGACCTAACTACATGTATCTGAATTATGCCGGCCATATCGAGACAATGACAACTACGTAAATTAAAAATAAGTATTTAAATACCAACACTTTATGCTGTTCCTGAATACGTAGATCGCGATATATGTAGAATTACTTTCTTCAATATGAAGTAATGACGCCTCAGGAAATGGACGAAAATTGACTGCAAATACTAAAACCTTCCTGTCTCACGTTGTAGCACGGAATATCAGTTGATCTGGTGCAGTATGGAATATCGTTTCCTAAAAATCATAACATTTAAAACACGTCCAAGAGTACATTCTATCGCGATCTATAGTTCAACACTATCCTTCATCTCTTCCTGAATCTACACGCATTTCATACAACCTATTATAACAGTTACGAAAGGAGTTTTTTTTGGGGGGGGGGGGGGTGACGCACTTCTGGTGATAAATAGTTATTATAATAGAACAATTGGACTTTTATTTAATAGTTTCAGTTAGTTAAAACGATTTGTTATTGAATGTTTAGTTGTTTGGTGGCCATGTAAATTCACTGAGAGCAGTTTCTGAAAACGAAGTGGGTTATTTAAAGAACTTTTTCGGAAATTATTTTATAGTTATAACTAAACACTTTAATGACGCGTAAATATGACTACTTCTGTCCAGATTACAGGATCCTGCACGTGTTAGACATATCCACCATAGCTTGTTGCGCAAATGAATATGATTACTTCATTAAACCACTAATACTACTACTAATACTTTATTCTTCTTCCCAGCACTTATCTCACGATTGCAGAGTCGGTTTTCAGGATGCGACGTGGTGGGATTTGACTGGTTTCTCGCGGAGCGTGACGCCTCCCGGATATATGCCAAAAGTGCACAGTGACAAATCGCACAACCCAAGCCCTCGCCAACCTGCAGATGAGAATTCCAAGAACAAATCTTCCCTGAGTATCCAGCACAGCTTATCTATCCCCGTGCGGGCATCAAGATTTGGGTTTTCCACAGTTCCCCAAATCACTCCAGGCGAATACCGGGATGCTTCCTTCAAAAGGCCATGGCCGAATTCCTTCCCGTTCCTTGTCCCCAGTCCCATCCCGCCTCTAATGACTCCGACGTCGGAGAGGCGTAGAGAACTAGTAAAAAAAAAAAGATTGACAGTTTCCCATTCTGCCCCGCAAGAACATGCACTATTTTGTCAGTCATCTTTAGTTACGAAATCTTAATAAAAAATTGTTTCACGGAGTGAAGTGGGTATTTAAGTAAAAACTCTTTATGTCTGAATCTCAGTCTGTAGGCTTTCGTAGATAATATTTTATTTTCTGCGGTAAAACAGAGAATAAAGAAGTTTTAGTGACTTTTTGCTAGCAATGATACTAAAGAATTTAGGATTTTCCACTGCGAAAGTCAGTAGGGGATATATGGATTGTGCTGGCATTGGTTTTTATTTTAACTTTAAGAATCTTTCATAGTTTTGTCCATCGCCAAGGAGTATCTTTTTTTGGTTATCTTAATTACTGGCTTCCGAAGGCGGTGATGGGTCTATTTTTTACAATACTCGAAACTAAAAACAGTAAAGAAATGCATTTTTTTTTCGTATTCACATGGCAGATTAGCAATTTTTCAATCTCTTAAATCAGTTTTCGACAGTTGTGTTGCTTGAAAAATTGGTCTTTAATCGCTCATCTATAAATATCAAGTGCTCACCTTGCCTTAGAGGCCATCAATGCTTGACTGCGTTTTTTTCTGGCGTCTTTCCAGGAAGGTAAAGGATTATAGACCGTCCTTCCAGGAAGGAGACCCTTGTGCGCTAATGTCACCTGTGCGCTTTTAGTCCGCCACCACGCCTCCCGGGGAGGAAGTCGGGTTTCCATTTGTCTGTGGAAGTCTTTGCCTATTATCGCAATTTAGTTGTTGATATCTGTGTAGTTCCGAAAACACAACATACTTAAGCAATCTCCATAAAAGTTAGTGGGGATCCGCTAAATTCGTTGAACTGAAAATTTCAACATTTTCTGTTCCGTTAAACAATTAATTATTACCTCTATACTGTGACTAAACTGCAGATGGTTCTGCTAAGAATCCCCCCCAGTTGTTGAGCTTAACGTGTTCCTCTCTGTTCTTGTCTGAATGATGCTATGAATCCGCCTCTTGTAGAAAGACCTGCACAACTCGTTGGAAATCAGATATTAATTAAACAAGTTTGTTAATTATGTCGTAAACGATTTAATCTGCAGCTTTGAGGACCAACGCGTTATAAAATCGGCTTTTAGTGTCCATACCTGTCGTAATACGCAAAATTAAAAAAGTTAAGCGCTTCACCGACTATTCAAAAGTTCGAAATAAAATTAACGGAGACGTTTAGATACTTTCGCTGTAACACGGAATATAAACCAGTAGTAATATAAAGCAAAAACACGGCAGCACTAAACGCATAGCAATTCCGAACGATTTGTAAAATAAGTAACTTAAAAAATGACACTTTGAGGCATGATTATTTGTAAGGAATGTGACTATCTCTCGCCGTCTTTCTGTTGAGAAGATTATTTTTGCATCGCTATCTTCAGTGATTAATGAAACCATTTACAAACCAAAATCTAGGTGGCTGGTACATTGCAAGCAGAATTTTTTTAACTCACTAGTCTCATACAATATGGTGCCCCTTTGATGCTATACACCGCAACGAAACCTTCAAATTATTGCCTATGAGTGTAACTTTTGGGTTTTCAGAGATTATTTAGGGGTCCGTGGATATTTCGTCTATTTTTTTTCTAAAAGTTGTTATTCATCTGCATGATTCAGAAATTATTTCACTGTTCGTATTTGTAACACAATGGGACCACTGTAAAATTTCCTTATTTAAACCCATGTTTTGTGTTTGGCCCTGAGGATCACGTAAGAGCATGCGCGATCTATCCCAGATCAATAGTTTTTCTCAGAATTAATACATATTTTTTCCATAATTTCACTAAAGTCGTGATTCATTACTGACAGACAGATTTTTCTGTCAGTGATTTACGGCCAGTCAATGGTAACGTGTTTAGAGCCGTAAGAAGATTGGAAGGAGAAACGCGAAGGAATTTTGTCAAGTGTTTTTGGAGGAACCATAGTGGCATTTGGCTGGAGTGATTATGGTGAACCATGCCAACCGAAATAGGGATGGACGAACCGGGAATCGAACCTGCGTTCTGCCAAATACCAGATCGGAATTTTACGATTCACCGTCGCACGTGGAATAGAGTTGTGCAAACGCTGTCTAGTCTCGCTTGGTATCTCGCTGCCAGGAAATACAATACAGAGGACCGAGCCTGGACGTGAGCTCGAGCCTGACAGTAGGTCGGTCTGTTATTCACGTGCTGCGCGGTGACAAAGCGACGCTGGTACTCGCTCCGTACAAATAGAACATACACAAAATATTGGTAGTAGTCACTGGTATACTGCAGATTCGAGAATGCACCTGCTCTACAATCTTGTCCAGTTTTCTATGGTGTACGATTAGGGCGAGGAAGGCACTCAATTCCTGCACTGCCGAGCCTTCGTTTGTCCGCCAAACCAGGGATAGTTCCAGCGGCCACAGCTTGCCCGGTTAGAGAGGACAGGGCACAGGAATAACAGAGTGCGTTCGGGTGTGAGTATACGGCAATTTGCACGACACTAACTTGGAACAACAGGACGATTCTTAACTAGTACACGCTACTTAACTCGTAATATGTACTCGATAATCAAATACTAATCTACAATTTCCGATTGTTCGTCATTTCTTATGACACATCTTGAAATATTAATTAAAGGTAGTCTCTTACAATATTACACAGCCAACTGGCCGACCTAGGAAATATTACACGATGGAATGGTTTTCCGAACGAGTATATGTTGTTATTCATCCCGTATGGTAACTACCTACGCTCGGACACGGACAAGACGCTCATAAGAAAAATTATTAATATAATTTAATAAAACACACCACTTCGAAAACTTCAGTTTTCATTCTGCCTAGCATTTGTCACCTAATCAGAGCCTAAACTTTTAGAAACCTCTTTTTGAGTCATAAATCATTTCATACCACAAAGGTTATTGAATGCAATGTTGTTGGATCAATTTTTTCTGCAGTTGCTTAGTTAATTAATTGCTTCTAAATCAGCCAACGCAAATAATTTTTTTTATTTGGCATGCTTTTCAATTTTCATCAAGAAATCATCAGCAACAAGTTACTCATATCGATGTTGTTGAGGTTTGTAGCTGCTTGTGTCTTGCTCTTCTCCGATAACATTTTCCTCCTAAAACCAAAAGTCCTTATACTGTAAGCTAGATCAAGGTTATTCTAATAGCGGTTGGGCCCGAAGCGAAACGAGTAGCTTTTGATTGTTGAAAAAGACGTCACGGCAGCAGGGCCGCTTTTATGCATAGGCTACATAGGCTGTGGCATAAGGACCCGCACCACAATGGGGGGGGGGGGGGGTCCCACCACAAAGAGGGGGTCCCTCACCACAAGTTGTAGAGCTAAAAAAAAAGGTCGCCCATAAATTTTTGGGCCGAATTTCGAATTTAAGCCCCACGGTCAGAGGGACCACTGCCGACAGGGGGGCCCGCACCACATGTATAGCCTATGGGTCCACAAAGCCTAAATGCAGCCCTGCACCGCAGGAGCAAACAGAAGCAACGGGTGCAAGCGGCAAACGTACGGAGCACGCACATTTTCGAAAATATGTATTTCAAGCTTGCCGAAGAAATTAAGTCAAAGAAACTTTATAAGTATTTGATAGTAAGATTCGGATATCATCTTATGCCGTTCTTTTGTCATATTTGGAGCGTATCAAGCGAACAACAGAAGATATTTTCTGTGCGGCGGCCACCTTTTGAGTTTTCAGTCTCGCATACGTGGACCATAAACGAATAAACATTCTTGTCCTGACACAGATTTTTGTGAGTATCACTGTCACTTCTAGATACCTGTCAATTGTTTTGTCATTTTTTTTTCCATTTGAAATACGATCACTGCCAAATGGTTTGATATATCTTGTTCTGCTTCTTTTGCTTATGATGCTGGTCGCTAAATTATGAATGACAGGAACATTAAAGAGCATTCCAGGAAGCTTAACACTCTGTACAGAACCTGTTTTATATACTTCTTGGAAGGCGATTATGCTTGCAGGTCATGACCATACACGAATAAACATTCTTGTCCGAACACAGATTTTTGTTTCACTGGCACTTCTGGATACTTGTCAATTATTTTGTCATTTTTTTTATTTATTTATTTGAAATACGATCACGGCCAAATGGCTTGATATATATTGTTCTGCTTCTTTGCTGGTCGGACGGTTGACATGACAGGAGCATTCCAGGAAGCTTAACACTCTGTACAGAACCTGTTTTATGTACTTCTTGGAAGGTAAATTCAGCAATTCTGCTTGCAGGTCATGAACATAATTTTCTGGGAAAAAATTTGAATGCATGCAGTAGTTGTTATACTGAAAATGTCCTTACTGTAGCAGTTTATAACCAAGTTGTCCTAAACTATAGCTCGTTCGGAAATGAATGACATGTCATATCGATACCTTTCATTTTTTTCTGTTGTATGATGTACAGCCGTTGACAGTACATCCAGGTAAGTTAGTACAGTTTATACGATGTTTTAATCAAGCTGACATTCAAGCGTCCCAATACTTAAGCGCTCCAGCAAATCACCGTGCTCCTATGGTGACGTTAGGCGCAGAGCCAAAAATCTGAACCCGGTTTGAGCATGCTTATCGAGCTGCCCAAAGACCAGACGTGAACAATAAGATTGTTTAATATGTGAACGAAGGCTTTCCCGGCGGGCCGCTGAAATATAATCCAGTGCTGCCACCCACTTGGCTTTGAATATCGGTAGATTACCGCTAAAATTTCAGTAGATTTGGTACAAAAATCCGGAGATTCGCTAACTGAAACAATAATTGTTGAAGAGAGAGGTTGAAAATTAAGAATACTTTTAATTTCAAGGTCTTTTAAAATCACAAAAATAATATTCTACATTGAAAGTAAGAAATACCTCTGAACATATTTTATACATCGCCACTTTCATCACTGCTGCTGCTATGCCTAGTAGTTTTATTTTTATTCTTCCCTAGTGACTATACATTTTCTTTGTTGACATTAAATTTTGCATATCTTCTGTACAGGAAATGTTAAAAACTGCGACCCTTTGATTCTCGGATATTGGCTAGGCCTTCTTGGAAGGCACTGGTCTGTAATGCCTTGCCATCGAGCGTGTCACTGTGCATAAAGAGTGCGCCGATAGTTTTGTGTTACGGTCTTTTAAGATCTATAAAAATTGTAACCAAACAAAATATGAGCTTTATTCCAATCGTTGCTCCACACCAGCGGTTACAAGGAAACGATTCACAGTTATTGACAATTCTGTAATGCATTAACACTAACGCTCTAAGTTTAGCAAAACACCAATATACGAAAAAAAACAGTGGGATTGGCGTTATTTATTTAAAAAATGATTAACACAGTTCACTGTATTGACGTGACTGTATTAATCATACAAATGGTAGAATGAAAAACAGCCTTCAGTCACTAGAGTACAAATTTTATTATATTCCACAATGCATTTCGGACCCTGTGGATCCATCTTTAGGTGTCTATTGTATTTACATTGGTTTTAAATTTTCCTTAAGCGATATTCGTGCCTATTAAATAATATCGATTAAGGAAAATTTAAAACCAATGTAAATACCATAGAAACCTGAAGATGGATGCACAGGGTCCGAAATGCATTGTGTAACACAATAAAATTTGTATTCTAGTGACTGAAGGCTGCTTTTCGTTCTACCTTTTGTCTGATTAACAAATGTTGTTATTTATTTAAAGGTCTTAGCTTCCTCTTCAACTAGAGTTTATTAATCTCTTTACTGCGACAGAGAAGCAGTCAGTAATACGTCAATGACCTTGTGAGCGACACAAACACGTAATATAGTAGCCATAACATTCAGACCCGTCGCAAAGTGGTGGCGTATCGTGGTCAGTGTCTAGAAGGCGAGTGGATCGCGATCGGAATAACAGCGCATAGTCGAGCCAGCACTTCACAAGTCGTCGACCACCAAGGATGTCCCTCAAGTGACGTCATACATAGGACGGCTCCGCTTGGACGCCCGCTCTGAGTGTTGTCTTCCGGTGTGAGCTGGCGGCCAAAGTCTGCCAGCTGAGATTTACGTCTACACACACACAGCTCTAGTCGACATGTTCATTCTTTCACCCGCGCATTGGTACAAGGACTCTCAGTGAGATACATCCCAAAATCTGTTTCCGTAAGATGCAATGATTTCTCAGGTTTCAATTTTAGCCTGAAATACAGTATTATATTTTTCTCGCAGTTAGTTGCTGAAATTAAACGTTATAAACTTAAATCAGCGTAACAATTTTATTGAATTTTTAAAGTATGGTCAAAAAAAACGCTTCAATGGATTACCTTTAAAGCTGTATTAGTGAATAAGAAGTTTTCCGATTGGATTTTCGTCGTTATGATTATACTGCGACGGGTCTACTTAGTACTTACGCTGTTTTTCCATTAAGCGGCTAGTCGCGCGCTTCCGCAAGTCGCTATCAGCTAATTTTGTAGTAACCAGCTCATATTCAAAATTCACGCCGAAGAAATAAATGATGTATAAATAAAGATAAATAAAACGTAGTTTTTGTTTACTTCCTTTGTTACTTGCACTGACGTTGGAGCTTACGGAAAAAGCAGTCTCTCATCTAAATATAGAGACAGTACATTCTACTAAAAAAAAAAACTGAGCAAGAACGAACTAAATATTCCCGAACTAAATATTCCAGCAAATGCGCCAATTTCATCAATAAAGAACACACCGACGCCTTATGTTTTCATCGGTGATGATGCTAATTGATAAAGTTTCGCATCTGCATCGTGCGTGGAATTTATCTACAAAAAAGAGAGTATTTAATTGCAGATTGAGTAGAGCAAGACGATACATGGAGTGTACATTTGCCATAATGACTAATAAATGGCTTTTATTTCACAGAGCTTTAAACATAGACATAGATTTGTATACAGACATCGTAAGCTAAGTGGATTTTGTACGTGATAGACGGCCAGCCGCGAGCGGCTAGTCGTTTAATGTGCATTTCGCGTAATTTTACATACATATTGAGTCACACGCGGCTTTTTCCTGTCGCATGTTCTCTTACAGTCGCAAAGACTTCCACGTTGCGGTCCCGTCAGTGGGTATGGTTAATGACAACTGAAAAAATAGATATCGAACGCGGCCGGCCGCCCGCAACTAGCCGCTTAGTTGTTTGTACTGTAGAGCTAAAAAAAACAGTCTACAAATTGCGCGATAGTAGATTTTAGGGGGTATTTCGTATAAAAGTGGGGTTGTGGCCTAAAAGAAAGGTCTCCAAAAGTTTCGAGGGGCGATTACTGGGAGGGAGGGGGGGGGGCGTTTCTCACGGACCAGATCTCACCAGAGGGGGGGGGGGAGATCCGGAAAAACACCTCACGTAATTTATGGATGTCCTCTAACGAGCTTGGTAACATGAATCAAACACCACCGTGTTGGGACTGTCATTTTTAAAGGACGAAAACATGTAGAGAATCGAACAAAAATATATGGCATTGATCCATGCGTAGTTTAAATATATATTACAATGGCCCTTTCTTTTTTAACTATTGAAAAAACGAGCTCCCAACCCCGCATCTTGTTCTAATTAACAAACAAACAAAAAAAGACAAAGAAATATGCAAAATTTTAGTTCACAAGGCGACCCATTGATTGCTCTGTCCATGAGAACTTTTCCAACAAAGGTTACAAATATGACTCAAATTATAGTAAACACACAGAAATACGAAGAGGAGGGGGGAAAAACATACAGATACATTTTAAATGAAAATGGTTTTTCTTCTTAAACAAAAATAAATTTTTCTTCTTTTGTAACTTCCGATACAAGAACAATGTTTATCAACTTTTCTCTCAGCACTGATTTACTTGACAAATACCCGTCGGCATGTATGATTCTGATTAGCAAAGTGGATTTGAGAAAATGGAGAAAATAGTTGTTATTAATGAAGTTGCAGAAAGAGGTGTCAAACACAATCAACATTACAACAACATTCTCATAAAAGGTGAAACTCAGAAACAATTTATGTTACAGACTGTTACAAAAAAATCTTAAAAGTATCCACTGCCACAAAACCCACCCTTACAAAAATTAATTTGTAATGTTCAGTGTCCATAGAAATTACTGTTGCAAATAAGAATGTGTTTATCCTTAGTAATTGTGCGCTTCATTAAAAATCCCTAAAATTTTCAATTTTTTGTGTAATTTTAAGAATTTCTCACATAAGCTTTTGGTAAATTTGATTCAGATAACTTTTAAACAACTGTGGAGGTTTTCAATTTCTGTATTAGGAAAAATAAAAGTAAACGGTCATAATAGGAAACAGTACACACAGCTTTTGAAGGGAAGTATTAGTTGCTTATGTTATATTTCTGCTTCCAGGCATTTGAGGGTCTCAAAGTTGTTCGAGTGTGTTAAAATTTTCGATGGAGTGTTTTTTTGTTTGTTTGTGGACAGTGGCTGGAAGCAACAGAATGTTAACTTTTAAAAAATTGCCTATTTCTATGGGCCAACCTAATATATATATATATATATATATATATATATATATATATATCCTACGAGGCGTAAATTATAGTCTATAGATATATACAGGGTGTTACAAAAAGGTACGGCCAAACTTTCAGGAAACATTCCTCACACACAAACAAAGAAAATATGTTATGTGGACATGTGTCCGGAAACGCTTACTTTCCATGTTAGAGCTCATTTTAGTTTCGTTAGTATGTACTGTACTTCCTCGATTCACCGCTAGTTGGCCCAGGGCTGCATCAGGGATTCCGTGCGACGGAGGGTGGATGCATGTATCCTCGCTAACGGAGGACATTTTGAACATTTCCTGTAACAAAGTGTTTGAAGTCACGCTGGTACGTTCTGTTGCTGTGTGTTTCCATTCCATGTTTAATGTGATTTGAAGAGAAGTAATAAAATGAGCTCTAACATGGAAAGTAAGCGTTTCCGGACACATGTCCACATAACATATTTTCTTTGTTTGTGTGTGAGGAATGTTTCCTGAAACTTTGGCCGTACCTTTTTGTAACACCCTGTATATATCGTTGACGTCTAACTTACTAGAGGCGGTTAGGGACATTATACAAAGAACCGGAAGGAATTAGACCATGGCATCTTGAATGAACCATCCTACCATTCGGCTGGAGTAATAAGAGGAAACCCTAGTATACCAAAATCTGAATAGCTGGACGGGGATTCGAACCAGCGTCCTCTCGAATGCGAGACCAGAGCGTCACCGCTAAGCCACCACTCTCCGTACATATATACGTATAAATATGAAGCTACATCAGGAAACACTGATTTAATTAAAATTGCATGCAATTACAAAATTTCTGGCAACATCTCACAGCTGTTCATTTTCATTTTAATCCATGAAACTTTCCTAAACGATGAAGTTTTATTGTAGGATTTATGTAGATGTTTTGACTCTAATCTTCCGTCATGCTCCATTTCGTCCATTCTACCAGTGGCTTCTTTTCTACAGCAAACACTGCTCTACATCAGCTTGATGTATATTCGCACAAACTTCACCCTTTCCTCCCAAGAGAGTTATTCTATTTAAACGACAAAAATATAACTCTTGAAACCAGATACTCCATTGTTTCTCTTCTATCTGTAAGATTCTTTCATACTCTACTTTCTTGCATCATAATATTTCGGAAATGAAGATGTAGTACTATATAGGTCTATTTTCAGCAACCTTCTATAACAGTAGAGTGAATTGCTTCAGCATGAACAGTAATATTTATATTCTTCACTTTATCCATAATAAATGAACTTACGAAAGTCTGTAACTGTTTCAATTATATAAGCAAATAACAAACTGCAGCACCGTTACCTTTAATGATGTTTTATTTACATTGTGCGTTACGCGTTTCAAGAACTAATTCCCATTTTCAAACGCAAACAAAATACATTTTAATACAATTTGAAAGTTTAAACTTTCAAATTGTATTGTATTGTAAGACCTTTGTTTAATGTAATGTGAGTGTGTAGTTGTGAGTTTCTGCGATGGCGCACTTTAAGACACCTTCAAAACGAAAACTCCATAAGGTTTTCTTATGTATAGCAGAAACAAACACAAGCACATTGCACATTTTCTATTGCGTTTGAAAATGGGAATTAGTTCTTGAAACGCGTAACGCACAATGTACTGTAGCTAACATCATTAAAGGTAACTGTGTTGCAGTTTATTATTTGCTTGTGTAATATTTTCATTCTCTAAACACCAATAAACTTATTCAGTATTGGATATGTTTTATTTCTGGCCTTGCGCGTCGTCGACGTCGAGGTCATTAGAGAAGGGAAAGTACTGATGGCAGGAATCGAGGTGGAATTCGGCTATGGCCGTTGACAGATACCGTCCTGAAATTGGTGGGAAACCATGAAAAACGCAAATCTGGGCCCCCGGAAGGGGATTCGAACTCCTGAATGCGAGGCCAGAACCTTACCGCTCATCTATCACGTTCAGTTATTGGGTATCAACCAAACCATTTCAGAGTTGTGTACCTCGGAGAAAGTGAAGTGCAGGGTCTCGTAACTTCTGAGGCTGAAGAGCAAGTTATGTTTACTGTGCCTACTCAGTGACCCGTAAACCTCCAGCAACATAAGCCAGATCGTAAGGAACCGAACGCCAGAACCGCTTTCTCTCCACGCAGTCCTTATGTAATCCAGGGACGTAAACAAAGATCAGTCACGTATAGAAGATTGATAGCACTCAAAGTCATCTTCAAAATGCTACAAGATTCGTATTATACATTAAAAAGACAATGTCGGGCAATCGTACCGTTACATTCAGTAGTTCTGATCAGTGGCGTAGCTAGGTCAACAAGGGTCCCGGTGCAAAAAATTTATTTTGGGCCCTCAGGCCAGATGGGCGACATTTATTTTTGGTGTTGCTGGTAGGAGTACCCTGAGCAGTGAGGGACTTCCTGTGTCTCAGGGGCCCGCTTAGACGATGGTAGAGCTAAAAAAAAAAGGTCACCTGTTGGGCCCTCTGAACTGCGCTTGGGGGCCCCCTGAGCCTAGGGGCCCCGGTGCACTGCACCGCCTAGCCCTATAGTAGCTACGCCCGTGGTTCTGATCTTGATGATAGCCTGCGAAGTTTCTATATAACCACACCAAACTCTATACGAATCACCAGAAAAATAACGCGATGATACGGTAATACTTTATTGATATCATGCAAAATTTAAAAATGCTGTAGAGGAATCGGGCAATAATAACTGAATAATCTTTTGAAATCAAGTCATTTTTTGTTACTTTTTTTTTTCACCGCCTACCAATTTCTATACGAACAATGTGGTCTCTTTAGAGTCATCGAATTATCATGAATTATTACAGAGGTGAAACTTTAAATCACCACGCCTGCTTTAGTGATCCTGTACTAAGAATGGTAGCTAAGAGTTGCCATTTCTCTGTTGAACAGGTAACATGCGTTCTACATGATAAGTGTCTATTTTGCTGTTGTGAAATATGAAGTTTTTGAGATTGGGATATGTCCCAGCATTCGCCCAGGTGACTGCAGAAAACCGCTTAAAATCACAATCAGGATGGCCGGCACGCGGAAACGGGATTTGAACCTGGTCCCCTTGTTTCAGTGTGATGGCAGAAGGAGAAAAATTTAACAAATTTTCAGTTTAATGAGTACCCTACATGCCTACTTGTCTTTTTACCTTGGGTACTCTTGTTGCATTTATGTATTCCATCGATACGATTAAATTTCTGTAAAGTGGACGAGTGCAGGGGCGTAGCTATCTGAGGACTAGGCGGTGATGTTCACCGGGGCCCCCAAGCACAGGGGGCCCCAGGCGCAGCTCAGGGATCCCCAAACGCAGCTCAGGGGGTCGCCCATCTCGCCTGAGGGCCCAAAATATCTTTTTGCACCAGGGCCTTTGGTAACCTAGCTACGTCACTGGATGAGTGTCTGTTCCTTCACACAATCTTCTAATCAGTTTTTATGGCATTTTCACAGATGAAAAGCTTAATTCTGTTTTAAAATCTGATGAATATCTCACCGTCCTACTTTAACTGGCGCCGGACCACAAAATTAAAGTCTATTCTAATCATTAAACCTTTTTACCTACAATCTTGTGTAACTCAATAACTACTAAATGTATTTTTACGTGATCTGCTAGTTTGAAACCTTAATATCCGAGATTATATCCTGACACTAATTTTGGACGTAGCAGAAAATTAAAATCTGATCGAAACATTAACGAAGAAATACGTGACGCTATCCTATAGCCATTCAGTTAACAGACGGCACTCGAGGTCAGTCTGCCCTATCCCCACTCCACTGCCCTTAAGGGGCGTCCATTAATTACGTGAGGTTAAATAGTTGAAGGGGGGAGTACTTACGAAGGAGGAGTGGGAGTCGACGGAAATCTAACGTGAGGTTTTGAAATTATAGAAAGGGCTGTAAAGCTAAAAAAAATAGATCCACAAAAGACCGGGATGTCGACTGTGTGAGGGGGGAGGGAGGGGTTGTAAACTGTACTAAAGACGCGGATATCGCCTTTGAGAAGGATATTGCCGCCCTCAGAAGCAAGTGAGCTAAAAAACAGTCTCAAAAAAATACGAGATCGATAGGCAGGGGGAGGCCGTCAAAATCTCACGTCATCTGCGGGGAGAGGGGGGGGGGATGTCCGTCCAGATGTCACCAAATCTCACCAGCGGGAAGGGGGGGGAGGAGGGTCCGAAATTCCGGAAAACATCTCACGTAATTAAGACTGTTATTACAATCAATTTACACGTGCCAATTTCTCAGCTAGGAGAGGAGTGTGTTTTTTTCCGTAAGCACGGAAAGTGAAGATAATGGAAGTCAATCCCAGGTACTCCAGAATGCTTGGTCTCTGCTATCAGCTATCCCCAAAGATTTCACTGCAGTTCAAATATAAAGTGGGTACGAGTTTCCGCGTGTATGTTAGGTTTCATGCAAGCTAAGCAATAACATTTTATGAGATAAAACATAATATGAATTGTTTAAAATATATACAAGCCATTGAGCAGTTTCTGAATGTTTTCAGTATTCCCAGTGGTTTATTTATGGTGAAGAATACACGCAATCTCAGTACTCCAATTGACTTCTCACATCGTTGAACACTTTTTTAAGCTTTTTAAGCTTTTGGAGCTGTGGTGGTGGTGGTAGTGGGGGTTGAAGTGGTGATGGGCAGGGGTGGGGTAAGGGAGGAAGAGGAGGAGAGGGCGGTAAAGCTTCAAGGCATCTCTACGTCAGTGTTAAGGTGGGTTCCCACGATCCCCGTTAATGGAGGCGAGATGAGACGGGACGAAGTGTAGGGACGACCGCGGGTCGCAGGTAGGCCTCCAGTCCTCGCCACCACAACCTCACCACGTTGCCTAGTGTCGTTTGGGCTACCATCCAACATGCCACGTGAAGGAGAAGGAGAAAACGCTGTTGTTTCTGCAGCCGCTTTTGTATTATTCAGTGCGTACTGTTTACTGAACAAAGATAAAAAGAAGAAGAAAAGACGCTGGTGGGTGTCGTCATTTAATAAGAGCCGGTCGAGGTAAGTTATTTTCCATATAATTTAAACAGATAGTTAATTTATTCCATTAATTTTACAAATTAACACGTTTTACAAAAATTTCAGATACAATGGATCAGATATGTTAAGTGATTTTGTTAAAGAACCGAGTCAGAAATTTGAAAATTTTTGTAGAATGTCTATAGATGACTACGAATTTCTTCTAAATAAAATTCACATTGCAAAAAAAGATACAAACATGAGAAAATGTATTCCTGTTCAAGAACGGCTTGCAATTGCTCTGAGATTTCTGGCAACAGGAGACAGCTACCATAGCCTTTCTTATCTTTTTAAAGTATCTGTCCAAACCGTTTCAAGGAGTGTTACTGATGTTTGCAGAGCGTTGTCACAGGAATTATCACAAGAAATAAAAGTAAGCAGTATCTATTGTAGAAAGTATTTATTACCAAGAAATATTAACTTATTAATCATAATTAAGATAAACAATAATTAGGTCATTAAATTGAATCACTTAAGCATATTTCTAACTTCCAAATCGTAAAACTGTTTCAACTGGTTTTTTTTTGTTGGTTTTTTAAGTTATTGATGTGGTTTTTTTTAACTAGTAGTAGAGAAATAGATGGTTTCAACTAGGTGACTGTTGTGAATTATTACAGCTTTTCGTGTCTGATGATGGTTGTGGGGAAAGGGATGAATCAAAATCTGGTGTCTGTTGTGAATGATTAGAGTTTTCCACGTTTGATGATGGTTTTGAGGAAGGGGATGAATGGAAACTTGGCAACTGTTGTGAATAGTTGAAATGTTGCGTGTATTGTAATGGTTCTGGAGAAGCAGATTGATGGTGGGAATTATAATTAAAGGGCTGTGATTGTGAATAGAAACTTGGCAACTGCTGTGAATAATTAAAATGTTGCATGTGTTGTAATGGTTGTGGAAAAGCAGATTGATTGTGGGAATTATGAATAAAAGGCTGTGGCTGATATATTTGTGTTTCGTTTTTCAACTGATAAACTAATCTATCAATTTCAAGCATTGCAATTTCTCGTACTTTCTCTTGCAATCCTCTCAGTTTTTTGCACAATAAATCTGTATACAAGGCACAATCATCTCGCTCTGGCTTTTGGCTCATTTGCTTAAAATAATTGAAGGCTTCATCCATTTTTTTTTCGATATCTTCTCTTTTTGAAGCTTCTTGCTTTACTTTGTATACTCAATTACCTAATTTGTTTGTTTCAGTTGCCTCGAACTACATCTGAGTGGTTAAAAATAGAAAAAGATTTCAGCAGAATTTGGAATTTTCCTCATTGCCTTGGAGCACTGGACGGCAAACATATTTTAATGCAAAGTCCTATCCATAGTGGATCCGAGTTCATCAATTATCATAGCACTTTCAGCATTATGCTTCTAGCTCTAGTAGACGCAGACTACAAATTTATTTTTGTGGATTGTGGGTGTCAAGGAAGAATAAGTGATGGGGGCGTGTACAGAAATACAGAATTATACAAAAAAATTTGTGGCAATGAACTAAATTTTCCACCAGCTGAATGCTTGCCAATAAAAGAAACGCCACTGCCATATATTTTTGTAGCAGACAGCGCATTTGCTCTAACTCAAAATATGATGAAACCATATCCTGGAACTCACAATAAAGGATCAAAAGAGCGCGTGTTTAATTATCGGCTTTCACGAGCTCGACGAATAGTTGAGAACGTTTTCGGTATTATGTCTGCTGTTTTTAGAGTCCTCAGAAAACCTATGCTAATACAACCAGACAGTGTGACTGACGTTGTTATGACATGTGCTTTACTACACAACTTCTTAAGACGCTCTAAAAAGTCAAGATCAGTGTACACTCCCGTTGGTTCCTTTGATGCAGATAAAGAAGTTGGCGTCGTGCAACCTGGTTCATGGCGCAGTGACCAAGAAGGAATTACTTCATTACAACCGCTGAGAAATGTACCAAGGAAACCTCCGCTTTCTGCCAAGGTTGTAAGAGACCATTTTGCTGAATTCTTTCAAACGGATGGTGCAGTTGCATGGCAAAATAATTAAGACTAGAAATGTAATTTTGTTTTAGAAAATAATAGCTGAAATATGTATTAATGGTAAATATGAATAAATTAGCCATGGTACCCGGCGTCGCTCGGGAATGGTGAACGGATAATTAATTGCCTTTCACTGATTTATAACAGATTTACAATGAAAATAACGTTGCTAGAAATGAATTTAACTGTCAGACATTGATAACAATATTGGAAACCATAAAAAGAATAGATCCTATTAAATTGTTTCAGAAGTATTGTTAACAGATTTATGTAATGTTGACTTACGCTGCTGTGATACAGTGTACAATCTGGCTTTAAAATATATCAATTTCTGGCTAACAGCTAATTTTGGCAAAAAATTAATATATGTGTTAACACCAGTAAAATATCTCTCAAATTCAATAACTTTTTTAAAACAGTTGGCACTATCCTTCAATATCGAAATAAATACTGTTAGACTCATAAAAAAATTACTTCATAGCTACACGAGTAGTATTCATTGAGAAATGTAAGTGAAAACAGAAAGAAATGGGTACTGAGGATCAATTTGGATATTTCTAACTTGATTGTTCCTTGGAGCATATTGAGTACTAAGTCACGTGTAAATTGCTACACATAATCTAGAATCATGCTGTGACACACAGAGGCTTCAAAAACTTCAAACGTTAAATCGCACAGAAACTTTAAAAATTTATCACGTTTAAACCCTCCAAACACGCAAACTTTAAATATATATAAGATGTACTTACCTCGGAATTCTTCGTTTGTTTCGGAATATATACAGCATCCAGAAATGTCGACATGGTACTAAAAAAACGGCCAATCAGGCTTATAAATATCTCCTGCACCACTGCCCGTCTTCATGGAGTCGTTAACTCTACTACGTAGCTTCCTATAAGTCGACATTAAGTTAATCCTTTTCTTCTTTAATTCTTTAATCGGGATGTTACCATCCTTTAATTTACTTTGAATTCTAGTCCACGCATCGTATAAATCGTTTCTGTTTTTATGCTCTGCGGTATTGGTGTTCCATATAGCTGGTTCGTCTTCGTATGCACTCAAAAATTCGAAAATCATTTCATTTGACCACTCCATATTTATCACGCACAAGTCGACAACACAAAAGTACGGACCGAAATGAACTGAAGTGACACATTCACTGGCACTGAGCACTTTACAGCAGCAGAAGGGGAGCGCACCGCTGCTGTAAACCAGTGGCAACATTGCACCGCTACACGCGCCTGTGATCTATACCGACTCGAAGTCTGTCTCGTCTCCGCTAGCAGAGGCGGCCCTGTTCCCATGGCGCCCCGTCCCGTCCCGTCTCGTCTCGTCTCGCCTCCGTTTACCTAGGATCGTGGGAACAGGCCTTTACTACATATGAGAGAGGTCTGTTATCAAGATTTGAAAAGGAAAACGGCCATGCGCTTTTGAAGGAACTATCTCGACATTTCTCCGCAATGCACGGAAAATTGAAGTCACAATCGCCGGATCGGGGATGGAATCCGCGTACTCCAGAATGCCAGACCACTAACGCTCTGCCCTCAGTTGTGCATATTGATCTTTCCTGTGTGAAAACAGTTCTCATTATAAGTATAGACCTCTTGGTTTTGATGACACGATCCTCTATTACACAGTTTCCCAACAAACTTCATCAGTTTTTCTTTTGGTTCAGGCTTTACGCCTCAACGTAGTCGAGATCATAAGAAGCTGGAGTTTGTTGGGAACACGAAAGTAGAAGCAAATCAATTATGGCCTTTGAAGGAACCGTTCGGCCAAACCACGGAAAACCAAAATATGGATGGTGGGACGGGAATTAGAATCTGCGTTCTTCTGGACGCCAGCCCGTATCGTTATCACAGACCCACCAACCTTGATTTGATGTTCCTACGCCTCCTTTTGAAACAAATCTTATCTTAGAGCCTACCACGTTTATTTCATAAAAATATCCAACCGTCTAATGTGGCTCAGTTTATTGAGGCGCCTCACACTGGATCGGAGATGTTCAACTGGACCGGGTTCGAATAAGGGCCTCCACGTACCATCCATCCTGACTGCTGTTTTTAAACGGTTTCCCTCAATTATCTAGGCGAATGGTGGGTCGACAGACTTGGCTTGAGCTGTTCCGTCATCGTGGGTACCGAAGCTTGCGCTCATAATCCCCGCTCAAGATGTTCTTCTCGAAGCACCCACCGCCAGCAGCCGCCCCGCCGAGGCCATTGCAGCGAGGATTGTGACTCAAGGCACACATCACCAACCATTAAGGGTGCCCACGGGGAGCCAAGCGGACACGGCGCCCAACCCGAACCAGGTCGAAGACCCTTCAAAAACCAGGCCATATAGCTTAAACCTTTCTGCTAGTCGCACGCCCCCGGCCCCACTCACCCCCTCACTGAGACGGGCGGAAGCCGCAAAGACTTGGCCAGGTCTGCCTTTGGCGCGCGTTCTCCCGCACCCAACTAACAGTGCAAACAGTCACTGATGGGCACAGGTGCCCGTACTACGGGGCACGCTCGTAGTACACGTTCCACCGCACCTACACTGCGCACTGGGCATGGGCGACACTGAAGAGCACAGCTTTCCGCACCCTCATCCAAGCTTCGTAGAGCACTACCGTAGCACACGATCACGCCGCAGTAGGCTCGCAGTGCCGCAGCGCCCACTGGTGGAGCTGCCCCACCCCGGTCAGCTGTTCGGACCCACGCACTATCAATCCCCACTTATATAGAGGATCTATTATGACAGCAAGAGACGGCGGCAGGGAGCAGAACTTTCCTAGATCAACGAACCACGCGCTGCAGCAACAGTCACACCCAATATGCCGGAGATTTTAGATCATTGACGCACCACCGTGATATATCAACAATCTCCGCCTCTTGATCCACACATTTCATCAACAAAAAATATACTTATATAATACACTAAATAATACGTTTCGCAGAAAGATAGCAATACAAGATTTTACTCCAAACGATTACGTCCGCCGGGATTTCTGTCCCCGTTAGACTTCGGACAAGAACTCAGTCTCTCCACCCCCTCCCCCCCCTCCCCTTTCTCATGATTCATGGCCCTTGGTGACCAAATAGGAGGTGGAAAAATATTAAATGCAAACTGATGCCAATTAATTTCCAGTAAGCGGCGGTGAGTGGTTTGAAATATAAAGTTCTATGTTATGTTATAAAGAGTGTTACGTCAAGAAAATTACATTTCTGTAAAACTTTTCCGCCTTCAAGTTTGGAAATCGCTGGCCCAGTATGAGGTTGAAATCACGAAACATAATTTATCTGACGACTTAATACAAAATGTCAGTAATTTAAAAAATAAGTTAAGCCGAAAGCTTGTATTTATTCTGGCGTAATGCAGATAGCACACGAATAAGCCAGAGAATATTACGTCTTTATCGGGCGTCTATTAATTACGTGAAGTATACTGGGGGGGTGGGGGGGGGGTCCGGCGAAATCCCACATCATCTCACGAAAACGGGGGGGGGGGGGAGGGCTACGGAAATCTTATGTGAGCTTTTGAAATCCTTGAAGGACACTATAGCTTAAAGAAAAAAAAATCAAAAAACGACGTGAATGTCAACACTAGGTGCGTATATCGCCTCCTTTATGGGCGGTATAACCGCTCTCGGCAGCAGGAGAGAGAGAAAAAAAAAGTCGAAAAAACTACTAGATCAATCAGTAGGGGACGGGGGGGAGGGGGGTCCCATCAAAATCTCACGTCTTCTTGGGGGGGGGGGCAACCAGATATCACCAAGTCTCGCCATAAAAGGGGTGGGGTTCGGAATTTCGGAAAACAGCTCACGTCATTAACAGATACCCCTTAAGCCAAGAACATTCAGCAAAGTATAACGAACTGTGCGGATAGCGAGTCCCCGAGCAGACCTCCTCACCCATCCTGGGGACTGCCGCAGCTGGAATCAGGGTCGCGGCTGAATAAGCCAGCCAACGCGTGGTGTTGCACAAGGGCGTCATTATACATGGAAACACAGCGGAAACGAACGCTCCAGTCCGTACAAAGGCATTCGGGGAGCTGACGAGGTCGGATTGAGTACACAGCCACGCGATGAAAAGGGAGAGACAGCGCGCTATTGGCCTCCAGCCCCAAGGGAGGCAGAACAATCGCCCAACCATAATCAACTCTCCTACATATTGCAGTATACGTAAATTTCACCCCTTCATCAGGGAAAACTCGTCTGCAATTAGAAATAGAATAAAGAGCGTCTGCTAAAGGTACTGCAGACTGGAAAATTATGAAAGTTGAAGTACCCTTCTGTTTAACAGTGATGCTTCCTTTTCGTCGATAGCTAAACACTAAAAGGAAATTCCATTGCGTTTCAGCTACTGTTTACGCTACCCTAACGCATTCTGTCTGTTAATATAATGAACTATAGAGTAATGTGTCTTTAAACCCGACAGATGACCTTAGAATAGCGACGTAGCAGCAGCTGATAGAGTGAAATTAGGGAGCACAGTAACGACACATTGCTGCATTGCAGACGCAGGATACAGTCTGTTGACGCATCGGATCATAAAAATTCTGGCAACTCCTAGTTGCGACGGCTTTTACGCAGGCGACAACGTTCAATTGTGTAGCGTAAACATTAAGCTTCAATATTATTATTATTATTTTAAATAAACAGAGAGTCATTTAACTACATAGTTCCTGTTTCCCAGTGATTTTAACCCAAGCTGGACCTCGACATACCAAGCGCCCTAACCACTGAAATATCGGACATAACACAAATAAAAAAAGTAAAGGTCACGGGGTTCCTAGAGTTCCTGCCACGTCCCGTAGGATTCACGGTGGTAGAGCTGCGGATTCCCATTACATCCATTGGCACTGGAATGGGTGTGACGGGGTCAGCGTCACTATCCGGCCGTTCTTTGCCTTCCCGCAGAGTTTCCTCCACAGTACTGATTTGACAGCAGGCTGTGTGGGTTTGGCGATCCGTTCCGGACGTTCAGCTTCGAAGAAAAATCCTCGGCTTCATCGGGAATCGAACACCGATCGTCCGTCTGAGCTACGCGGCCACCCATATAACATATAGCCTATACATTTTTTTTTTAATATTTACACATAATTTTTAAGATGATGGTAAGTACGGCAAGATTTTGCTAAGGAACCCGGTCGCAATGGTTGCTTCTATAAATGAACTTCCGTTAAAACTATTTCTGTAAAATAAAAATTGACTACGAGGCCCGATCTTAGAGTACATGGTCAATATGTGCAACAAAATAATAATGAAAAAGAGGAGACGAGTTTACGTTCAAATATAATAACAATCAACGTAAAACCCTGCCCTGATTTAGAGGTCTTGTCGGCATCAGTCTGTGATTTAAATGTTCGTCGTTCATAAACCATTATGATAATACTTTCTGCATTTATACTAATTCCTCTCAAATTGATTCGCCCAACCAAAAGAGCGATTATAGGGAGTACATTAACATGCAATTACCCCTTGAATATCTCCCACCTATGACAATGACAAGTAGAATTTATAATAGGGTCTATTACTAAGTTCAAAAATAGTAAATAATCGATGCAAGTGTCAATGTCGAAAAAAAAAAATTATAGCAATAAATAGTACTCACAACGAACTAGCGAGTACCGCATAGAAAACTATAAAATTTTTGCTTATAAACGCGCAAACAAGAACTTCTAATATGCGGGTATCATGTTTCATGAAGAAGGGCACGAAAGTTTTGAAACGGTGGTACAACCAATCCTTCGTGTATGGTACGTCCATTGATTACGTGAGGTGAATTGGGGACGAGGGGATCCGGCGAAATCTCACCACAAGGGGAGGAGGGGGGGTTCCGGAATTCCGGAAAAACACCTCATCTAATTAATGGAGTCCCCCTATGTCTCGCAGACTTGGTTTTTAACAAAGAAACAATAAAAGTAAATCAGTCAGTTGGCGATGGAAGGACGCATTTTTAATCTAAGTAACAGACATAGCATCACGAATACGGAATTACAAAACAAATCAGGTGAAAAAGAAGTTTCAGCTGACGAAAGGATAAGTGGTAACGCTAGAGCCAAGTATTCGGGACGATGCGGGTTATAATTCCCTTAAGGCCATTCACATTTCTTTTTTACATGGCTTCCCCAAATCATTCCAGTCGAATGCCCGGATGGTTCCTTCAAAAGGCCATAGCCAATTCCCTTTTCACACTTTGTACCAAAACATCTACTGCCCCTAATCACCTTGATGTCGAGGAGGCGTAAAGCACTAAGGAAAAAGTAACTGGGATGAGCATTCACATAGGACCTAACTGACCAACGATAGTACTGGAAAGAGACATGTGGGCCGAAAGGGCTGAGGTCTTTTCCCTGCACTGGTACAGCAACGGTTAGAAACATCAACTAATTTAATTCATACAAATGGGTTTAGCGGCCACAAGATGGGAATTGTAGAGGTAGAATTTTGCATCAAAATTTAGGTCGCTTTCTCAGCGTCAAGAAGTTTCAGCTTTACCCTGAGGATTAAGTCTCCGCAATACTTATCCAATATCTGGCCGAGTTAGTTTGGATCCGACCCAGATGACCAGCTTGGATTAAAAGTCGTTGGACTCATCAGGACTTGAAATTCGGTGATATAGTTCGTAGTCATTTCATCCATCCACAGTGCTCCAACTCCCCGTGCCACATTATACTACCCGAAATGTCCTGAAGGGTTTCATAGAGTTTCACCTTGATAAAATATTCTAGGAGCTTCCATTCACGTCATACTCATGGGATGTTACGAGAATTGTCACGGTTCTAGTTTTCAATGCGACGAAAATTAAAAACTGTTGTTATTATCGGTTTATGCCAAATTACATTAGGTATTTGAAACACAAGAAACAGAAAATATAGGCCTAACAATACTAATGAGATAGAAAAATCGATGGATTCCGGACATCTTCTGTCTGCTGATCCAACTAGATGCAGTGTAATCAGGTCCCCGAATAGAACTCTATTTTGGCAGTCCATTACAATATGGTTGAAGGTTTGAGTATTTCCAAAATCACAATGTGCATTTTCACGGAGACGTCCTGTGCAGAACCCATTAAACCTATTAAACTGGGACCAAAGTCACCAAGGACTGAGTTTCTCAACCTAGCATCAGTGAAATGTAAAAAAGTAATATTACAGACGAATAACTTACAAGGGCCTAATTTTCCACTCATGTTTATTCACTTTTTAGAAGTATAATGTACGATTATAACATAATAAATCTAAACGCATGTTTTTTTTTTACTTATGGATTTACGCCTCGTCGACTTCGTGGTGATTAGAGGCGGGATGGGACTGGGTACAAGGAACGGGAAGGAATTCGGCCATGGCCTTTTGAAGGAAGCATCCCGGCATTTGCCTGGAGCGATTTGGAGAAACCATAGAAAACCCAAATTTGGATGCTCAGACAGGGATTCGAACCGGTGTCCACCAGTATGCGAGGATCACCCACCACGCTCGGTAAATGTATGTTTTGAATTCCCACGGAAACTCAGCTGTTATGAACAGGTAAAAGTGAATTAGATATTGAACAGATTTGTAGTATTGAACACCCAAATAAATATTAACGTTGCATCTGCGTACCACCTGCTCCCTGTTCACAGACCACAAGTTTATAAGGGAGCGTCCATAAACTACGTGGCTCCGTCAATTGGGGGGGGGGGGAAAGGGGTTGGCTGGAAAGCTACGCTGAGCTATGTGGGGGGAGGGGGGTATTTCCAAGCCAAGTCACGTAGCTTTTTATTAATATTATTTATCACAGTTAAAATATGGTACAGAAAACACAACAACATTTGAATATTTATTTCTGTAATTTAACTATCTTCTTATGTAATTTACAATAGTCTGACAAGAGAAAAAAAGTACAAAATATCTTCTGGAATCAATAGGGAAAGAAGCTAAGTGATACGGAGGGGAAAGGGGGGGGGGGGACAGAGGCAAAAGCCGTGTCGGACTACGGGAGAGGGGTGAGGGGGGTTCACAGTAGATCAAAATGGAGCTACGTGATTTATGAACGCTCCCTAATCACTGGTTCTGGATGATCTAACCTTGTTGGGTCTTTTATTAAGTTTACAATTGCGTGGTTGTTCGATGCTTGTAAGAAACCTTTACATGTGTGGTTACACCGTCACGCTTTCGAAGGCCAAATAGGCTAAATAAGTGATAATAGTGATCTAAGTATAAAATTTTTACAAACGCGATTTTCTGAAGCAGCTGGAAACCCATGAATGTATGATAATGTTCACTGGATTCTTTCATATTTTACAACAGATTAATATATTTTAAAGACTGGCCATTCTCCTGAATGTACCAGAATATTTAATTTAAATACCTTCAATGTTTGAGGTACTTCAGAGTGCCTCATGCATGTCATTTTCAGATGAGTGACATGTATGCGACTTAAAAATGTTCAGACAAACGTTTTGTGAGTTCCCTTAATGTTCTCCGACCCACTCAGTGTTTGTTCACAGTATCTAGTATTTGCTGTCTGTGTTCTCACGGTGTCCAGATCCGTCCTTCAAGCTCCGCCACGCCTCTCCACCATCCTTGACTGCCTCCAATTTCTCGACCTCTGGATTGGTCAAGGCAGACTTTTACGCGACAACCGGATCACTGCTGTATGCCGACCGCCACGGTTGTCAATTGTGTTGTATCAATATGAACACTGTAGCCATTACCGATGGCTACAGTGTTCATATTGATACACCGCAACCAGTGTTTTTCAACCTGTGGTCCACGGACCACTATTGGCTGACGAAGATGGTTAAGGCAGAATATTACAAATTTATAGATACCGTATTCATACTGTATAAGACTATAAGCCCAACTTTTAAAAAGACACGAATATTTCGCTGATCAGGCAAAAATCTGGCATTTCAAAGATGAGAATGATTGTTTCTACAACAGTCTATTCATTTTCATACGGCATCAAAAAGAGCGCCGTTTATCTAGGAATTAAATAAAAGACGGTTTTCTAAGGGTCTTAAATAGGTGTGAAGAACCACGGTGCACGGTAGGGTTAATAACACGAGAGTAGTGAAGTAAACAAAAATAATAGGTGCAGTCTAGCGACTTTTTTTTTCATGTATGCCGGTGGTATAGTGTAGCATCCAGTCTATAGTAACATTATTATTTGTTTCGTTTGGTAAATATTAAGAGCCTGGTCAACATGTAGTTAACTTGCAATAGTTCATTTCCAGTTTCATAACTGTGTTTTCGTAGGAATTAAAAACATGGTTTTAGATTTACTGTGTTATAAGATACTACAAAATATGTCGCTTAATAATAGACATATATATATATATATATAAAAAAAATAGGGCCGTGTAAATTAATTCCCCACAGAATTATTTTTAACAATTTACCGGTTGTCGGGTTGAAAAAGGTTGAGAAACGCTGCCGTATCGACAGCAGGCACGGACCCGAGACAAAAGTCCGGGATCGGGTCATTGTTCCCGGGTGAGCCAAGCGTTTGACACTTCAGGGGTTCGGATCTAGTATGCGGCATTTCTGCGTATAGTCGGGACGTGACTACTGAAATGCGATCGTGGGACGGCATATTTTTATAAGATTAAGGTCGAAAGTTTGTGGAAAGAGAAAGCATAGTAAAGCTTTTGCGAGGTGAATCGAGCGACAGAAATTTCTTAACGCGGCTTCCCACGGCCTGTGCATTTGCCGGCCACGACGGTCTAGCTATGAATAGCGGGCCGTGGAAAGGGACCCGCCTCTACTGGCAGGGATGGCGCGCCTCCATCCGTCGCCCAGTCGGTAAACATCAGAAGCCCGGGTAGCTGAAACACACTAGGCAACGTAGTGGGGAGGTGGCGCGTGCTGATCCGTACAGTTGCGCTGCTTAGGGCCTACAAAACCACAGTCCGTGGGAATCCACCATTAGTTTGTCCACGAATGTGAAATTGCTCTTAAGTTTGCTTGTTTTCTGCCACGAACTGGCGTGCTGTGACGGCTTCTGGAGGGCAGAGATGTCATTCAATTGGCGGCTCGTACGCGTGGACATTTTACGCGGGTACCAGCGTAGTGCTTGCGTGAAGGTACTGAGGACCTTAGCGGGGCTCAGCGGAGATCAGCACCGGCACGTCGAGAGGTGGGGGAGAGACTCGCCAACCGCGACATCCAGTGCGGTGATTGCGAAAGTATGTGTTCGATAAGTGTTTGGTGGTAAGGTTACCATCCTGCACACGCTCAATGGTGAACAGAAGAAACTGTGGTGCTGAGCGACCACATAAACCGAGGTAAATATCCTTCGGGTTCGGTCGAACCTGAAACGCTCTGTTAGGGAGACTTGAATGAATAAGAGTTTTCTCAGTATTCTTAGGAATCTGATCTATTAATTTCTAGCAGAGATGGTGGCCTATTTACTTAAAATTCACACCGGTTAAAATGTAGTAATATACATCCACAGATGGAAAGTTTTTTTCGGTTAAAATGTTGTAATATACATCCATAAATGAAAAGTTTATTTTTTTAATTGTCTTTCATTAAATTGTCTTTTTTTGTTTGCTGGTTAATAAACGAAACATGGTAAAATTTCAAACTGTGCTTCTTGTAAATTCAAAAAAAATATCCCGCCACGATTATTAATTATAAAATAATAATTAATTTAATTTTGAAATTTTTTTCTCTTTTTATTTATTATTTCAATAAACTACACATTTCACAAACAAAAAAATACACTTAACACACAGAGAACCTAGTTGTACATTTCGCAGACAGATGGCAAGACTTCTTCCATTAGTTCGTACACAGTACAACCCGACAGTAGGTATGAAACGCATGGCGTGGACAAGGTCTTAAAACAAAAACTCCAAATTTTTTATATTGCCAATGATAAAAAAACTAATCATAGACAGCCGACTCCAAGGATTGCGAAAAGTGATGAAGAATAAGAAGACTGTAGTCTGTACTTTATTCAAATGCTAGTTAACATTCGACCAGTAGTTTTTGCATGAATCGCGTTCAATGAAGAAAGGATGTTAATTTAACATTTTTATTTCAATTTTCTCAGCTTTCCGATTTGACATCAGTTTGAAATATATACTATTTTATTCCTTCATACCATGGACTGTACATTGTTCCAAATCTTAACGAAATATTGGCAGTAGTTTTTCCGCTAATCATGTTCATCCAAACACGGCCAGAATCGCCATCACCGAAACCTAAGTTATTTCTCGCAGTCGAAGTGTTTAAAGCCTCTAATATAAATAAACCCAAGTATCACGTCGGATATGATTACATTTTTCCTCCGTCAAACTCAATTTTCTTTCGATGTTTAATCAACAAATACCGAAAATATTTTGATAACATTATTTGAACCTAAGATCGGTGTGAAATAAACAAATACCGCAAATATTTTAGTAAAACTATTTGAATCTAAGATAGGACTGTTGATATTTGTTTTTAAATATCGGATTTTCGATATATCGATATTTTAAAAAGTATCAATATCGGCTGTCGATATATCGGAAAAAAAGTATCGATACTTTCATAAACGCATTGTCATAAAATTAAACCTTGCAAAAATAAGTCTGTCCGCTGATAAAGAGACATGTGATTTTGTTCTTAATCAGGTTTTCACTTTTGAATGGTTTCTTTTGGTGGTGATGATTGTTGATTTTTTTTTTTAAAAAAAATTGACCATCATGCGTCTCGTAAGTTTCAAAAAAATTAATAAAATTTATAAATTCGTAAGAGGCTCGAGGCAAATCTTATTTTCTGTATTTTTAAGATTGATAAGTAATACAGTTGAGGCATTTCCTTAGGTAGAGGTTTAGCTATCATTACATGCATTATGGCCAAGTTACATAACTTTTTTCATAAGTTTTTTTTGTGGTATTTCATTTAGTTTTCTATGTTGATAGCTTATTCTGAGTCTTATTTTTCTTGCTTTCGGATTAGCAACTATTTGT
Source organism: Vandiemenella viatica (assembly GCA_031002005.1). Taxonomy (NCBI): domain Eukaryota; kingdom Metazoa; phylum Arthropoda; class Insecta; order Orthoptera; family Morabidae; genus Vandiemenella; species Vandiemenella viatica. Next base: position 119,802,401 of record JARYHS010013631.1, on the reverse strand, counting down.
TATTTACACTTCCCACTATTCCTGCTAACACACTAATTTCAAATTGGACTACCCCCCCATAACTTCCAAATTAATTTTACAAACGTATTAAGATTTACTTAGGATTTCTGATCTCTAAGCGTAACAGAAATTTGAGGGACATAGCGTCATTCAGAACAAACGAAAAATAATAACTTATTTAAAAAATATTGAATTCGATATCCAGATTTCCGTATCATAATATCGATATATCGTCCTAAAAACATCTTAAATATCGATATTTTCAAAAAATGATATTGATATTTCGATATATCGATATACGAGGCGCGTCCAGAAAGTAAGTTCCGTTTGGTAATAAAATGAAATTATACACAGATACAGAAGAAATTTTTATTGCACAAAATTCTACAACTCTTAAACTACGTTTCCACATAACTGCCGAAATTTTGCAGGCATTTGTCATAGCGTGGCACCAGGTTTTGTATACCTTCTTCATAGAAATCTGCCAACCAGTTGGAAACAGTTTCTTTCAGCTCGTCGTCATTGGTGAATTGATGACCGCCAAGGAAAGACTTGAGATGTAAGAAGAGATGAAAGTCTTCTGTAACCAAAGGTGGACGCCCACTTCGTTCTTCATCGTGCACATCACTACGCCCGCCATTGAACTGTCGGACCCATCTTCTCACTATCGAATCACTCATCGCATTTGGTCCGTAAACATCGCAAATTTGCCGATAAATTTCACTTGGTTTCACTTTCCTCGCATTCAGAAACCGAATCACAGACCTGATTTCACAGGCGGCGGGATTTTCAATCAACGCCGACATTTCAAACAAGCACAACAAAGCGTACGTAACTGACAGCGATCTCCAAATGGCACACGTTCTTCCCCTTGATACACATCGTCTACAGCGCATGTGCGGAACTGCAATCGCAGTGCTGCAGCGGAGATAAATTGAAACGGAACTTACTTTCTGGACGCGCCTCGTATTATCAACAGTCCTAATCTAAGATATTTTGTAAGAAAAACAAACTCTTATTTATTTGAGGTTATTCTGTTACATATTAATACTTACGAAGTCTTTCTCGGCGTTGAGAATATAAATAATGTTCTCGGGTGACTAGCCGAGTTATAGGAGTGTTACAATAATCATACAATATTTCGGCGCTCTCAATCGTCGGCGCCATCTTCACCCTTCCGCCGACGATTGAGAGCGCCGAAATATTGTGTGATTATTATAACACTCCTATAACTCGGCTAGTGACCCGAGAACATTATTTATATACATATTAATACTATTTTACTCTAGGATGGCTGCGATAGGTGCTATCTATAGTTAATTTAACTCCAGTAGCTGTTCGGGATTGGAGCGAAGTCCGCTGTATAACTTCGAAAATATGTCAAGCTTTATTTCCTCTCTCCAAACGAGTAACGTCTGAGTTACAACGCCTATACCTCTAACTGTCAAGGAATCCCAAACATTCACCATTCAACTCTCAATTGGCAGTTCTTTTTTAATATTTATTGTAATGCTGCTGATTCTGTGAGCCGGGTGCTAAATATGTTCCTAACCAGATTTCCATTGTTACGCTGAAGTGATGTTATCATCCCTTTCACTCGCGAGCGCGGCCGGGAACTGTCATCTACTGTCTCAACTTATCGGTGGATATTACGAATTTTCCTCGTAAAACTTCCGGTCGAGAATTCTTGAACACAGAGTCTTCTAGGTGTCTGGGACCTTCACTGTTCTTTGTGGTTCCAAAAGTTGAAAGTTATAGACGAATCAAAAATATATTTACAATGGGGAGGTCCAGATATGTGGGTCACCAGTTTTCATGCTCTTTGGCAGATTCCTTCTCCATCGAAAATAAATATAGACGAGTCTCAGCGTTTCTCTAGATAACCCCCCGTTTTTGAAAAATATTGAAGTGAAAGATCACAGCGGCGGATCCGTTTCGGACCGGGTAGCTGAAATACCTCCATCTTTCACGGTAACACAAAGCAACTGTTTTAATCACGCAGGTTGAGCATTGGATTCCTGATCCTCAGAATCATGTTCGATCCTGCATGCTGGTTTTTTCCGCAGTATTTTCATAATATAAACTTTTTGTTCAAGAAATATATATACTTTATCATTTATCCTGCAAAGTTGAATGACAATAATAAAATCTTACGTTGCTTAGTTTTTCTGCATATATTTAGAACACACACAGATCACATTGAGTGGTTCTAGTGCATTACTGTTGCTCACATAGATTTAGGTGCAACTACTTGTTGCCCATGGTGCCGGGAGGTACTGTGCTGTACATGTTTTACGATAAGCTACAAATAAATCTATGTTACCAACAGCTACAACTACTTAATGTGATCTATGTATTTTCCAAATATATATAGAGAAAATAAGCTACATCAGGTTTAATTACCATCATTCAGTTTTGCAAAGAAAATGATAAAATGATTACATTTCTCGAATAAAATTTCCATTTATGAAACCAGGTATGCAGGATCGAACATTGTATCGCATATCCGGTATTCACTGCTAAAACCGATTGATTACGACCCGCGTTTCGCATTACCGTAAAAGTCAGCTACACCACACACACAAAATCATTTATAACTCGCAAACTATAGATTGACATCCCCCATATGTGTTAGTGAAATTTGTTTTTGTTTTTAAAATATCTATCGACACAGATTCGACACCATTTCAATTGACCTTAGTTTTTTTTTTTTTTTTTCCTAAGATGGGAAGGGGCCGGGGGAGATCTAGACAAACGGTGAGGCACGCATCAGTTTATTTTCTGTGGAGAAGATCGATGTCAAAACGCATCAAAATCGGCGACGCATCAATTCGTAAAGAAGGATAGAAATGATAATCTTATATATATATATAAAAATAGACGTGTTTTTTCCTATATTTCACTTTTCAGCCACAACTACATAGCACAGATCACTGATGTTTGTGGGTGGAAGTAGCATGGAGTTTCCTGTCGTGCACAACGTTGGCCGAATGCCGATAGCTGTGTGGATGTGGGAGATATAATGATTAAAGTTGGTCAGTGCAGGGCGTTTTCATATTTCGACCAAAATTTCGTATCTTCGTATACTTCTCTTTCCTGCCACAACTACATAAAATAGACTTTTGGTGTTTGTGTGTGGTAGTAGAATCGTCTTTCCTGTCGTGCACTATGGTTGTTAGATGTCGGTAGCTATGGGGATGTGGGAGATATGGGGGTTGAAAGTGGTCGACCTGTGGCAATTTCATACTTCTGCCAAAGACAAAAGTGTCATGGTGTATCACTTTTCAGCGAAAACTATAGATCACAGATAACTGGCGTTTGTGTGTAGTAGTAGCACAGAGTCACCTTTCGATCACAACAGCGGCCGAATTTCAGAAACTGTGGTACTGTAGTAGATATGGTGGTTGTAAGTGGCCGACCAAGGATATTTTCGTATTTCGACTGTTTCCGCATATGTCACTTTTCTGCCACAACTACATAGCATAGAGCATTGGTGTTTCTGTTTGGTAGTAGAATCGTGTCTGTTGTCGTGCACTATGGTTGTTAGATGTCGGTAACTATGGGGGTGTGGGAGATATGGGGGTTGAAAGTGGTCGACCTGTGGCAGTTTCCTACTTCTGCCAAAGACAAAAGTGACATGGTGTATCACTTTTCAGCGAAAACTATAGATCACAGATAACTGGCGTTTGTGTGTAGTAGTAGCACAGAGTCACCTTTCGAACACAACAGCGGCCGAATTTCAGAAACTGTGGTACTGTGGTAGATATGGTGGTTGTAAGTGGCCGACCAAGGATATTTTCGTATTTCGACTGTCTCCGCATATATCACTTTTCTGCCACAACTACATAGCATAGAGCATTGGTGTTTGTGTTTGGTGGTAGAATCGTATCTCATGTAGTGCACTATGGTTGTTAGATGTCGGTAGCTATGGGGATGTGGGAGAAATGGGGGTTGAAAGTGGTCGACCTGTGGCAATTTCATACTTCTGCCAAAGACAAAAGTGTCATGGTGTATCACTTTTCAGCGAAAACTATAGATCACAGATAACTGGCGTTTGTGTGTAGTAGTAGCACAGAGTCACCTTTCGATCACAACAGCGGCCGAATTTCAGAAACTGTGGTACTGTGGTAGATATGGTGGTTGTAATTGGCCAACCAAGGATATTTTCGTATTTCGACTGTCTCCGCATATGTCACTTTTCTGCCACAACTACATAGCATAGAGCATTGGTGTTTGTGTTTGGTAGTAGAATCGTATCTCATGTAGTGCACAATGGTTGTTAGATGTCGGTAGCTATGGGGGTGTGGGAGATATGGGGGTTGAAAGTGGTCGACCTGTGGCAATTTCATACTTCTGCCAAAGACAAAAGTGTCATGGTGTATCACTTTTCAGCAAAATCTACAGATCACAGATAACTGGCGTTTGTGTGTAGTAGTAGCACAGAGTCACCTTTCGATCACAACAGCGGCCGAATTTCAGATAGGTGGTACTGTGGTAGATATGGTGGTTGTAAGTGGCCAACCAAGGATATTTTCGTATTTCGAGGAAAGGCATGTGTCTCCGCAGATTTCACTTTTCTACCACGACTACATAGCATAGAGCATTGGTGTTTATGTGTGGTAGTAGAATCGTGTCTGTTGTCGTGCACTATGGTTGTTAGATGTTTGTAGCTATGGGGGTGTGGAAGATATGGGGGATTAAAATGGTCGACCTGCGGCAATTTCATATTTCTGCCAAAGACGCATGTGTCACGGTGTATCACTTTTAAGTGAAAACTATCAATCGCAGATCACTGGCGTTTGTGTGTGGTAGTAACACAGAGTCTCCCATCGATCACAACGTTGGCCGAAATTCGGTAACTGTGGGAGTGTGTGAGATATGGTGTTTGAAATTGGTCGATCATGAATATTTTCGTGTTTCATCCAAAGACTTGTGTGTATCCGTAAATTTTACCTTGCTGCCGGAACTACATAGCGCAGAAGACTGGTACTTGTGTGTGGTAATAGTATCGAGTCTCCCATCGTGCACTAGGGTGGTTAGATGTCTATAGCTGTCAATATGAATTCTTTACAATCACGAACGAAGTCGTGGGTTCAGCTAGTTTTGAATAAAAACAGGAAATCAAACATTTGAAAGTGGAATTGACAAGCTAGGACCAAAAAATCTAGAACAGGAAGCTGGGGCGTTAACACCGACCACTTTTGTTGAGTCAAGAAATGATAACGAATAGGAGACGATGTTCAAAAGGAGCACCAGTCTGCTGGCAACATGTTTGCCTCCTGAGGCCTACGAAAAACGTTGCCGAGTCCTGACATGTGACCACTGCTCTTAGTGTACACATGTGAGAGACCAGCTGTGTAGTGCCTGAGATGTAACAAAAAGGATCCGACTGATAAAAAAGCGACTGTATCCACGTGGCACTCTGAGTGTAGTTAGCTCTTGATCTATCAAAACACCCTCTCCCCCCCCCCCTTTTCCACAGACACACACATCTCACACTTACATTCAACTATAACAGTTAAATGCAATCAATTAACTAATAGAATACAGAAAGCAATTATTTAATAACAACTGGATTTTCCGGGAATGCGGAGTTATTTATTTGACGGTCTAAGCTTTCGGTTGCTATTTTACAGCCATCGTCAGAGATATTATTTATGTTGACATACCAACGATCGCCAAGCATCGCAGAGTATTGGTATTCTTTAAATTTCTGCTGCCTCTTTTATTCGTCGAGGCCACCACTGATCTTCTCTCCACAACAGCCTCGTGTTTTAAAATTTTATTTTGTGCCCGGTGCTAAAGGCATGGCGAACTACGGCGGATTTGTCGCTGTTGTTTTGTTTATAGTGGCGATATGTTCCTTAAGTTCCTCCGCCACAGTGGGACTCGTCTCGCCAATGTAAACACCGCCACAGCTGCAGCGGATTTCATAAACACCCGTGAGCTGGTGTGGGAGTAAACGGTCTTCCAACCTGGTTAATGATTGGCCAAGTTTTCAGTGAACCTTAAACGCTGTTCGCACCTCCACCCGTTTTAACAACTTCCCAATATTCAAAAGGCCACGCCTAACGATAATCCGAGATCAGAAAGATTTTTAAGAACTAACAAACCCATTGGAAACGTCAACTTATCCCATGATACCACTGTACCAAGGAAATTCGCCCGTCTTCTATACGTAAAAGGTATCAAAGACCGGATTGGGAATCATTAACTACGGTTAAATACCGTTTACACCCACACCGGTTCCCGGGTGTTTATGAAATCCTCTGCAGCTGTACCGGTGTTTACATCGGTGAGACGGGTCGCACTGTGGCGGAGAGACTTACGGAACATATCCGAAACTATAAACATAACAACAGTGAAAAATCCGCCTAAGTTCGCCATGCCTTTAACACCGGGCATGAAATAAAATTTGAAGACACGAGGCTGCTGTGGAGAGAAGATCATCAGTGGCCTCAACGAGTGAAGGAGGCAACAGAAATTTTAAATGATACCAACAATTTCAAGGAAGGCAGATTCTGCGGTGCCTGGCGCTGGTTACAATGTCAGCATAAAAATTATCTGACGAAGGTTGTACAATGGCACCCGAAACCATACTGTCAAATAAATAACGCGGCATTTCCGCAAAATCCAATTGTCAAGAACAAAGACAGCCGCGGGAATCGGAGAATTCATTCAAACAATTATTTGTTCATCTTCGGCACCATTCTGTTCTCAAGCACGGGCAGAATCTGCTTTGCGAGCAAACTTTTCGATTTTCTTCATCTTCTTCTTTTGTCTGAGCATTACAGCTCATCGGTGTCGAGGTCTTTAGAGCAGGCAGAGGACTAGGCGCAAAGAACAAGAAGGAATTCGGTCATAGCCTTTTGAAGGAACTACCCCGGCATTCACCTGCAGTGATTTCCGGAAACCATGGATAACCGAAATTTGGATGGCCAAACCGAGACCTGAACTCACGAACTCCCGAATGACAAGCCCCAATGTGCGCAAAGAACAAGAAGGAATTCGGTCATAGTCTTTTGAAGGAACTACCCTGACATTCATATGCAGTGATTTCCGGAAACCATGGATAACCGAAATTTGGATGGCCAAAAGGAAATCTGAACTTATGAACTCCCGAATGACAAGCCCCAACGTTACTGCTCACCCACCAAGTAGAATACATAAAAAATGTACTTCACAATTTAACGTTAGTTATAAACAATTATGCTGATCAAAATGCTTCCAGCTGTCCCGAATAATCTCACGGTTGTACTCTTGGGACAAACTCAGAACTGTACAGAGAGACAAAGTATTGTTCCCTAAAATGATGTAACCTGTTGTCGCTTGTAGTTTTCTCTGTGACGCGAAATGTTTTACGACTCCCCCAGGATCTCGCTTACGGCGAGGAAATAAAACGAAACGCTCCTATCAAACTGAATGTTACTGTCGCATATACTGCAGTCCCCGTGGGAAACAATTTCCCTACATAAATGCTTACAGCAGTGGTCAATAAAAGATTTCCTATGCATGTTTAAACTGCCTAGTCACAGAGTTCCAAGCTGGCGCAGAGTGCCTTTGTTAATCCCTTAACCCAAACCACTAATCTAGAGGGGTAAAAGATATCTCCCATCTAATTTCACATATGAACTATGAAACGTCATCGTTGTATTTCACTTACACAAATCTATCTTTGTCATGCAAAAAAGAAAAAAAAAAAGACTAGTATTTATTTCTTATATACCGAATATGGTCCATATTAGGAACAAATTTCTCGCATAGCAAAGACGTTATATATTTAACAACTTTTACGAGCGCTAACTTCTTTAATTTGAATGTTTGTTGAAGTACCGTAAAAATTCCTGCATTTCAGATATTTCAGCAACAGATGATTTGATCTTATTTAACAATAGAGAATATGCATGAATTTCAAATTTATGTCTAGTATTTTTATTTTGAAACTTTATTAGTGTAGTATTACCGCTATAACGTTTTCTCATATTTATTCGATTTTTATTTACTGATTTTAATTAATCAAAAGTGCTAAAAACACAAGGGAAATGGCACTTCGCAAACCGCAACGCTATTGGTCGAATCGAATCGTGACGACCAAGTACACGATATTATTGTGAACAAAGGCGTAGTTGCTGGGAGCTCTAATAGCTTTGCGATTGTGTTGAAGTTTATATTAACATATCAGCATAACTGGTGAGATATTGTATTCTTGCTATAATGACTGAAAGCGGTTTTCTGAAAGCACAGTCGGATAATTTTCCAAAAATTGATGCTTTCATGATGACAAGAAATGTTGCAACAAATCCGAATTTTACGGCCGCTCAGCTCAGAGCAGTGAAAGCTGCAAGGTAATTAAGTAATAGATATTTCAATATTCGCATGCAAATAAACAAAAAATTCTAGATATTGGGTATATAGTAAATTATTAGCTGTCTTTTCCAAATGCCAGCGTGGGCTATGCGGTAGGGTGTTAACTTCATAATTTTCTGACCCGCGTTCAAATCCCTGCAGAATTAAATATTTTTATCTTCAGAAATTGTCAAGCTTGACCTTTTTATTTTGTTAAAACTTCATTTACGTTATTTTATTGAGTGAAATAATATTTAAAACAAATCATATTACCTATAATTCAGCGTCATCTTTTTTTCCTGAAATTCTTTCTTTTTTTTTTTTCGTAATGAATTCACGGGTCTACCGACGGATTGTCTTTTCACATCACAAATCGGCCGCACACCCTTAAAAACTTCATTGCAATCATTCGTCAAGAAAGTCTCAATTCTTACATTCTTTTCACTTTTGTTAATAAGTTGTTTCGGTGCGTTTTCAATTGAAATAGTTCCTATCATGTTATTTATTTCATCTTCGTCGTTTCTTTACTTATATATCATCAAGAGGTATTTTATACGAAATACGTAGCATTGGGAAGATAGTTTTTTTCTTTCTTTCTTCTACACGCGATTTGTTCCAAGAACGGTTGCGTGTAAATGGTTGAAAATAAAATAGTAGACCTATGCGTGACGAAAAATGGAGTTCGACAAGGAAATGGAAGAACAAGTGACAAATGCTTATAAACATTACAAAATTCTTGTATCAGATTCCAGTTACTAGCAGATTCGCCTCATGACTCAATTTCGTTGGGTATGGAGCGAGTCATATTAGAAAGCCATTGTTGATAAATGGGCCGATATTATGTTTGGTTATTTGTTATAAGCAATGTGACTTGTTTTAAATTTTAATTCGCGCTATAAAAGTATGTACATGAAGTTTTAACAAAATAAAGAAGTGAAGCTTGACAATTTTTGAAGATAAAAATAAGTAAAATCATTTGATTCTGCGGGAATTTGAACTCGGGTCACAAAATTATGAAGCTAGCACCCTATCCCATAGACCAGGCCGCCATTTGATAAAGTAGGGGCAATAATTTAGTATATACCCGTCATCTAGAATTTTTGTTTATTTGTATGCAAATATCTCACAATCTAGGGAGCATTTTGAAAAACGACTATAGCACACACATATAAGCTGTGTACCCTTCAACATATATGAAGGAGATCGCAATCCGTTCTTAAAATTTCTGATGGTCTCCAAGTAAGATATGATTAGAGTTTGAACAGGTAACGAATTTTTATGTTACATTTCCTAAAATACAGAAATTCTAAGTACTTACGTACAAATGATCTTCACAATAATATAAACAACTAGTTGCAGGTCTATTCTCATAGCGGTACACCACTTTTTTTCTTATATTCGCATCTCGCGGGACAAGAAAATACACTTTATAAAGTGTATTTCTTTTAGTATTTTTGCACACAGGTACAATACAGTACTTATAACACGGGTTTCGACCTCCTTCCACATTAGTTAAAAAACATGAAAGTTTTGAGATGAAACACTCCACGCTATACAGTACGCCAATGCGGTCGTCACAGTGTAGCGCGCCAAAATGGCAGCGTTTAAATCGGCGGAACTGGATTTCAGTTTTAAAGTATTTATTTTGATGTTAAATCTTAATATTTATATCAATGTTATATTTTTTACGGTTATGTACAAATGTAAATAACTGATTAAATTTTTTTTAAAAAAAATACATGCATATACCCTACTGTGTCAAGAGTACTGCTACATAATTTACGCGAAAATACAATAGTTTGGATTGTGAACGTTCAAAATTTCTGGACATTCTCACAGTCGGAAGAATTAATATCTTGGATAGCTTCGTGATTCGTAAAGTAAGTATACAACATATCATAAAATTTTCTTACTTCTATGCAGAAGCAAGTATTGATTTGTCTAGTCTGACTATTCTACAGTATAATTAGAATAAAAAAAAAACAGTTCGACATGAGTGTTTAATTGTGATTCTAACATGTTAAAAGTTGTCAAATATCAAACAAATGATGCGGAACCATACTATCAGTTAATAGTGTAAGATTAAAGTCAATATCGTATTAATTACGAAGAGAAAATTACTACCCGGGAGCAATTAGACTTGTTGCTGTCGTCTTTCAGAATCTTTTCAAGTGTTAGAAAAAAAAAGTATTTTTGAAATTGCTGTTAATTTAATTGTTGTTAAAACTCTAGCTATTATTACTGACGAATAGACACAATATCAATTTAAAAAAAAAAAAAATGGCCTTCGTAGCATCCATTTTTGTTACGTTACATCCTACTCATACCAAAACCTACTTCATAATTTTTATTAAAAGAAAAATATTTGTGGTGGTACGTGACGGTTGCTATTTACCAATTCCTCCATTAGCGTGCCCTCGATCGGTCTGTTCGTGACATTGACGTGAACATTTCACCTCTGCTGTGGTTGTAGTCAATATTTCAGAGGCTGGCCGCTAATGGCAGCGCTCAATAATGTACACCAGCCTCCAGCACAGAGGGAAGCTGTGCGCCAGAGACTACATAACACAGGACGGAACAAGCGACGAGCGCATTACTAATTCCGCAGCGCCACGCTAACGCCGTGGGGGAATGCTGAACTACTTTAGCCTGTCCCTTACCCATTATCTGACTCGCCAAATAATAAAAGGACTTATTTTGTAGTAAAACTTATAAACATCCTAATTTTGAAGGTATATGAAAACAATAGAAGTTTCGGCGAATTGTGAACGTTTTTTTCGACACAGCCATGTCTGATTTTGTTATAATTGCCATAAACTGAATCGGCAAATTTGTCTTTGTCTTCTTCAGTGGACAGAATTCTAACTGTAATTGACCTTTCCTCTTTATAAAACTCATGAATTATTATTATTATTATTCTCTAGTCACAAACAACAAATACAGAGCTAAACATTGTACAAATTAACCACTTCAAACAAATTTCTTACAGTACTTCGAAACATCAAGTACATTCGGTGATGCCCGAAGTAGATCATCTTCGTTGCAGGATGACGGGCACATAGGGCACTACCATATGTTTCATGGATTGGTCCTCACCACATTCACACTTAATGTTTGTTGCGCACATAATACCTCATTGCACCCAATCGATTCAACAATCTTCATACATTCCTATCTTCTGCATGATCAACTAGCAAGCGTTCCGCAGTTGTTAATGGTACCGAGATGTTGGGGACCTTAGTTTTTCACCACTGCACTTTTGCCACTTCATATGATCCATTTATTCCCCGCGATGTTCTCAGGAAACTTTTCCTTGATTTCAGTCTCTGGGTTGGTGGAGCATGGCATTACAGTTGAGAGCGCTTTCTTGTTCTACTTTCGTCCTCTCCTTAAATGAACCAGTAAATATTTAAAAATACCGTGATTCTGTTCCTATATTCTCACAACGTAACTTCGAAAAACAATGGAAAATAGAAATCACGATGGATCGAAAGGAATTGGCTAATTCTGAGGATTTTTTTTTTACATGAGTAAATATCGTATAAAGTCGTATGTAATGTTATGGGTCGTAAGCGAGGTATTAAGTTAATGAAATTTTCTTTATAATCATATCATCTCTTATTAAATATTAATCAATATTAACTTTCTAAATCAATTAATACATTCAGACATTGAGAAATATGGTTGCAGGTGTTATACTTGTTATACGATTCTGTGATTTTTCATGTACTGAAAATACTTGTATTCAACAGCAACAATGACTTCTACAGAGAACTGTGTTTGAAGCTAAATGTCGGAGAGCGGTAACTAATCCCACGCATGGTCCTGTTAATAGTAGCTGGCGCGTCTTTATTGAATCTACAATGCGAGTATGCTTTGTCGGTACTTTCCCACAACTGGAAAATCGCCAAGGTCACGGCCATCCCTAAACGTGGGAAGGACCAGAGACTTCCGGCTAACTACAGGCCTATCAGCCTACTCCCCTCCGCCTCTAAGGTATTTGAACGGCTAATTCTGAAGAGAATAAACACCGGCCTAGAGGCGGAAAAGACCATACGCAAGGAACAATTCGGATTCCATAGCCGTGTCGGTAGCACTAGCCAACTCATCCGATTAACTGTCCAGGGGATATAATATGAGGAACTCGAAGGCTGCTGTGTTCTTGGATATTGAAAAGCCATATGACAAGGTGTGGCACGCCAACTTGATAAAGCTAAGAACACAGACGACAATCCGTCACTGCTACGTTCAGTTAATTGGGAGCTACCTAAGCAACCGAAGATTCTTCGTCTCCATCGATGGCCAGCGATCTGACACCTATCCAATCCTGGCGGGAATCCCACAGGGATCACCCCGGCGCCTGTTCTCTTCAACGACTACGTCAACGACGCACCGGTGGCGCCACGGATAAAAATTGCGCAATTCGCGGATGATACTACCCTTTATACAACTGGATGCAAACACGAAATAAACATAAATCGCCAGCAAAGGAGCCTCGACCTGTTAGAAAAATGGTGTAGAATTAACAAAATAAAGGTAAACCCTTCGAAATGTGCAGTGGTGTACTTCACCAAAAAAAGGCCAGTACTCAACAAAAAACTTAAAATTATGGGGAAAAAAGTGGAGTGGAAAAAAAAAACCAAATACCTTGGTATCACCCTAGACTCCAAACTACTTTTCCGGACCCACATCATGGGCAGGAGGAGACAGGGCCTAGCCATCATTCGACACCTTTTCCAATACTCCACAGCTCAGAACTATCAGTATCTGCTAAACTTCGAATATACAAATCTGTGATCCGCCCCTTGATCCTTTATGGATGTCGGGTGTGGGGAACTGCAGTAAACAGCTACATCCTCCACCTACAGAGAGTCCAATACAGGCGCTTGAGGATAATCCTCCGTACATCTAGGTACACTTCGACAATATTCATTCACAACCAAACTAACATCGAAACCATCCGCACAGAAATATTTCAACAAACAGAGAAGTTCTATAACAGAATCGAGAAATTCAGAGAAATCGACGAGAGGCTCCATACCCTTGGCACAACAATGCCAAGGCACTGGCACTCCCATCGAGTACCATTGAGTATAATATATCAGCCAGAGTAGAATTGATGGGGTTTTTCATATATGGTCGTCCCTGACGACCATAGCCATGTTTTCCCTTCAAAGCGCAAATAAAAAGAGTCACCAAAAGCAACCCTATCCAAAACAAAGTGACACATAGCAGTAGAGCTACCTAGGTAGCGAGACATGCACAAACACGCCGTGGAGGCAGCGACACACACACACACACACACACACACACACACTCAAAAACTTTATTATTTTGCGAATTTTCATTTGCCCATGTTAGTTGTACGGCCAACTAAGCGTGTTATCATATCATCGCTATTATTATTCACTTCCTAGTAAGGACAATACTGATAAAAGCGACACTCACTTAAAGCATCCATGGGCTAGGTCGGACTCGAACCATCGACCCTAGCAACATAAGGCCAGCTCACTAATCCATGGCATACCAGGATCGCCAAATTGCGACCTTAACCTTGCCACGTGTTCCGAGCTTGTTTCCATATATGAAATGTCATCAGGAATATGAACAACAATGTCGCTGCATCTTGTGTTATGGTTATTAAATTTCTACTGTTGACAGTTAGGAGCAGTATTTCTCACATATGTGATAGCATGTTAAACACACACGTGAAATGCTTGAGTGAAGCAGGACAGATACCTCAATGGCGAAATAAGAGATGGAGTATATTGTACCCAACACATATCCAAGTTCATTTTAATGGGATCTGTAAGCAATAAATAACAGATATTCTGTCAGCGAGGATACAAAGGTTATGAATACAAGTTGGATTAAAAGAATTACTTATTTTTTTGGTCGACTGGTTTGCTGCAGTATTTCATAACGTCCCCTTAGTCCGCTTTCTCATTACAAACTCCTTCTTACATTCTAATCTCTTCCTTCTCCTACATTTATTCCCTTCATCTGTGCCCTACACTGACAGATTAATTAATATCTTACGAGTTAAACTTTTATCTCAAAATCCGTTTCTTTCTGAAAAACTCTTCAACAAATTCATCTACTGAATTGTCAGAAAAATGTATATTTTGTACTTTATCCACCTACTTAATTTTGAATTTCATTCTATATCAAAATATTTTATTTGCTTTAATTTTACTAATTTCTTGCAAAATTCTTAGTTTTACAGAGTTCTCCGTGAATCCTAGGATAGTGTATGATATTAGCGTTTTAAATAGGCTCTTTTACCAGGCTGATGATATCTTTTATTCGGCCGTCATGTGTAATTTTTCTTCCTAAACAACACAATTGCATAAGTCCTTCTGCTATATCTGACATAGTTCTTGTATTTAATCTATTGTTAATGCTATAACTTTTGCCACACTTCATGATTTTTGCCTTTGTTTTTATTTAAGTTTAGTCGCGTTACAACTAACGTTGTTAAACCTAGAGGGGGACCTACAATTCAACGTGGAATATATATCCCCTCCGGGATTCGAACACGGGACCGGAGGAGCGACGGTTTTGAAAGCGAGCGCTTTAACCACTGAACTACCATTAACATTCATACCTTTCAGTAGTTTCAAAACATCATCAATTTTCTATATTATCAGAACAACATCAGCAAATCACCGCGTTAGAATTGCGTTTCCGTAATCGAAACCGTCGAAATCCAATTTGGATTAGGCTATATACCAACATGATATCGAATCATGAGTGAAGCAGAGGAAAACTCGCTTTATACTGTAAGACATCATCACGTTCTAAGCCGAAGCTTCTGCAAGAACGTGTACAGATTAGTTGGAACTTTTCGTCACTTGCCAATGCCGAAGTACTTCGCCATCTGCAGATTGTATAATTTAACTTGCGCATCAGATGGATATCTCTGGTACCTAGCGTAACAAATTCTGAGAAAGTGGTTTTCTCTTGCGCTCGTAATGAACTTGTGGTTACGTCGAAGATGAGCTGTGAGGTATCGAGTGATTCAAACCTTAGCTGCGGATCCGGCAGCTACCCATTATACAACCGCCATTATGCAGCCATTACGCAAAGCGACCACAGAGGGGGCTAGAGATCAATGAAGAGAGCGCCGCAGGAATACTCTTCCAGGCGCTCTATCACTGTGCTTCTGAATCCTCGCATACCAAGCACCACCCGCATCCTCTCTTTTCTGTATAATTATTATTATTATCTACGAATGTACCCTATCGGATCACGCAGTCTCGATTATTATCACGGCTTGTAATTAAGAATTCATCCGGTGTTTCCACTGGGTTCTTAGAGCCAGGGATTGTCAGTTTCTGGAGCAAGGAGGAGGGGGGTAGTTTAAGTGTTGCCATATGTCTGCGACAGGTGTAACTTACGTTTAGTATGAAGTGTTTTTTTTTTTGTGAAATATGTAGTTTAGGAGGCGGAGATTGGGGACGTTCGAGCATTCGCCTAGGCCGGGGGTGGCGAACCTTTATAGATATACGTGCCATTTTTTCTAAAGAAATGTTGAATGAACCCATTACGTGCCATGAAACAATCATGACGTAGTGATTAATGGGAAAAGAAATAAAACTAAAATTTTATAACTGTTTATCAGGTGAAAGCACATCAGGATACATATTAAACTTGAGTGTTTCGGATAATTCTTTGAAGTGAGAAAATTTCGATGAAAATTCTTCTATTGAAGAATTAATTACCAAAGATAACTCTTCAGTGAGTTTTTAACTGGCCTGGTTTTTCGTGTATATCCAAATCTCTAGTGATTGTTTCAAATTCGGGAAATACTCATAATTATTGAAAATATTATCTTTACAGAAAACTTGCAGTTTGGCCTCAATAGCAGGAATGACACATAACATAACGATAATTGTGTTATTTGACAAAGAGATTTGTTTTATAGTGCCGTTTTACAGATAATGTTCTACTTACCTCTGCTCCAGAACATAAAACACATACTGCTTTATCACGATTATTAATCATGCCTTATTTCTCAGCTTTCCAAGGTTGAAATTCTCTATTGATTTTTTTTTTTTTTTTGGCAAACTAGCCATGTTGAATAGTTGTAAATATAATTCAATTTGAAACAAGCAGCTGTGTTAACGAAATTAGTTTAAAAACCGCGTAACTGGAGAAAGCAATCAAGGTCGTCAACAAAACCAAACAAGTGAATAAGTTAGTTTAAACTCCCTCCTACCGCCACGCCGCTTACGTTTGCTCACTCAATCCGTTCGGTCATAAAATTCGCTCAAAATCCACCTCTTTTACGCAATCTGTAGTCGTACCGGCACCGGTGATTTCTTTCACGATGAACTTTGTTACTATGTTCTTAAATTAAGTACACAAGAAAAGAAATTACTTATATCAATTAAGTCCCTACTTGACACCGTGCCCAAATTATTTGGTGGTGTGCCATCATCGGCACGCGTGCCATCGGTTCGCCATTCCTGGCCTAGCCGACTGTGGAAGACTACCTAAAACCGCAATCTGGACGGTGTGTACTCTGCATCATATTTTTTTACTATCAATTTCCTCCTTCTGAACAGTACTATTTTCTAAAAAAAAAAAAAAAAAAACTATTTTAAAAGTCATAATATTGATTAACATCGTGTTTTGAGGATCATTTATAAACTTTATCATTACTACCAGCATTAGCCCGCAGCTTCGCCCAGCGGACGATTTTAAAAGCGAAGCGTGTACGGTAGAAGTTTGACTTTTCGAGCAGCAATTTTAGTTCAATCTGTGGGTACGTCGAAATGAAACCTCGTCTCGTCCAGAATTATTTGGTAAACATCCGCTCAAACCTCACATTTTGCAGATATAACAACAAAACAATTTCATTACGTATTGCCCGCCATATGTCCACGAACCATGTAACTTTTTGGGCTAACATTTTGAATTGTTCTCTGTCAAAAGAGTAATTTTGTATCAAAAATTTTCGACCTCCACAGGACAAGTGTTTTCCCTGTAAACTGCTGCCAGAAACTGAAGCTATCTTCGTGTACACAATACAAAGAGAAAAAGTCAACGAAAATATTTACAGAAAACAAATAGCTAAACTGTAACGAAAAATCAAACTTTAATTTGATGTATTTGTGTAAAACTATTTTTTTTTTAAATCAGAAACCACAAACAGCCCTAAAATAAAATTTAGTAACATTTTTAGGAATGTTAATCTTTGATGCAGAGTACAAGCGCTGGATTGTGTTAAGAATCTTTGGCTCCTATCAGTTCAGGTTACATACAGTTTATCATTTCTTTCTCCGTCGCGTCGGCACGTGGAATCATACCGCAGGTTCTAAACTAGACCAAAGCTTCAAACCTTGTAAATCCCATCCAAATCGGCTTGGTAATTTCTCCGTGATGCTGGAACAAAAAAAACACGGTCCGCTTACAGATTTACATATGCACCGATTGTTGAATTTCAATGGAACAAATGCCTCGGTACCAATTTCCCTACACATTTACATCTGTATTTCATGAGTTTGAACTTCAAATTCTTACGGTGATCGAGGTAAATTGCTCAACATACATCTCACTAATTTATTCTCTTGGCCACAAAATAAATATATTCCTCTACATTACACCTGAAAAAAAGTACAAATTAAATGTCACGATCATCTTCTCCCTTCCGTGTACCATATCTAATTCTTTCACAAATATCCATCGAGGCCTCATCACCAATATATGGCTTATAAACTACCAGAACTCTCTTCACCCTCCTCCTTTCTCCATTCCCAACACAACTTTTTATCGTATGAGTTACTGATTATTTCCACAAAAAAATTTCCCCCCATTTCCTATGTTTGATAATCTGGGTTCCATATTATTCCGCTATTCCCAAGACTTTTACCCCAATTCCTTCAGATCCCTGATACTGTAAACACAGGACTGCATGGTCTATCTGCACCTGCCAGAGTTTACTATAAAATCATATAGATATCTGCACTTCAAGCCTTCCAACAAGCAATTGCTACTCTATCTTAGTGACATATCGTATGTTTTCCCTTGGTCCACGGTTTACAAAATACCTTTACTGGTGTTTTATCTGTTGCTTAATTTTCAACATAATCTTATGGCGCCACAAACTTTCACTATATTTAAGGCTCATTTAAGATGGCATATGGCGAGAGATAGACAAGTTTACTGAAAAAAATGACTGTTACATATGTTAAGAAAAGTATTTGCCACGAACAGTTTCAGTAAAAACTTAAATTCAAAAATTCAAAATGTCTTAGTTGGAACGGCCTGCGAACTCCATTCAGGATGGACTTTTTTTTTTTTTTTTACTTATTGCTTTACGCCTCGTTGACGGCTAAGGTCATTAGAGGCGGGATGGGACTGGGTAAAGGGAACGGGTAGGAATTCGGCCATGGCCTTTTTGAAGGAAGTATCCCGGCATTCGCCTGGAGTGATTTGTGGAAACCATGGAAAACCCAAATCTGGATGCCCGGACGGGGATTCGAACACGCGTCCCCCCCAAATGCGAGGCCATTCAGGATGGATTTGGATGATCTCGTGTTCTTGACGACGCGACGTCTGAAGTCAACAGCTTACAGATCACATCCCTGAAGGAGCATGTTTACAATCCACAACGTGTGGTGGTATGTTTTTTTTTTTAACTTTTACAACCCATCCTTTAGGGGGCGTCCATTTATGACGTGAGGTGATCTTCCAGAATTCCGGACCCCCTCCCCCTGTCTGGTGAGACTTAGTGAGATCTGGTCGGATTCCTCCCCTCTCTAAAATGACGTAATATTTTGACGGAGATAACGCCCCCCCCCCCCCCTACTAATCGACATCGCAACTTTGAGACTTTTTTTTTTTTAGGTCTCATGATACCAAGGACGATTGTACCCCCCCCCCCCCCTAAGGTCGGTTTTTAGACCAAATACCCCCTAAAGTCGAGTTTCGCGTCATAGCTTTACCATGCTGCAAAAATTTGAAAGCTCACGTGTGATTTCCGTTGACCTCCCCTCCCCCTTTGTGAAGTTTCGTGAGATTTCGCCGGCCCCCCCCCCTTAATTTTACCTCACGTTATTAATGGATAATCCCTTACTGTATGATTACTAACCTTCTCGTCACAATTTGATAAATTTGTGTTGTTTGTGGTGTGCTTGCTTGCAATATGTTTAAAAGAATTGTTTACCAATATTGTAACCAGCAGGAAGATGATGACATTCGTAATAAGAATCTTTCTTAGAACTCATCGCATTTGTAATTAATAGCCACCTACCAGAATCGGTTATCGTTGAAAGCCTGCTTCCCATTTAACATTCACAATGTTCTCCTATAATTATTTCATATGTAATTCACTCTATCATTTTTAGACATCACAGAACATCCTTCTGTTCTTTTCCCTGCCTCTCTCTATCTTTCCTTGCAGTTGCTCCAAATATCATCAGTTCCGTCGCCTATATGGCTAGTGCGGGGTACGATCTCTTCCTTAGAAGAAATTTTCAACATCGCCTTCTTAGCAATCAGATACGAGAAGGACCAGGCACAATTCATCATCGTCAGATTGTGACGTTGTGACCCGTGTCGAATCTCTACCGTTTGTTCAAAACGGAATAATGGAATCTCTCTTGCTTAATTTCAACAGAAAACACTATTAATATTTAAGGATCATTCATTTACGTCTTCCATAAAAGGCGGTCCTCTTAGAATACCATTTCTTGAACGCTCACTCATTTAAGTCATTTACATATCATTACTGTCACTAGAACTCAGTAGTAATTACTGTAAAATTTGCCTGATATTAAACCCATCTTAGGGCGAGACACCTTCCTGCTTAAATAGATTAATATACAACAGACTCCACACTTAGTTTTACTACGATTCCAACAAAATAAATTGTTATGATCTTATGAACCGGCGACAGACTTTTAAATTGTCGCAAATTTCAACTCTGTAGTGGTGCACTACAATCAAGCCCGGATCTCGAACCTCGGAGGTATAGCAGCTTTGTCAGAGGTGAAGGCCACGATAAGCGTCCGTAAAAATTCCTGGCTGGTCTGAGGACCTTGAATTTTCAAGGTGGGCGCATTAACAGCAACCTACCAGACCGCTCTACATTCAAGTCTTTCTGGCACCTTGGCGGTTCTTGAGACTCAACTTTGCTCTGCTTAGCTATATAGTGCGGTGCTAACTAAAGGTATATTTGCGGAACTAGTATGGTCCTCAAGTCCCAACTTATGTAACCTCCTTGTATGTTTACTACGCCTTGTTATAGAGGAGGGACGATCAATTCCTTTCTTCCATGTGTGTGTAATTTTTGTGTGTTTACCATTGCTGCGGCGTTTTTTTTATGCATTTGCACCTCCCCGACATCCTTAGAGACGGAAAAGGACTAGAGGCAAGATGGAGCTGCAAGAAATTCGGTTATAGCCTCTTAAAGGAATCACCCCTGCATTCGCCTGCAGTGATTTCGAGAAAACATGTAAAACTGAAATCTCGATTGTCGGAAGAAGATTCGAACCTGAGTCCTTCCGGCTGCATGGTGCAAGTTATGTGCGTTGCTTGTGTTGTGTATACGCAGATGAAGGAAAAAATGCAGTGAAACCAAGTGATGGATCATCCAAGACTACACTTCCAAAAAACAACGAACTAGCAATCGCTGATCATAAGCTTCATTTTCAGTGATCTCAATATATGATGATTATTTCTGCTTACTTCAAGTTGCAAGCATCGACAGTATTTATGTATCGCTATATCAAACCATTGTCTACACACTTCATTTCACTAAAGATTATACTTGTATAATCTGTGAAGGTTCTTTGGTTGCTAGATACATTTATATCATGTTGTGGCATGAGGACTTTAAAAGGAGTAATTGATCAATATATGATTTGAGTTCTTAACCTTCCATCACGCGGACCGGTTTCTGGAGAACTAATTTTTGCAGGGTGATCCGTTATTTATAGCAAGAGAAATGTATGAAGAGTACGAAGAATTTAGTTTCACTTTCACAGACCTGCAGTGACACATTAGCCAGTGAGACCGTAGGTGAAACTCGTGAGAAACGAATCATACGAAACAAAGCTGGTATGCTGTATCTGGCGAAGCGGGTTTTATGCTTCTGCTGCTGTAGCGGAGTTCATGTGCCAACGTCTACTTGCAATTCAACATCAACGACAAAACTAACGGAATGAAGGAATATAGAGAGCTTGCAGAACAGCAAGAATTTGAGTTTTTACTGGAGAAAATAAGAAACTGCTACTGATTCAGTATGAATTCTACGCTCAGAATTAAACTGCACCTTCAGTTTAAGAAGCAGAATGCATTGAACCAACTTCTGAACATGGTAAGGGATATTAACTCATGAAGTTGAGTAGTTATACACGACGACCGTCAAGAATCAATTTGAGGCCCCTTGATACTTTCAACGTTACGTATTATTTACTATTTAAGGTACAGAACGGAAAGCAACTAAATTGGCAAAAACAGGAAACACCCGATTACAGAAGGAAAAGATGAAAAATCGTGGGTTATTACGCATTTGTGGAAGCTCTAATATGCTTCCAAAATGAGAACTTACAAAATAGCTCAAGATATGCATTGGAACACACGAGAAAATCGAAACATAGCAGGTATTTCTTTTATCAAGGATGCAGTGTGTTTGATATTCAACTTACACCTTTTGGATGATCTCATTAACTCATCTTCGACATAGTAACGACCATATTGCAGGATATGCCAGAACCAGTCTATACTACATTGGTATGAGGCGCAAGCAAAGAAACTAATTCCATGCATAATATTATCCAAGCTATTAGTTGTGTTAGGTTTACGGTAACAAATAAATGAATTGTTCTGCAACGCATTTTCTTTTACATACGTTTCACTCGACAGATAAAACGGACGAGAACTTTAATAACGCCCTCAAATAAAGCCACACTTCATTATTATTTTATTCACACCAGTTAAAAAATAATTAAACAATAGACCTGCAACATAGACTTCACACCAACAAAACTTCAGATCTGTTCTATAATATTCATTCATAATCATTTTATTTCCACGATTGTGCCATGAAATGGTATACGTACATTTTCAGTTACGTTTCTTCAAAATCAACGACAAATTATACACTGCTCTCTCTGGCAGAATGTTGTTAAAAAGGGACAAAAATGTCTTGAATTCTCCAGAGGAATTCCTCCCTGCTACACACCACATATACAAACAAAATTTTTAAATATCATGCCAAACCATATACCATCGTAAGTACATTTGTTACTAATATGTGAATTTTAATACAAAGCCACTAAGATAAAAAAAAAATCAATCTACTTTATAGTGAAATCAGCCTGACCAGATGACGCGGTCTAAACCCTTGACAGTAAAAATCATTTTTGGACTACTTGCAACGCATTTTTTGTTTGTTTAAATGAACCTTAGGGCATCCAACAGTGATCAAACTCAAGAAACAGATCAGTCAAATCAGCAGACGCGGTCATGGCATGTGATTCTTGAAACTAATGTTTTGTCCAATAAAAATTCATCTACTACTTTGTGTCTATTACTAATTTTTTTTTGATGATGAATTCGTGACTTGGGGGCTATTCTACGCCGGTGTCCAAGCCCAAAACACTACAGCCCATTCATTTAACAGAGGCAGCTCAAGGTCAGTCTGCTGTACCCCCACTCCGCAGCCCTTACCCCCACATGCGAAGGGGAAATTTACAACTCGCTTACGTGGATACAGCGGTCTGCTTGGAGGTTTAAGCAATGGGACGAGTTGGGGAGACGGACGATGTGAACACGACCTTCAGCCGCCGTAGAACGTGAACAGGGTATTGTTTAATAGTAATACCATATACCTTATAACTGTTCCTGAAGTGTTTCACTTCCGTAAACGTTGTGTTCCGTATGAACAGTTGTAGATAATTTGTTCAGAAACCTTGGTCAATATATAGTACCATAATATTTCCCTATTTAACTACGTAAACACAGTTTTCTGTTAAAGAGAAAAAAGTTACGAGTGTCAATGAGACGTGCTCTTTAACTGTAGAGCTATTCTCGGCATACACAAGGAAGGAGAAGTCCGTGGCGGGCCAATTGACAGGTTGAGTGTGTGGTATGCGCCGTGAGTCAGAGAGCGTGTTGCTTGCTGGAACCCACGCGACACTCCACAAATAGAGGCAGGTCTCCAGGCGAGACGATGATGGCTATCTATAGCGCCCAGACTCACCTGCGCCACAGCCTTATTGGCCGCTGAAATATGGGCGTCCGCTCTCCACGTAGTCCATCTTTGTCAAATCTGTTCATTGGACACAAAGTTGTCGCCAGAGATGGAAAATTTAAATGAACAGTACGACCTGGAAGCGACGTCGCAAATGAAAAACTTTACACGGTGACATCAGAATAATTCCCATTTATATTTTTTCTGTATTACTTCTCCAGGGAATTATTTTTACCGTCATTATTTTAGTTTAGTAGTGTCTTTTAGTCAATAAATTATCAGTTAAAACAAAAAATTACCAATCCAAAAATTGAGTAACTAGGTTTTATGAATAGAGAGGTTTGTAGATGTTAATTTTGTTTGGGCTATAATAAGTAAAAAATGAGATAGCTGAATTATATCGGCATACTGTTTCAATAACTGCAAAACCATATTTAAAGACTAAATTAATTTTTTTTCTTGTTAGTAGTAACAACGCCTACTATCATGCAATCAGGTTAAAACTGAAATTTCAGAAATAAGAACTAAAAGAAAATTTCATGAAGCTCGAGTATTTCATAAGAACAGTTTCTAGTTATACACCACTGCAAAGATAATTAGTTAGTACATAAACTAAACTTTTTGTCGTCTTCAAACCTGATGGTTCATTAACTGTATCTTAAAGAAATACTTTTCGAGCAACGCATATTACAGGCAGATATATTCGAACCAGAAAAATCCTCCACCAGATCTACGAACAAATTAAATCAAACAACGGAGAAAATTCCCTGTTATAACGGGGGTTCTGAAAAATTACTGCCATTTTCGAAAAGTTCCCAGAAAATTAAAAAACGAATTTTTTTTGCGGTTATCCCGCTGTTGTAAGGTCAGATTTTTCAGGATGCGACGATTTTGGATCTGCCCGGCTTGTCAGTGAGAAGAGACACCTTTAACCCGAACGCTCGGAACCGCACGAAAACATGTTTAGAATAACAAGCGATCATAAAACAGTGATGTGTGTCATTTCCATGCAAAACGTTGCATTCTACCTCAAGTAACATTATAATAGAGAGAAACAAAGTAACGAGGTAACAATGCCATATGAAGGAAATTGTACGTAATTCAATGAGGTCACTGTATCATTACATTTTCAATCAACAGTGCAAAAAAAAAACTCTCTCCTTTAAGTAGTTAATATAGCGCAAAACACGCACATACAGCAGTACCACACACCTGGTAGTGCTTATATTAGTTCTCAAAGTGCAGATGAGGAATATCGATGAAGAGAACAATGTGCTAACCTCACTAAAGCCAAGTTAATGAACAAACAAAGGAGATAGCGTATAAATCTCTTGTGCGTCCACATTTGGACTATAGTTGTGCCATTTGGGATCCGTTTCGTAAGGGGTTGATCGAAAGTATAGAGAAAGTAAGAGAAGAGCCGTTCGATTCGTGACCGCTTGCTACAGTCCTTATGAAAGCGTCACAGAACTGATTAGTAGACTAGGCTGGGAGTCTCTGGTAGATAGACGACGCACGTTTCGTTTAAACTTATTGGTAAACATGCGTACTCCCACTTTCACTCACGAGTGTAGTGAAATTCTTCGTCCACCAACCTATTTGAGCCGGAATGACAGGATAGGTAAGATTAGAGAAATAAGGTGCCGCAATGATTCTTATATGAATTCTTTTTTCCCTCGTACCATTAGGGATTGGAATGCACAGCAAAGAGATTAGCTTTGGTGCTGAGCACCCTCTGCCACCCACAATTTTGTGAATTGTAGAGTATATATGTAGATGTAGATGTTATCACTTTCCAAATCACTTTAGCATTCACGTAGTTCAATATCAAAAGCAACACTAATTACATTTTAAAACGATGATGTTGGTATGTGAATGTCATAACCTGGCTTTCGCAAGCGTATTGCAACATGGGCTTATACGTAGATGCTGCAAAATGATCTTGTAAATCACAGAGCGAAGTTTCATGATGAAATAATGATCATGTATCTTCACTTGTGACTTGAGACATTGTAGTCTTACTAAATCAGTATGTTAATTGAGGTAGAATGCAACGTTTTGCATGGAAATGACTCACACCACTGTTTTGTTTATGATCGCTTGTTATTCTAAGCATCTTTTCCTGCGCTTCCGAGCGTTCGAGGTCAGAGGTGTCCCTTATGAGTCTGACGTCTCCCGGGGAGTAAAGTTATGTTGCCTCTGTCTGCGAAACGTGCAATTATTTCTGTGTGTGATAAGTGTTCATAAGTGTATTTTTGTTTGTGAAATGTTTAGTTTGTGAGGCGGAGATATGGAACCGTCTCAGCATGCGCCTTGATGATTGTGGGAAGTCTAAAGCCACAATCAGGTCGTCCGGTACGCGGGTACCAGGGCTCGAGCCAGGACCCGTTGTATCTCCCGTCGTGCCGCCTTATTAATGCGCGCAGCCACACTGCCGGGTTAAATTAAGAAACGTAGAAATCTACTAAAGTTTGGTGAACATTACTCTTTATAGAAAAAATTGTTTTCCGAGACCATACGCAAATTTATTTCAGAGTACGATTTAGATATACCAACAGTCCAAGCAATGGTGCAGGCCGAGAACTTTTTCGGACATGGTAATAACATCAGACATCTAAGGTAAACAAACAACTTTCTTATCCCAAATCTATAAACAAAACATTTTCGTTGCTTGACGAGTTTCCGTCCCATTTTTAACATCCACCATTCTTCTATAATGGTTAAAATTTCTGGCCTGGTTGTACCAGAGTTCAGGTGTCTTCTTTTGGATTCCTCTTATTATGTAACTAAATAAATAATTACTTTGCCATTATTGCTTGTTCGAAATAATGCGAAACTACTCCGCCAACAAACGTATTATATTCGCGGATTGAAAGCGTATTACTGATTAATTGCTTGTATACAGATTCAAAAGATGAGAACTGCAGCAACATTTAAATTGGACTGTCAGCTGACAAAACAGAATCTGACAGGTTCCCTACTAACTTGTTCGTTTGGCATTGCCAATCCCGACGGTTTATTAATTATCATGGGAGGGGCAGCAATTTCCGGTCTATCCGACAGCGGTATTAACATTGGGCAGCACAAATCGGAATTTAACTTCAAGCTTTGGTAGGGTATATTCAGCGCTAGTTAGTTACTGTTTGTCTGGCTGAAATGTTTAAATGAGAATTAAATCTTTCTTTATGTCTTCGGGCTTTACGGTTCGTCGATGTTGTGGTCTAAGCAAAATATCGAGATTTTTTTTCTTACTTTTATGCGTCGCCGAAGTCGTTAGAGGCAGAACAGGATTTTTTTTTTTTTTGGGGGGGGGGGGGTGTGGAGTGAGTTACAGGAAGAAAATAGTTCATGGCCATCTCGTTATTCTTCTGGAATGATTTCGGGAAACCATAGAAAACCGAAATGTTGCAGGGCTTGACGGGGATTCGAACCAGCGACCTTCCGTACTACCAGGTCCAAGCATTAGCGTTCATACACCAGGCTCAATAAAATTAAATCGTAGAGGTTTCTGCATAACATAAGTAATAAACGAAATGATATATATGAAAATTCAATACACAACATAATATTTACGAGTTTTAGATGTTTTTGTCTGAATTTTTGTTTAAATCAGCTACAGAAATCTATATTTAAGTCTGCTGTCTACAGAATCAGTCTCTATAACAAAATAATTGTGGAATTTTAACGTAAGTTTGCTGCAACGTAATTCTTAAAAGCTCTTCGTCTTCACTTTTCAATGTCATTCATTATTTTCAGCTGAACACTCAGCGTTATTGTGTTTCTCTTTCTCTTCGGTAATTATGTCATATTATCTTCTGCGATATTGTACTGAACTGCACGGATAAGGCGTGACGAAAGAATTAAAACTATCCATACCCGAGGCATGGCCCGAAATGACGACGCACTGTTCGCTTGCATGTTTAATGCTGCGTGATGCCAAACTATTTAGGACAGTTAACTTTCAGTGATAGTTTTAATGACGATACTGATGACTTCATTGGTGTTGGAGTCTCGAGTACTGCTGATGAAAATCTCATGTAGCCGGCCTCGGTAGCGTAGGGGCTAGAGCGCTAGCTCCACGTGCCGAAGGTCACCGGTTCGAGTTCGGTCGCTGGCATAGGTGTTTAAATGTTGTGTCTGTGAATGTAATGTCCGTCCTGTGGTGTGTGTAATTAGCTGGAAAAATTTCATACTGGAGATACTGAAACCACTGAGTGACATAATTACTATCGAGTCGGCTGTATGGCCTCAGATGCCAAAAGCCATTAAAAAAAAAACCTCATTTAGGAATAGATTTTGTAATTACAACTTACCTTTAAGCGCATATTGCTCTCATATTTCACCTCAGTGTTTTTGCCACATACCTGTAATGAAACAAACATTTTGTAAGCAATTTTATATAACACAACAGCATACATAATTATAACATTAATCATGGTTTATAAACCGAATGCCACACTGCGTATAATTGATGATTAGTATTATGGTTTGGCTACAAATTAGAGCAATTTTGCGAATTATACTATAAAAGTTTTATCATATTTCACTTTATTTCCGTGCACAGTAAAAGCCGTTTTAACTGACACTTATAAATAGCCTTTTTAGAATCCAAAACAATAATGATAGTTAGTTCCTGATAAGTAAAAATATCAGCACTAAAATCTTGTTTAAGCTAATTTAATTTTTTCCTTTCCTGATGCTTTTTAACTTCCTGTCAACGATTAATCAGTAAGGTTCTGTGCGTTTCAAAAAACTGCCAAGTTTTCTGTAGTTTGTCACTAATTTCGTGTGGTCTTAGTATCTAGTGACAGGGGTTCTTATTAGCTGGGTGATCCTCTTTTGTCGTACAGGGTTCTTACTCTTTTAGCAAAAGAAAAATTAAGGCCCTTTTAAGGCCTTTTTAAGGCAATTTTTCATATTTTTTAAGGCTATAATTAACGTATATTAAAACGTTATGAAAAAAATAATATGCAACTTACAGCAAAGAAATTAAAATGTTCATGTTAAGATTATAATGAAATAAGCTTTAATTGAGTTTATAAATTAATAAACAATAAATTTATCATAAATTTACTTTTGTTTTCACACAATACAGTGTGTATATTGAAACTTTTTCCCTTTTCAAATATTAAACATAAAATAAAAAAACTACTATAGCCCGGAAAACTGACACAAGGGCAAAAAAGAAATAGTACCACCTTAGTAATAAGAATTACTAACATATAAATACATAATTTAACTTACTTTGTTTTATACATTATAGCACATTAGCAGTTACATCAGAGAAAGGACTGCCAAATTGTCAGCTCAATTACTTATTAGATTTCAGGTATAATGTTGAATGGCGAAGACTCACACCCCCCCCCCCCTTTTTTGAAAGCTACATGTAAAAGAACCTTTAAAGATGAAAAATTTCCATAGGTTTAAGAACAGGTTAAATACAACTCTTTCAACATCTTTTGAGTTACAACAGTAGTTCCTATTGGGCATATTTGATCAAATATTTTCTTATATGAGTAAAGTTTACTTACCAGATGAGCTACAACATGTTATAAGGGTAAAAATAAAACATACTGGTAAGAGTCATTAAAATGTATGCAAGTTAAATAAAAATATATACACTTTTTTAAATGATTTTTTTTATTTTCACATTGTTTAAAAACAAAGGTCAATTCTCTTTAAATCTTTCAATAGAGCCTTAATTTTACTTTCAACATCCTCAAATTCAGCTTTTTTAACTTTAGCGGTTCGTCGAAAACTATTGGACTGTGTGATGTACTTAACATCCCCTATAACCTCAGCTTTATCTGCTAGTTTATCAGCATTATCTTCAAGATCTTTAATTGCAGTTACTAGGTGTGCCTTTTTACACTTCAAATCTTCCAAATCATCTAAAATAGATTTGCGTTTCACTCCCTGAATCCCTGCATTCTTTGCATTTTTTTTTCTCTTCCAGGTACGCAATATATTTTGACGAGCCATAGCTGCATACATCCTTAACTCCTCAGTTATTAACAACTTATTTTTGCTGTTTTTGAAATGTTGACTGACTAATCTTTGAGCCACCAAAGACTCTTCTTTTAAATTTTCAACTTCCAACTGCTCGTTCACAGAGAAGCCTCGTTCAACATCAGCTTGTCCATGTGATAACAGCAACAATATTTTTATTACTTTGTGTATTCTGTTATAATCTTCTTTGCCTAGATACTTCTCTAAAAATATATCTAATCGTGAATGCTCATCATGTGGATTAAATGAGCCGAAGTGGTTTTAAGCATTTGAGGCAACTTGTGATAAAAAAAACTATGATACTGTATAAGAATTTCATCACAGTCTCCTCCTCCAGTTAAATTTATTTTTGACAATGTGAATCAGAAGATATTTCATCTTTTCATAACAGTTGCTACTATTTAGCACCATCTGTCTAGGATCAAGGCAAGTCATACTTCTTACAACTCTATAATTTATAGGAGATTTGTCCAGTATGTGCTTAATCATTGTAAAAATGAAGTCTTTGACCTCCATTTTCATCTCGAAAACTTCTTTTCAGACATTTTTCAGAGTTCAAAATCTTTACAGCAAATACTGGAATATCCTTTGTATTTATCACGGGATGGAGCGAGCCAATGTTTGTAATCTTCATTATTTAACCATGATACATTAAATGTACACTTCCCCATCGTAAATCATAAACAAAAAAAAAAAAATAGTTAACGTAAATTAAGCTGTAATATGCAATAAAACAATATATACATAAGAAACTTGTTAGAAATTGCCAAGAAATGTAAGACGCAGGCATGTACGAAGCAGAACAGAGGATCTGTGCAAAGACTCTACTACTTGCTTGAAATATAAGCACTTTGACTCGCACTTGGTCAAGGTCGAGCCAGAGAGAAATCTGCCGATCGGCGCGTCGCAGGGATAGTGAAATTTACTAGGGCATATCTCGGCGTTAAAAAAAAAAAAATCAGGCTTTTTCAAAGATTTTTAAGGCTTTTCAGCAAATTTTAGGGCCTTTTAAGGGCCCTTAAAAATTAAAATGAAAATTAAGGCCTTCTTAAGGCTTTTTAAGGCCCGTAAGAACCCTGTCGTAGCTGTCTAACCTAACCGGGTAGCCCAAAGGGATCCTACAGCTAGACGCGGAAAACGAACGACGGATCACGGTAGTGTAGTTCACTTGTAGGCTACAAAGCAAATAATTTCTAGGAGATGAACGTCAGTTTTAAGGCTCACGAAAATTTAGGCCAAGAGCGAGATTCAAAAAGCGGATCTTTCTATACTCAGTGACGTGCATTAACCAACTGGGCCTCCAGTTTATTGAAACACATAGATCGCCATCATCCGACGATATGAAATAAAATTCGGCGTTATATCCGCGAAGACTTCTCTATTCAGCAACCTGCCTTTCACGGGATTCTAATTATCTCTTTCACTTTTCTTATACGAAAGCAGCCTTCATTCAGTTGTGATTAGCTGACGACGCATATAGTCCTGATGGGAGGAAAGTGTGTCACTTGGTGAATGAGGCGTAGTGTTTTGCTTTGTCACCTAAAAAGTAATTGTCAGTGAGCAGAACAACAACAGAAAGGACGAATGATGCGTATCGTTCGTATTCAACAGCTGGCCCACTTGGAAGTTGGAACTGTGCGATTTCTCCTAGCAGTTGTTCGTGACTCCCAACTACTCGCATTGTCTCGCTCGTACAGGATTTCCTGCTTCTAGCTAGGCTTGCACGTCATTCAAGACGAGTACTAGTCTATATTTACACCAAGAAGAAAGTGAGCTATGTCTGTTGTATATATTTCGATTTTGTTCTAAAGTTTCATAATGGAGTACTAAATACAGTAAAATCTCCTCCTTTAAAAGCAATCTCTGTATTGTTTCATGTTCTCTGATATCCCGGTTTTCGTCCAATTACAAGCTTCATTACCCACAGCTATTATTGCTATTCTGGTTTGGACAATTGTTGCTACGCCTGACGAATAGATTGAGAAATCGGAAGAAAGAGTAAATGTGCTCCGGTTTTTAACAATACCAGTACGACAAAAATTGTTTAAAATTTTTGGCAGAAGATCGAGGTAAACGTAAATTTATTGTTACTTCTGCTTGTTGTACGAACTTACAACACTTCATTGAAGATAATATTTATTATATTTTTCGTAGTTACCATTCTAGAAAGAAATTAATTAATAAATTTACATTGTTTCGACAACAGATTCGTGTTATTGTTATGGAAATAAAACTTCTTTTTTGCAACATTCGACCATGATACTGATCTTACAGATTCTGTAGCATATACATTACACTTCTCATTCGATAAAGAACATCAAGTGTTCAAACCTCATTCAGTAATGTACTTGATTGTTCGTACTACATTTCTACAGAATTACGAAACACTGCGTTAAATAGCAGTATTTTCATCGACTGTTTCTATTCTGTTTTATGCGGTGTAGTCATTCTTCAATAATGTGGATCACGTTGAACCCAGAGTTCAATTGGGGCCATACAGCCAGCTCAAGTGTGTGTTTATTTGATCCAGTGTTTTTCAGTTTCTCTACGTGTATATATATATCGTTCAAGTAATTCAAATACACCACAGGATGGACACGACAAGCACACTAACACACAACACTTAAACACCCATGCCCTAGGCCGGACTCGAAGCGGCGACCTTCGGTACATGTGGCCAGTAATCTAGCCCCTACGCTACCGAGGCCGGCCATGCAGAATTTACGAACGACTGGATGATATTTTCATATCTACATAGCTTCTGATAAAATAGTGCGTATAATGAGCAACGATTGTTAGACTCAATACCTCAA
This sequence comes from Vandiemenella viatica, assembly GCA_031002005.1. Lineage (NCBI taxonomy): Eukaryota > Metazoa > Arthropoda > Insecta > Orthoptera > Morabidae > Vandiemenella > Vandiemenella viatica. The sequence goes on along the minus strand of JARYHS010013631.1, from coordinate 119,770,028 downwards.
GGGCGTGGAATAGGATTAAAATAACTCTGAAAAAAATTAATTGCTTCCATTAGTCTTTTGATTAGTTTATTGGACACCTCCACCTGCTCCTACCTTGCTTTAATCTCATTACCGCTGGAAATCCATCACAGCGTTCGTCCTCAATTATCAACTTGGAATACTGTAACCTCTCTCTTGCTCTGTCGTTCACTTCATTAACAGACTAAAGTGTCCTGTACACCTCGCAATATGAGTACCGTACCAGTCTTTTGTTTAAGCTGCTTCTTTCAAGTTCTTTCGTCTAACAATACATTCATAAACTTTAATCATCGTTGAATACCATCCTATTTCAGATGGTTGATTTTTTCCCGTTTTTATGTCATCCTCAAGAATGTAGCTGGAAGTTGCGGATCATTCTCCTCAGTTGCAAATAACTTACTTATTTTTACTTATGCCTTTACGCCTCGTCGACGTCGAGCTCATTAGAGGCGGGATTGGACTGGGACAAGGAACGGGAAGGAAATCGGCCATGGCCTTTTGAAGGAAGGAAATCGTCTGGAGTGATTTGGGGAAAAAAATGGAAAACCCAAATCTGGATGCCCGGACGGGGATTCGAACCGGTGTCCTCCCGAATGCGAAACCAGAGCGTTAATCGCTCACCCACCACGCTCGGTAGTTGCAAACAACATAAATCTATGAGAAATTATTGCTGACAATGCAACTTAGTTTTTATATTCATACGTTTATTGGTTTTCCGAACGCGTTTCGCTGAATTTCACTTAAGCTAAGGTGGAATGAAGCGAAACAAGGTCCAAAAACCAATAAACGAACGAATATAAAAATTCATTTCGTACAAATTATAATTTCGTTACTCCATCGAACGGGAGTTTAAACAACTTTTATAAAACTAAGTCAAATTTTTTAAGAAGTCTGCTTCTTCTAGTGGCATTATAGTTTTATGTCATTCTTGCTTCCGTTTTCGGTTTGATATTCATAGAATTCTCTACCTTTAGCTGCTCAGTGGCTCTTGATTTTGATATTTAGCTATTGACGTTATTCCCAATGTCTTGTACGATATTTGTTCTACATTTATCTAAAAGTAATCTAAAATGTTACTCAACTATTTCGTAAATGATTCGTACCAGTTTGTACGTTTATGTTAATCTCATCAAGTTGTGGTACACCCCTAGCAAAAGCTGTTCTAATCGAGTCTTTCAAGCTACACTGATTTTTCAATATTTTAATTGTTTCCCGTAAATGTGAACTGGATACCGGTAGTGACATACTATACAGCCGTGCCTCATCCAGTTTTCTGTTGAGCGGCGCCTCGCGGTAGCAGCTACTAGACAGTGGGCAGGCGGGCGGAATGTGGAGCGGCCGCTGGCGTGACCAGGAGAGACGTGCCGGGCATCGGGAGTAGCAAGGTGAGCCACTTCAGACCAGGAGCCCTCAACCAGGTCTGTCGCTCCACTCAGGGCGCGTCCATAAACTACGTAGCGCCATTCTGGCCTCCCCCTCCCACACTTAGCCCGACGTGGCTATTGCCTCTAACTTCTTTCCCCTCCCCCTCTCCTCTCTGACGTATCACATAGGTTTTTCCCCTTCTGATTCCAGAAGACATTTTGAATGGTTTTCTCTTGTCAGATTATCGTAAATTACATACGAAGATGATTAAACTGACGGAAATAAATATTCACGTGTTGTGCGTTCTGTACCTCATTTTAACTGTGACAAATAATATGAATGGAAAGCTACGTGGCCTGCCTCGGAACCCCTCCCCCCTCCACACGTAGTCCAGCGTAGCTTTCCGGCATTATCTCCCCCCCCCCCCTAGACTGAGCCACGTAGTTTATGGATGCTCCCTTAGGACTAACAACATTTTCACCCAAATTCAAGCCTGATAGTGTTTAGAGCATCAAGGATTTACGGATAGAGGACGTAGAGGTGATTATAGTGAGTACAGTGGGGAAAGAACGGGATGGAATTCGACAATGGTATTTTGAAGAAACACTCATGTCAACCGTCTGGAGTGGATATGGGAAATTTGAAACCCCAGACCTTGGTTTGAACGAGAGTACTCCTGAATGTCAGACCTTACTATTCATCCATCAGGCTCAGTATTTTCCTTTCGATGTTATTTAGAATTGTCCTTTTCCCGCCATAGCCGTGAGTACGTTATCTTTCAGCATTGTATGCCAGATTTCCTTTCATCCATTTATCTCTACATCAAGATTTATTCTGCCTCTACTGTTACCTTAGCACCCTATGTTACAATTATACCGTGAAATGTTCCATGCCCTGTAATCGAGCAATGAATTTGATCAATTGTCTCGAATATTACTGTCCACCAAGCACGGAGAGTGAGCGGCAAGGTTCTGATATCGCGTTAGAGAGAACGCGCGTTCGAAACCTCGTCCGGGCATCCAGATTTGGGTTTTCCAAAATCACTCCAGTCGAATTTCGGGATGGTTCCTTAAAAAGTCGTAGTCGAATTCCTTCCCGTTCTTTGCCTCCAGTCTTTTCCCACCTCTAATGACGTATACGCCGACGAGGCGTAAAACCATAAAGAAGATCGATTATAGTTCTGTTGTTGGAACCACTATTAAGCATTCTGAGCAGCGTACAGGAGGTTACGAGTTCTTCCTAGACTTCTAAGAGGATCTGGGGTGACATGCTTACTGCTGGATGGATTACCCCGGGGTGAATGACAGTGGTTTCTGGAAGCACCGCACGTCAAGCCACGCTGTTGGTATTCTGCTGTGTATGTCACTACCAGGTGGCGCAGAGCCAGGAGAACGAACGACCACCAACTCTCGCTTACAACACTAGAATCTGTGACAGCTTGGCGAACTAGAATGCAAAACCTGTGTCCTATTACTTTCTCGTCGTATACTGCAATGAGTATTGCTAACATAATACACCTGAGAAGTTATTAGTTTTATCAACAGATTACGATGTTATCTGCAAACTAAAACTAGAGAAATATCGCGAAAATTTACAATTATAAATCTTCAGAAACTAGGAAAATTTTATCATCAGCAAAATGACTTTTTCAGCATGTAAATAGAAGTTTGGGTAATTTGTTGAAACATACAGTTCGTCATAATCTGGGCATGGCCAGATAGGAAGCATTGTGATTAGAAATCTCTTTTATGCAGTAAACATTTCTTACACTTCCCGTAAATTTATTTATCAGTGTTGTATCAATTTATAGACATTGTCCTCTGAGGGGGAAATTTTTCCGATTGGCCTCACCATTCCCCCCCCCCCCCCCCCCCGTTTGTTCGGTAAACACAAACTACTAACATCATATTAATCGCAAAAACATCGAACTGGACCATTTTTAAAACTACTTTCAATCCTAACAAGTTTTCTGTCGCGTGATGGTCTGTGAATATTAGGGGGCACATGTCGTATCAAATGATGATTATCTGCAAGTTTGGGGCAGTAATTTATGTTTTTTTACTAGGTCTTTAAGGCTAATCTAAGTCAAGGTTGTTATACTGTGGAGAAGATTGTGGACATAGAACAGGAAGGAATTCGGCCATGGCCTTTTGAAGGAACCAAACCAACATTTAACTGAAATAAAACCTGGAAACCGAAAATTGATTCGTCGGACTGGGGACTGGACCAACGCCTTATCGAATTTCTGAACCAAATGTTTTCCAGTTGGCCATCTTTCTGGAATATAGTCCATGTTACTTCCAATCACATACGCAAAGCCCTGGTATTATTTGTCGTGTGATCTGATAACCTGAATACCTTAAATTCAAATATGTATATTTTTTCTTCTTTTTGAAGTAAATAGAACATCGACAATCAAGGTCCACGATCTCCGGCTTATAAACTACGTATTTCACAAACAAAACATACACCTATCTCTCAAATAACATGTTTCACAGACTTCACTTTCGCCATTAGTACCTACACCCTGTTCACTCTGACCTGGCGGCTCAAGGTCATGTTCCCCTGGCCCCGCTCCTCACCTCACCACCCCCTCCCTCCCTCCCTGCTTCTCCGTGCTGATCGCTGTGTCCAGGCGGGCGATTGGTAAATTCCCCCTTCACATGTAGGGGTAAGGGCAGCGGAGTGGGGATAGAGTATAGTGACCGAGAGCCGCCTCTGTTAACTGAACGCACTATAGTACGATCTGGCAGTAGGTATAAAATGCTTGGCGTGAGCAAGGGCGTGCGGCCCAAATTAAGCTGAAAATTCTATCATGCCAATAATGAGTTAAACTCAAAGGCAATCGACAGTAAAATGCTACGAAAAGTGGTGAAGATGAACTATAATATCGGAAAAAGAACTCTAAAATAAGAAAGCACGTGTATTCAGGACATTTATTTTTGTTTATTTGGAAGGTTTTTGTGAATGGAGCAATCACAGTTAATGTAAAATAAATACTCACTTTCGTTAAGCAGGTAACTGTGTTATAATTTCTATAGCGATGGGTGCTCAACAGATTAGTAATGTATTGCGTCTTTTGTTTGGATTATGAATATGTAACTTGACTTTCGGAAAGTTAAACTCTGAATGACTGAGATCAGCTTGAATTCAATTTTCTCGTCGGATGTAGCACTGAACCATTAGCTTTCGTATAGAACTCCAGTAAGCCTGATACGCGGTTTCAGTATAACAGGAAGCTGGCAAGCTAGGAGGAAGCCATTGCTTTGTGCAGCCCTGGTCGTTTTGCAGCGTCGCTGGTCGCCAGATGCTGCCATTGCCATGGAGACGGGACAAGGGGAGGCTCGGCGAGATATTGCATCAAAGCTTTCGTAGCCGGCAGTAGTGGCAAGCGGGCTGGGCTTATAGCCCTGGGATTAGACGCCCAGAGACCGACCTCAGTCGTGGGTAGCGTTTATAACGGGAACCAGGTAAAATATCACATAATGCACAACGCGAAACAAGACAGACCGTATAAAACAATATAACTGGTAAAAATGCGCAAAATAATTTTTACTTTGGTGAACTGGAATAGTTTCCCTAAAGCAAACTTTCTGTTGATGGTAGAATAATGTGACAATAAAAAACATTGAGAAGTAGCTTATAACTTTCTCTGTGTCATCATATTGACTCTTTTAGAATTTTCCGGCTCATAGCTAGAAAATTAGATGAAGGGGCTCATAACTAACATTGAATGCTTTACGTCTTGTTAATTTTTTTATTTTGGCTTTACGTTTTTTTAAATTATTTATTGCTATAAGCCTCGTCGACGGCTAAAATCATTAGAGGCGGGATGGGAATGGGGACAACGAACGGGAAGTAATTCGGCCATGACATTTTTGAAGGATGCATCCAAGCATTCGCCAGGAGTGATCTGGGAAAACCACGAATAATCTAAATCTAGATGACCAGACGGGGATTCGAATCCACGACTTCCCAAATGTGAGGTCAGAACGTTACCGTTCACCCACCACACTCGATGCCTTGTTGACGTCGAGGTTGTTACTGCCTGGAGAGAACGTGGGGCTCGGAATGTAATTAGGTCATGATATTCCGAATGAACTATCCAGGAATTTGCCTTAATTGATTTCGGGAGACCATCGAAAACCGAAATTAGGATTTCTGGACAGGGAGCGCGGGTGGGGGGGGGAGAGATATTGGAATCCGCGTCCTCACGATTGGTAGACCCGAGTGTTACCGCTCACCTACCAGTCTCAGAGATTGCCTTTTTCAAGACCTCAACAAGGATACTACACTGCATGGGGCACGCAAAGATAGCTATTTTTCATTTAGGAGATACCTTATTTTTTAATTACTAAGCGCGTTGAGAGTGAAAATAAACTGTAAACAACCGCAAGTTTCTAAATAACTTTTTATTAAACTTCACACACTCAGTGCGCAATACAACACAGCAGATAATCCAGAGAGATTATAGACTCATCGAAGAGTGTTTAGCAATCTAAACTACTGCCAACCTCTGTGCACTACACTAATAATCTATACAGTTATGTGTCTGCCGATATTGTCAAAATCTGAGTTAAAAGTCAGCGGAAATTACGGTCAGGCGGACATAAAATTACAATACCATGGGAACATTAAAAATTCCAAAGATGGTAATAGCGAACGTACGGAGAGCAAGTGTTAGTCTTCTTACAGTCATTCAGCAAATACAGTTTTGTCTGACGGAACGAGTAAAGAAAAACTGAACAAAATTTATGAAGATAGAAAGCACGAAACTAAAAAATAAAAAAAGTATATTAAAGGCTTAAAAAATATTCTGATGAGGAAAAGTCAGTATTGCCTTCTATAAACGTAGTGTATGTGCCGACAGTTACTAACTGCTCCATAGTTTATGTGGTCTTGGCAATCTACACTCAGCCAGTAATATAAGATACCTTTGCTGTGAAAGTTCTACAACCCAAACATAAAAGATAGAAGATAGAAGATAAAACGGAAGGGAACTTCGCTCCTTCGTTCTTCTTCTATTTATACCTACTAAGAAATATAGGGCCTACTGAACAATTAGCTAGACCTGCTGAATACAGTATATATCATTTCAGCAACATCATCGGTCTGTTCTGTCACAATTATTGTTGTCTTCTCCATTTCTGCCAGAAAATTGTACTCCAGTTCTACATCTAAGGCAAAGTATTGCAAATTTTGTTTTGTGACAAGTTCTTTCAAAAGTGAGAACGTGTAATATAGTACTTTATCATTCAGTTTCTGATTGAAATGTTCCTAATGGACGAACAGATGGCAATACCACCTACTACAAACCTCTCAACTCGTGAGCATACAATTTAACAACACGGATAACGTTTATCATAATCTTCCTTTCATCTATTAGTCGATCGTCCAGGCATTCGTTTTCTTCTAGGCATAAAACATAATATTATCCGCGGTATCCTAGTTTTCTCCACTCTTTTCACAAGTTGAAACCACTCTTCAATATACTGCTGACAATGTTTAACTACCGGCGATACTTTTGATTTAAGTTATTTATTTATTCTTGACATTGTCTAGCCATATATGCCCTGCAGTTCTTCTCAGAAACTTCATTTTCATCGCAGTGAGTCGTCACTTATGTTGTGTTTAAATTTACAAGCTGTGAATTTCTTCATTATATATAAATATTTTTTAAAGAAAACTATACCAGACAGTTAATACTTTTTTTCCAGCAGCACTATATACCTTAAAATGAATCTTTCAAAGATGACCGATAATCTTAAGGAAAGAAGCTGCACTATCGCCGTCGAAAAATAGAAACAGTACCACCTTTTTTGTTGCTCAAGGACGATCTTAGCTACCGGAAAGTTGGTTCAAGTGGACTGACAAGGAGGGATATTATAATTGGAAATAACTTTCCGTAAATGAATAGTTTGGTTTTACTTTTTGAACTAATAATACAATATAATCTAACTTTGCATGACCCTTCTGTCAGTGACTATGGTAAACGTCCACCGACTCGTTCCACGTCCACGTATTGTGAAACGACCGCCCCGTGTTTCTCAACGTTCCGGTCGTGTTTTGCAAGGGGCGCCGTGGTCATTATATGTAACTAGCGGAACAGGGCACAGGTCACAAGGGACATAACCCAACACACTTGTCGGAGAGGAACATCTCCATACGATCCTGCAGGACACAAATGAAACCTGTTTTTAAAAACAGCAACTAAACTTCCGTAGTCAAACGAATTTATCAAAACTGCTACACAAACCGGAAACTTTTCAATACTTTTTCTTTTGTTTTAAGTGTTTGTTTGTTAGTTTTTTCGTTTGTTTTTGTTATGTTTTTTTCGTGTTACTGACAACAATGTCATCAAAAATCGTTTTAGACAAGGAATTTGAAAGAAATCTGCTATGACTTTTAAAAAGGCATTCGCGAGGAGTGACTAATTGAAATCGTGTAAAACTAAAATTGAGCTGTACAATTTGTTGAGCTAACTGAGGATAATAGTTATCCAGCTACCATTCAATTCTTATATACTTGATCCTAATGCCTCTTACCTCCTTATCTACGGTAATCTATACCACTGTTACGTGGTTTAGTGAGGAAGTTAGTTTTATTTCATCGATAATCGTGGAGCAGTTGTGATACCATGAGAATTAAATTTGTACCGGTAATAAACAGTACAGCCAATATTATGCTTGTGTTAACATACAGTATTTCCTTACTCCAGCGATGCTGAACATGTGGTTCGCCCACATGGGACAGGTGGTCCCGAGACAGAATATTAAAAACTGAATTAGTAACAGTTGCTCATATAAAATGCGTCCTATAACTTATTCGTACTGCATAAGTCTATAATCCAGTATAAGATTTCTAAAAGTAATTATTTCAACGACAAGGCAAAAACCTATTATTTCCAGATACGTAAATATGACTGCATTGTTACTCTGTACACTATATACGTTTCGAGTAGTCGTCAAAAAGAGTGATATTCTTTTAAGGATTTAATCTTATTATTATTTTATATAGGTCTTGTGGATATAGGTCTTAATGTACTGCGGTAAGTCCAGATAACAACTGATAGTGTTAGTTAATCACATACACATAGATAAAAAGAGTGCATATGAGTTAGTGGCCAGCATTAGTATTTTCGACATTTTGCTGGTCCTCGTGCTGAGAAAGGTTGAGAAACGCTGTATGAAACGAAACTCAATCGATAGGAATATGGACGATGAAATAGGGGACCGACGAAAAAAATGACTTTTTCTTGAAGACAAACATCGCAATGGATCCGGCAAGTTTAATTAGGGAGCTATGAAACTAGTACTACTGCAAAGTACTCAGCCCATCTGTAACTATGATTTACTTTTTTTAAGTGTGTATGAAGCATCTTAAGTAGCCTTCTCATATTGGATGTTGGTGGTCCAACGTTGTCTGGGCGTGAAACTGCAGTATGGAAAGCCTCTTCTGATTGAACCATCTACGATTGTCTTTCAGCCACGAATTCCTTCTCCTTCCATCATATCTTTTCCTCTGTATCTTCTCTTCAATGATGAGTTACAGTAGACTGTACCTTTCGCCTCTCATAATGTGTCCAAGATGTTGCGTTTTCCTTTGCTTTATAGTGAGCAGCAGTTCTTTTTGTTTCTTCATACGATTAAGTACTTCTTCGTTTGAGATTTTCAGCACCCAAGGTAGGCGTACGAGACGACGCACAAATACATTTCAAAAGCTTCAATTTTCCTCTCTAGATTTTGGTCTAAGGTCCAGCTTTCACACCCATAAAGAAAAATGGAGAACACGTAGCAGCGAATCATTCACATTCTCAATTGCAGACCGAGATCCGATCTTATGAAAAAAAAAATTTCATGCTAATAAATTGTCTCCTGGCCTGTTCTATTCTCGATTTGATTTCTTTCTTGCAATCACACTGCACATCCATCACAGTGCCTAAGTATTTGAAGGAGGATACTTGCTCGATCTTATTGCCTTTTATTGTTAGGGTTGCCTGGATTTTTCTCTTAGAGAAGACCACAACGTTGGTCTTGGAAGGGTTGACAAGTAGGCCAAACTCTTCACCGTGCTGGAAGCATCACTAAGATTGAAACATCGTTCCAAATATTGTATTGGAAGTATCCAACACCGAGCCATTGTCAGTAATGTAAGAAAGAATCTGACAACAGTATTTCAGACCAATTACAAAACGCAGATTTATTTTCGGAACCAAGCATGGATTCTGCGTGTCAGCAACTTTGATGCTGAGGTGGGCCTCTTGAAAGATATTTATTTAGCTGGTCCAGTTGGGGTGACTGCTAACACCATTGAGAAGGAGATGATTAATATTCGAGCAGGGCGGCATGCGCGCTTAATCTCGTTTACACCCGATTGTGCTCAATTCCCGCTAGCAAATCTATTTTGCCGAGCTGCAAACAAAATTTCTCCCTTGGAGATGTATCACAGGAACATATAACTGGTTTAAGCCTCGCAAAATAACTGTGGGATTAGAAAACAATAATTCGCCGACAATTCTCCACAAATTGCAGTAAAAGGATAGCAGATATGGTAATTTGGTATTTCAACAGATTTCCATCTTTTGGAAGTTTCTTTGTAGCTGTTAGGTTAGGTAACTATTGAAGTAACTATTTCTTAATGGGTGTTTATAATAATTAGAAGCAGAAATATTACTCCCTATTAACTTTAACGGCTGATAATGTTAAAATACCGTGAATACTAGCAGGCGTACTGCTACTAAATATAATATTTCTATCTTTATTATATTTAATATTTATTTAAAAATTCCAATTGCAATAACAATTTCAACCTTCTGGCGAAGCAAAAATTGATTGTTTGTACTGCTCATTTTAACTGCCCCCAGACTGAGTAAAGAGTTAAAAAAAAAAAAAAAAAAACGCCTAAGCAATTTGGGATACATGTTTCTCATCTTCGTTTTCGGTTGAATACCAACTTTACAAAGTCAACCAGTGCTTCGAAACATGTACTCAATATATAACAAAAGAATCAGTTAGTGGTACACAAATTTTTAAGATTAATTTAAAATATTTTCATAAATTTAATATGTATTACAAGTAGTTTAGCTTTTATGCACAAAAAAATGTAATGCTATAAAATATGGATTTAGTGCATTCACCCACAATTTGCCGGAGCAATTTTTCCAAAACATTGTGTAACTGTTCAGATTAGCTACAGACACTGGTATTTAGGATTGCTCGTAGATCGTTGAGCGCATTTAGTTAATTGAAAGCCTAGTAAATTTTCACTCCGACAACCGTTCTGCGAGTAAGGCGAATGGCAATATTGTTATTTATTCGTGCATAAAATTACCACCTTCGCAGTAAAATATTGTTATGAACATTTCGCAGGAAACAGACTATTCGTGGTGCAGTACAAACCAATTAAAGTTATTATAATTATCGGAATGGACAATTATGGAGATACAGCTGCTGCTGCTTACGGGCGCGTCGACATCGAGGTCATTAGCGTGGATATACAGTTTTGACATAACGTACCTAGATGTCTACGAGCTACCAAGCGAGAAATCACCTAGGAATCATACATTTCAAGCTCTTAACGATACTGCGTGAAGACACGGTTCTACTTTAGATAAAAATACACGGAATCTGTTCATACTTGCGTATAATAACTATTATGGCATACTTGCGTTCCTTTGTTGAAAACGTGTACATATGACACTGACACTATTTATTCGAGGTTAAATATTGGCATGATGAAATTTCTAACTATTTTTTAACATTGAAATTGGATGTGGGTGTCATTAAATTGAAGTAGTCCCGAGCGGAAAACATATTTCTGATTATTTGTTTGGGAACTTCTTTTAACTTCAAATTAGGGTAAAAAGGGTAAACGACATAGAAAAAAGATAGAAAATGCTTAGGGGACTGCTGAAGGTAAGAAAAAGATGATAAAATGCATTGAAAGTCATCCACGGGAAGAAAAAAACGCTGACAAATGAGGGAAAAAACAATGAGAAACTATACTAGAAAACGCCACCATTATTGTTGAAGAATAGGAATAGAGTTTATACCAAAGCAGCTGTTTAACAGTATAAGTCAGAATAAGAAGACGGAGAAAACAAGGAACTAATAAACATATGCAACCAGACAATGGAGAAAGAATCAAATAGGAGTGTAACATGGAGATAGTTTTTTCAAAATGGAACCAAAAATGTATTTCATTTATAAAGAAGTATCTGATTTGGTAGCTCATTGGACAAAGCACATCCTTTGAAAAATAAGGGGTCGAGTTGGAATCTCGGTTGAGTCCGGAATGAGCAAACACAACTCTCAAAAATCTGGTAGTTCAGTGGTTCAGGCGCTTACTTTCAAAACAGTTGCTGCTCCGGACTCGGGTTCGAATCCCGGTAGGTGCAGGAATTTTGAGAGTTGAGTTTAAACATATGAGGAGCGCTACGATGTTCCTGGTTCGGATTCCGCGACAGGGGGGAAGTTCGCGGTAAATCGAAAACGTCACCAGGTCGCAAGACCACGCGAATCTACTTACTTATTTTATTTATAAACAAGGAAACTGAAATTAGCCTACTATTGGAGCAGGCCATCTCTCGTTATGAAACCTTTTCCAGCCGATTAACAATCGATCTAAGTAGCCGCTGGATCATTTCCATTGACTTCAGTGCTAGTAATTAGGAACAAAGAAGACCTCACTCAGCTTGTCTTCTTTCAGTACAGTGCGTGGTATCGCGAGGACCAGGAAGCCAGCAAGGCAGGCACTGCAGTTTCCAGCCCAGTGGTTGCTTTTGGCGTGTTGTGTTGCGGTTCGAGAGACGATCAAGAGCTTAACGAAGCGTTCACGCATTATACCAGCTCCATTACAGTCGGGGTATCAGGCAACCGGACGCTTCTCTCTCTATTACAAGCGGGCGAGCCACATATCGTCAATACAAGCCTCCAACAAATCACAAAAATACTTGTTTTATAACTGTTGAAGATATATTTGTAAATTTATCGTACGCTGGCCATTTCCCGGCATCGGGATCTATCTCAAAAAACGCAATTGCTTAGCAACTTTAAATTTGTCCTCACTATCGAGCATATCTTGCCATTGAGCGTGGTGGGTGAGTGGTAACGCTCTAGCCTCGCATTCGCGGTCTCGAATCTCTATGCGCCCATTTAGATTAGAGTTTTCAGTGATTTCCCCAAATTACTCCAGGTGAATGCAAGTATGGTTCCTTCGAAAAGGCCATCGGTAAATTCCGTTCAACCAGTGCTTCCCCGTCCTTAATGATCTCGGCGTCGACGAGGCGTAAAGCCACGAGTAGAAACAAACAAAAAACGATTATTTTTCTTGCAAAAATGAGCAAAATATTTTGTATTGTTTAGGACTTAATAAACAGCAACGAAAGAGGAGAAATTCATAACATCTTGAAATATTTCAACATAACGTCAAGACCACACTAATTTAGTCACCAGTGCAGTTTTGAAATTTCTACGTGGAATGGATATAGAATATGCTGCAATTTAGAAGTAACTGGTCATAAGGTGCGTCACACTTCCAAAGTAAGATAATTTCTAAGAGAATAAAATCAGGATTTTCCAGTCTATACACTTCTTTCTCTTTTTCTTAATATAGTACAGATAGTTTTTTTGTATCTGTTTTATTTATCTGCTGAATTTATTGTACAACATTTCTTCCAGCGTTTAAACGGCCTTCCCCCTTTCTCTCTTGATATTTTGTTACGAATCTATCTTCACCTCTTCTTTCCGCGTGTTTATCTAAAAAATTCTTTTTTTTTTTTTTTTTTTTTTTTTTTTTACCAGTGTTATTACATTTGTACTTCACAAAGAGATTGTATATCCTTATTCGGCATTCTCTGTTTTAATTGTTTATTGCTCCTAAGATTTTCACTTCCATTTTCTTCTTTGCTTATTATATTACGCCTCATCGACATCGTGGTCATTAAAAGCGGTGGGGGGGGGGGGGCAAGGAACGGAAAGGAATCCGGAAACAGTATTTTGAAAGAACCATCCAGACATTCCCTTGGAGTGATTTGGGGAAGCCATTGAAAATTCAAATCTGGATGGCCGGACGAGGATTCGAACCCGCGTCTTCGCTAATGGGAAGCAAAGGCTAGGTCGGATCTTTTCTAATAGCTCCTTTGTTTATTATGTCCCTTGTGGCTTCTACACTGAAGATATTGTGAAAGTATAGTATCATCTGCTTTGCCTTTCAATGTTGTGACTGGAAACCCTACCGTTTATGCCCATACCCTTGTGGTGTCTGTGAATGCCAGAAGCACTTACGTGGTGTTTGGGTAGGACTGCCAGAGTCTGCGCACGCTATTTGCCGACGCCCAGTCAAGGCCAGCAAGGTCCAATGTCGCCTGCGCAGTTATTCTCCATCAGTAGCTGCGAGCACGGCCACAACACTGTGCATATTAAACCACTTTTCACGTTTCCTAACGGCGAAATCAATGACCAAGCAAGACCAAGAAAGAAAGAGCTGAAAATGTTATTAGAAAGGTTCAAGAACGGACAGACAATTGGAACTGTATTGATGATCGAAGAGACATAAAGAACATTAAAAATAAAAAAAGCTGTACAATTCGCAGACCAGTAGGTCATTAGAGAGAGAAGAGAATGTTGTGGACAAGTAAAGGGAAGGAAATCAGACAGTTGGAAATCGAATCCCCGTCCATCTATTGCCAGATCCAAAAGTAAATGCTTATCCACCAGGCTCGCTTAGAGAAGAAAGTTAACACAGAGTAAAAGTTGTAGAAAGGAACGTTTAAAGGCACAAAAAATAAGGAAGGAGCAAGTAAGGAACTGCTGTATTAAGACATAAAAGGAAAAATTCAGAACGACGATAAGGTCGGCCTCGGCAGCGTAGGGGCTGCGGTGCTATACCCTGTTCACTCTGAACTGGCGGCTCAAGGTTATATTCCCCTGACCCCGCTCCTCGCCTCACTATCTCACCCCTTTCTGCCTCTCCGAACTGACAGTTGTGTCCTGGTAGGAGAATGGCCAATTTCCCCTTCACATGTAGGGGCAAGGACAGTGGAGTGGGGATAGATCAGACTGACCTTGGGCCGCCTCTGTTAACTAAACGGACTATAGCTCCACGTGCCGAAGGTCGTCTATTCGAGTCACGCCGAGACCATGGGAGTTAAGTGTTGTGTTGTATCGTTTGTTGTCCTACAATTGAATAATCAGATAAAATATTGGAAGCTGCATCAAAATATAAAAGATGATCATATAAATAAACCAAGTGCTGGTTGAAAAGCTATAAGGCTGCCAAATAAAGAAGTAAAACAAAAAGCAACACTAAACGATGACTATACCAGTGAAATAGATTAGTAGACGAACCTCTCCAAAACCACCAACGGATTATGATAGCCGGAAGAGAAGAAGTAGTCATCACAGTGACAAGAGTATTAATGCGCCTTTTCCTTGGCACGAACGAGTGAAACACAACTGCCTTCACCAGATCGGCCAACCTGCTTAATTTTTTTTTTTATCGTTTCCCTAATCAATATTAAGTATTTTCTGTCTGTTCACGAAGATAATCGCATTAATGAATGGTTATACCTATTGCGGAATTCGTCTATGCCTGCAACAACATGCAGAGTACTTCCTCCGGGTTCATGCTTACACGGAATGTCTTTCGTACAGAGCAACGACCTACCACGGGATAACCGAGACTTTTTTCCGAGATCCATTCAGCAATAGTGACTTGACAACTTGCTCACAGACAGTTTCGTGAAGTGAATACTACAGTTTTTGCAGCTAATACCTATATTCAGGGAACTAAAGTAATTTTGTAAATGACATATATATCGTACATTACATGCAGAGAAATTAAATGAACTTTTTTTTTTTAATCTGCTTAACGTCTCTCTAACAGCGAGGTCTTTAGAGACGGGAAAGGATGGGGGGCAAGGAATTGAAAGGAATTCGGCCATGGCCTTTTTGAGGTACACAACCTCACATTTGTGTGATTGTACATTAATTAAGCTAATTTTTTATTTAATAAATTGTAATGGTGTGTATTAACTCGGAATTTTTAAGTTCAAAGGTCAAAGAATAACAAGATGAGTAATGACATCTCTGAAAAATAAAAGAAGAGTCAATAGTGAGTTGTTGAAGAGAAGATTTGAATGGAGAGGACGAGTTTTGTTTTTTTGGAATGAACAAGTTTGAAAGAAGAGATGAAACCGTTTGGCTCACTGGAGAAGCCACAAGAATCCTGGCGGGATTATGGATAAAGATAATGTTATATGACTTGAGAAAAGAGAATTGTTTCTAAAATAAAAAATATACAAGTGATGAGATAAGTAGAAAGTGTTTTGATTTGAGATTGAGATATATGTAGATATAGACAAAGGAATTAATTTGAGTTTGTGTGATAAGAATTGGAATAATAATAATTTTGATTTTTCAGCGTGAGTATCATATTAAAACCAGCGCCGGACAAAGAGGGGTTAAGGAAATCTCTATATACTGGTCTGGTGCTGGAAATAAGAGGCAATAAAGTATATAAATATATTTAAAGTATTATACAAAATAGAGAAGTTACAATTAAGTACTTTACACCTTCTTGAAGGAAGCATCCCGGCATTTGCCTGGAGTGATTTGGGAAACCACGGAAAACCCAAATCTGGATGCCCGGACGGGGATTCGAACCGCCGTCCTCCCGAATGCGAGGCCAGAACGCTAGCCGTTACACCACCACGCTCGGTAAATGAACTGAAGGTCAAATAAATAATCCCCAGGTTGTGAGGCAGCTTTAAAACAGGTCTGATGAGAAGCCATAGCCACGGAGAAGAATACAATACAAAGCGGATTGTTCTGAAGACAAATCCGCAGGGCATAGTTGAGAGAGAGAGAAAGAGAGAGAGAGGAACGCCTCTTAAAGCATTCCACGGCGTCGAAAAAACCTCCGTTAAATCGCTGCAGTCCAGTTGTGGAATACCAGGCCGTGCGTAGGTCGCCAGTTCCGCTCCTCGGGCAGCCATCATCCTCTGCCGACTATCCTTCTTCACAATCTTCAGACGTCGCTCTTGCTACCATCAATGTCACCGAGCTGGTTGGTCGAGCGACAATGTTCACAGGACACAGGTTCGATCCCCGCAGCTGCTATCCTGATTTATGATTTTCATCGTTCCCCAAAATCACTGCACACGAATAGCGGGACGATTCCTTTAAAACGTCGCGGCCGATCTGTTATATGTAACAGCATGTGCCACAAGATATCTGACTGATGGTCAAACCTATACATGAAGCAAGACAGTACTGTTAAATAATTAGAACAGCGTTTCTCTACCCTTTTCAAACTGTCAAAAATAAGACTAACTTATATGAGCCTAATTTTTATGCATGTGTGTATTATTAACTTCTGTGATATATTTCATTACACGATTACCACGTAATAAATTTTAAAGTATGTTTTGAATCCCTAAGTAAAAACAGTTTCTTTCAAAAACCCTTGACCGAATTCCTTCCCGTAACTTGTCTCAGCAGTCGCATACCGCCTCTAATGACCTCGACGTCGACGAGGCGTAAAGTCATAAGTAGGGTTCGGATCTTTATGACCAAAAAATAGAGAAGTATGCAGGCAAATATGACCTTAAAAATGGGTAAATATGACCTAAAAATGACAAAATATGAACAAACTTTCAAATTTACTATACATCAAAACATGTTCAACTAAACATATTTTTTTTTAATATTGTCGCTTTTATGTAAACAGCATAAGTTGCTTCCGTGCCCTCGCTGCACCATTGGGAAATAAAATTCTAAATTGTTTTGTTGTTAATTTCAAATAATTTACAGAATATACTCTTTCATCTGTACTAAAATACTCGTCTCTGAATTCCCTTACGTAACTTCGCACTCTCAGAAAATTTTAGTTTCGGCATGGAGGTAGGTCTAATAACTGATCCACTGCAGATTTAACGATGACTGAGGAAATTTCACTGAGATATTCATTGACGCGGATCGACACATGAATGCTTCTGCTGCATTGTCGAGATTAAAAGGCGGGCGGAACATTACGTTTAGAGAGTGACAATAATGTATAACTTTAATTCTTGACTGGTGATTTCTGACCACAGTGAAAATTAGCCCTCCTCCCCCCCCCCCCCCACTTCCCACCACCACCACGTGCATAGCAGAAGTACAGTTCAGTGAATAATTATTTTAATTTATTCTCATCTATGTCTAGTGAATTCCCGATACTATTAAAAAAACTACCAGATTTTTCCTCAAAATATGACCATACGACCATAAATGTTATCGAAATATGACCAAAACTAGGAAAATTGTTTGAATATTCATTTATATGCTATATAAAATACATTTAAATACAATCAGAAACGTTTAATCAGTGTTTAATTCAGCATTGCAGATCAAAAAGAAGGGAGGAAAAAAAATATGACTTGTTCTAAAGGTCCGAAGCCTAGTCAAAAGTTTTTTTTAAATAAAAAAAAGATGTCGTCAGCTAGTCTGGGGAGTCATAAACTCTCATTTTTTCTACAAAAAATTACTAGCTATTGTTATATTACAGATGTGGATTAGGAAGTACAAACATAATGCATAACATTCAATGAAATGATTGTTGTTTTTTGCATTATTTTATTTGTGAAATATATACTTAAGATGGGGTCAAGTTGTTTATACGGGAAAACGACCCAAAATTAAAATCACGGTGGAAATTACGTAAGCGCGACATTTATAACATTTGAACTAGTACCAGATATCTCGCAAAGTCCCGTGCGTCACCATTTAAAAATCTCTTTTTAAACTGGCGAGTTTTGCTCATTAATCGATCAGAAATAATTAATTTTGAGCACTAAACGAGTCTCTTGTTAACGTAACTAATTTGCTCCCTCATTATAAATAAAGTGAAAACGAAAATCGAGTTTGGAAATCGGTGGAGCCGATTGTGTAGGGCGGCAATACGTGGGGTTAGCATAGCAGGGTCCCCTAGGGGCGCTCCCAACTTCCTGCCAGCCGACGGGCTGATTGATGAACGCCTGGGGCGCGGTTCCGTAATGAGCAGCCCCGAGATGAGTCTCCGCAGATTTCACCCCAAGAGGAGCGGAAAACTGAATTCTTACAATGCGCAAGGAATTCGTGACTACAAGCACAAAATTATTTACACCAATTTGAATGTAATACTACTGCTAGACAGCATAGCGTGACTATTAGGTAATCTAAACGAAATTGTTGCTAAATAACATTAAGCTAACTTATTTTTATATATGTATATAATTGTATTCTGCGCTCAGCCTCTCAGCGGGATATCATCAGCGACCAATCAGCACTGCAAGTCTACGTTTAATTTACAATTCTGGTTAAATCCTTTGGCCACACTTTAATGTGCTGATTGTTTTCATTTTATACTGATGTTATAGTGTGTTCAGTTAACAGATACAGCTCAAGGTCACTCTGCTTTATCCCCACTCCACTACCCTTTCCCCTACGTGCGAAGGGGAAATAGTTCCAGCTGACAGATTTGCCACTTCCTTCCCTGGGCACTGCTCGGAGGGATGGGCAACGGGAGGAGGTTTTTTTTTTTTTTTTTTTTTTTCCTTCGGTCATTGCGACCATTTAGCCAGCTCCAATTTGTTTTTGTACCGAATGTTGTATCAGTCTCTAATCATGACATTGTAGGCATTGAGGACAGCACGAGACGAACACAACACTTAATTAAAACCACCCATGCCCGAGGCCGGACTCGAACCGGCGGCCCTTGCAATGCGAAGCCAGCGTGCTAGCCACTACACTGCCAGGGCCGGCTAACGGGAGGAGTTAAGGTAGCCACACACGTGGAGGCCGGGCCGCAGGGAAACAGTCCGCGGGCCGGACCGCAGGGATTTCATCGAAGTGGCGCTGCACACACACGGGGGGTTAAAATCCTCAAGGGTTTCACAGTCTCAGAGTTGGCTTCACGATGGCAGCATCCGATGATGTGCACGCGTTGGCTGCTGTTACTATTTTCTTTATTGAATCTGTTTTAGTGCTACCTCTCTCTAAGTTGCCTAGTAAAACTTGAAGCAGCCTTTTTCTGTATTTCCATATCTTCATAAAAGCTTCCTATCATATTTCAAAAATAATCGGAACTCGGATAACCAGACTTTTACTGTAATTGATTTATTCCCATTCGTAAATACATCAACAACATAAAATTAAGTTTAAATGACATAAAAACTAAATTAAAATAATATTAGTTTAATGTTGTCATTAATATAGTTGATCATGTGATGTAAACTCAAATTCAAATCACATGACATCATTTGCATTATAATTTGATAGAACAATTGCTGCTGTGTCGTTGTTTTGAGATAATTTATCAAAATCTGCTGGTGGTTTATAATGATCCTGCGGGTGTTGCTTGAAAAGGTTGTGGGCTGAGACTATTCGATGAGGTTCCTGGGGAAAACAATCCAGAACTGCTGCCTGCAGAATAGTACAGGCCAGAAGTAGGTAACCGTTGCTCACTGTACATTCCTAAACAGCCCATTTCGACTTGAAACAGGGTGTCATTAATTATTTTTTCTGCTATTAGCATTTGATTGGTCGGAAGGCCACGTAATTTTATGGCAACGGTTTTGCTAACAACGTCAAAGTGATCTTCTTGCAGCCGGTTTTTTTTTTAATGTTCTTCAGCACATCACTTCGCAAAGATTCATTTAATGATGGTTTAATGTTGCTGATTTTTTTTTTAGTATTGATTCTTTTTATTTTTTTGCATTTGGTTCATTCTCCTTCAATATTTATGCCAGCTTGGCGTAGGTAGCTTCTCGTTTGTTTGTGTCGTTGTATTCCTGGTACTTCAATTCCTATAGACAGGGCTCACTATCATATATATTTATAAACACGGAACATCACGAAACGGAACATTAGAAACAAAACAGAGAAACAAAATCGCAACACATGCAGGCACTCACAAGAAATCCTCGAAGGCCGACTGACCGCAGGACACACGCTGAGCTTCTCACCCTCCCTCCCGGCCTTCCAGGAAATAAGAATTGTTTTTCGGTGGGGATTTGGCCGCACTGGGGTGCGGCCACGGCCTCAAGCAAGTGCCCACACACGTGGCGGGATCCCGCAAGGCCGTGACCATTGCGTCCAAATCCCTTGGGTTTCCCGCACGTGTGTGGCGGCCTTTAGTGAGGTGAGGATCCAAGGCAAGGCGAATATGACCTTGAGCCGCCATTTGAGTTTGAACAGGATATAGCAGGTTAGTTAGCTCATCATTTCTGGTATTCTCGTTGTCAAATCGCACTCGTTTTATCGCCTACAGTATGTGTTTGAGTTATTCGAACCTGATACCCACAGATTCGCAGCCGAAATCCTTAACGTCTGGGATGCCAAACTGGTAATAATTTTTATCAACCGCACACAATGACTAGAATTAGTTTTAACACATTTAATACGCAGCAGCAAGGCCAACAGAGTAGGCATTACAACAGGGTTGTTTTTGATAGTTATTTTCTTGAATAACTGACAGCAAACTGGAACTGTATCGCTTTGAGAACCGTTGCTAGCCTTCATGATAATACAATTTACAATAACGGCATTTGAAAAGGAAGTAACGGGTAAGAAATCTGTTACTATTTGCTCGTCTTATCTTTGTCAAACACAAGCTGTAGACGTTCAGTGCGACACGAACGGCTGTGCTAGATGGAGAAAAATTCAAAAAGCAGTAAGAGCAATGTCTCTTCGTGTATTCTGTTCTTAACTACAGTATCAGATCCAACTACAAAATTTACTAACGACAAATCAGTTTTCATAAAAACTGTAAATTAAAAATCCCCGATACTGCTCGTCAGAAAAGTATCTTTCACTACTTATCAGCCCCAATTACGAAACCAATATGCAACTTCTATTTTGGATCTGTAAACTTGGAAAAAGTTATGATAAAAACGATGTAAAGAGACTTCTGGATTTTAACTTCCAGTTTCTTTATTATTTCGAAACTATTCATTGATACCTACACGTCACATTGCTTTCACAGAGTTGGAAGCGAATTCTGTCGTTGGAGCATGTCAAATCTATCCAAAATCGGAATTGTAGAAGCAGAAGTCGCGGAAAGTTTTGGGTTAACGGTATCGACCTCCCAACAATAATTTTAAATCCACGGCATCTCTGAATAAACGAGTAGTTAGTAGATACATGTAGTAAAGAACACTTCAAATTGCACGACAGGGCTCACAGTTTAATTGGGTGCCAAATGAACATGAAATTCCGTGACGACATAAGCTATAAGCTATAGCAGGCACGGATAGCTTATCATCTTCCACCTTTAACGATGATGGATGCCATTCGTATGTTACCACTGTTGCTGATGTCTGTTACAGATCTGTAACATCTGGCGTAAATTTGTTAGATATTTTCCAAATCCAGATTGAAAATTTTAAGAGCCGATAAAGGATTTTAAATTGAGAGGCGAAAACTAAATTCTTATAGTACGTCTAGGAACCAATAACTTACTTTAGTCTTAACCCATTAAGCCCTAAAGTGAATTGTAATTAGCTAAACAGATTATCAGTTTAACAGCTCAATGAAGCTTAATAAAGCGTTTGAAGGTAGGCCTAAAACTATTGGTAGTTAAAAGAAACTATTAAGAAATACTCGTTTTAAGATCTAGAGGTAAATACTAAAAAAATTAGTTGAATTATCTACCAACAGCATAGCTGCAAAAAAGTTTCGATCCAAATGGCGTGTTTACTAAACGCATAATAATCAGAAATTATCAGGTTTCTTCTTGTATTCGGCACTAAATTCAAAATGATACCCACAACATAACAGAAGTCTCATTCGTACATGGATGGCTATATCTACAAATTATTTGAACAAACAGTAAAAATAGAACTGTTTGTAAAACCTTAGAAATCGATCCGCAGCTGAGAAAATGGTCCCCTGTATCTGATAGACGTACAAAAATCGTCTGCAGATCATATTATTATAGCAAATGTTAGTTACTACTGAAGTTGACTGAAGTATATTGCCCACCTTTAATACTTGACGTTGGTTTATTGTGTTCTTTCACTTATATGGATGATCCTTCTTCTGCTATCGGAACATAGGCCTACTCAGAGATGACGTATTTGATATACAGGCAAGAGAATACAGCCAAGACAATACAGGCAGTTTATTCTTGTTTTAAAAAACCAGGTGAAATGGATTCAAGTTTCCATACATATCACTTCTATCGTGACCGTTCATAGTTGCTCTCTCTCTCTCTCTCACACACACACACGCAAGAGAGAGAGAGAGAGAGAGAGAGAGAGAGAGAGAGAGAGAGAGAGAAAGAGAAAGAAAGAAAGAAAGAAAGAAAGAAAGAAAGAGTGAGAGAGTGTGAGAGAGAGAGATTTAGCTGAAATGAAATTTAACTAACCTAAGAGCCGCAGAAATTCGAGGCCGCACAGTGACTCGAATCTGAGACCTTCTGTTTCCGCAACAAGCACTTCGACTATGAGCTACCAGACTGTTCCATAGATATGGAAAATGGCTCCAACATCCACAAACATTCAGATTTGCTTATAATGCAACAGATTCTTTATCGGTAAGAAGGACTGAACAGGTGTTATTTTGTTATGAAGCCTATTATTCTAAGGTTCTCTTTTGAACCTAGCATTGTTATCACCAAAAATTTGAAATCAGAAGATGCCTGTCTTTTACTACGTATACTATCACGCATAATATTGTCTAAAAAAGTGTAGTGACTGTGCTAGAATCTGATGAATGAGATAGGGTTTTAGACGCCGTTTGACCAGGTGCAAGGAATAAGTTTTGTCAGACTGGAATGTCAACATAAAAATTAGGGCATGCAAACGTGTTCAAAAGACAAACATACTTAAGGAGTAAAGTTTCTCAGAATTCTAACAAATTAAACTCTCGAGCAAAGTTACCACGCAGACTAGGGAAATGCAGGAAGACGTTTCCTCTACACGGCTATAGATTCAAGCTTCATCGTTTCCGAATCAAACGCAGAAGCAGAGCGTTGTAGTGGCCGCTGAAGTAGCAGACCACATGTTTACGTCCCTGAACTAGCAGCACGTGCGGCTACATCCGCTTGCACGCGTGGATCCTCAGGGGCGCACAGAATGTGCAATGACAGCAAGTCGACGTGCCTACACACAACAGAGACCATATCTGCTCACTTCTCTTCCAGGCGTTAACACCGGCATGATAAGCGACGCGATAAAACAATAAGTTTCCTAGAATTGTCCATGTTCGCTGGTCACAAACCCACACAAAAACGCACAAAAAACACAAAACACACAAACACACACACACACACACACACACACACACACACAAACACACACACAAACACAAACACACAAACACAAACACACACACAGAAAAACACACAAACACACACACACACACAAAAACACACACACACAAAATCACACACACACAAAATCACACACACACAAAATCACACACACACAAACACACACACATAAAATCACACACACATAAAATCACACTCACAAAAAAAACACGCTCACAAAAACACGCTCACAAAAAACCACGCTCACAAATAAAAAAAAACACGCACGCAAAAAAACGCACAGTAAAAACACCCAAAAGAAAAACAAAAACAAACACATACAATCAGCTCGCAGTTGAGTTATCTAAATGGTCCCTAATGCATTGATGGTCAGATTGGAGTACATTGATTGTTCCGTGTGTTTCATCTTGTAGAGAGGTAAGTTTCAAATAACAACGTTTTACTTAAATTTAGCAGGTGTGGATTGGAAAGAAAATGGAATGGAATACATTGATTGTTCCGTGTGTTTCATCTTGTAGAGAGGTAAGTTTCAAATAACAACGTTTTACTTAAATTTAGCAGGTGTGGATTGGAAAGAAAATGGAACTTGTAACACAAAAGAGCAGATCTGCAAATACCTTAGTGGGTAAAATAGAGTTACGGAACACAGCACAAGAAGATATACATGTCCTAGGATGGCGTACAATCCAACGACCGTGATATTTAGGGAGTTTTTCACATCTGTATATAGGTTTAGTTAGGGGGCATCCATAAATTACGTGAGGTGAAATAGGGGAGGGGGGGGTCCGTCGAAATCTCACCAGATCTCACCAAGGGGGAGGGGGGGGGGTCTACGGAAATCTCACGTGAGATTTTGCGAAAAATTTGGGGACAGTAGAGCAAAAAAAAAAGGTCTACAATTTGCGGCAAAGTCGATTTTAGGAGGGTATTTCGTCAAAAAGTTAGGGTGTGACCTAAAAAAAAAGGTCTACAAAAGTTTCTAGGGCGATTTCTAGGGGGGGTTCTCACGGACCAGATCTCACCAGAGGGGGGGGGGGGGGGGGGGTCCGGCAAGATCTCACGAAATCTCACCAGGGGGGAGGGGGGGTCCAGAAATCCGGAAAAACACCTCACGTAATTTGTGGATGCCCCCTTAGTTAGCCACTTCTATACTACACATACTATACGCGTAAAGTATGTAATACAAATACATACGGTGTTACCAGCTCACTACATCCGTTGATGGATGCCAGCCAGCATTTCAGTTTTCACTTAGTTTAACATTAATTCCTGTTGATGAAGAGCTTCCATTTAAAATTAAAGGTTTGGAATTCGAATCCCGCGCTTTGCTTTGTTCATATAAGGACTCTTCATCGTTGTGATTGCACCATCCTACCTACGACACACACTAGCTTGGTACGCCTGCTACAAGAGGATCCAATCAACTCTTTTTTTTTTTTTTTTTTACTTATTGCTTTTACGCCTCGTCGACGGCTAAGGTCATTAGAGGCGGGATGGGACTGGGGACAAGAGCAGGAAGGAATTCAGCCATGGCATTTTTAAGGAAGCATCCCAGCATTCGCCTGGGTTGATTTGGGGAAACCATGGAAAACCCAAATCTGGATACCTGGACGGGGATTCGAACCGGCTTCCTCCCGAATGCGAAGCCAGAACGTTAACCGTTCACCCACCACGCTCGGTCCCAATCAACCTTTATGTTAAATACTGTTAGCTTCCAAAATAATCTACTTCGTTTACAGTAACTTCCATACTTACTGTGAAGAAAAATGCCAACCTTTCCGACTTGTAAGAGTGCTGTTCGTTCTACACATATCATCGGTTATATTTCGTGTTCAACTCCATTTGCAGAAACTTGTGTCACTTTTCTCACCAAAATATCTTTCAGGTTTTTCCAAAATATCTTATCGTTATTCGTTTGGTAGTAAGTTCAATAGTAACGCGGCAGCCGACGCATGTATACATTTCTTCACTGGTCGCACTTGTCAAACAAATAACACTACAAACACCTTATTAAACGACTGAAATGGGTAATTCACATTAATGCAGTTCTACCAACCTGGGAATTTCTTTCTACGGCATCGGATTCAAATTATAACCACAACTTCAATTTGAATGAACATTGTACTTACGGTACCACTAACGAAGATTTCGACGGGGTTGAGTTATTAATACCACGACCTGGGGTATCCAAACCAGTTACTGAGGTGTTTAAAGACGATACACGATAAAAATGTCAGTCTCCAACTTCTTCACCAGAATATCGTGTCTAAATACCTCGTTAATTTGGCTCTAGTCACTCCAAAACATTAATTGAACGTCTATTTTCTTCTTTGCTAAAATTGCAGAACGTGTATTTGATTAAATAAATTAAAGAATTTTTTTTGGTACTACATGATTGATTGAGAACTTCAGAAACTGTTGCAAAGAAATTTAGATTTATATGGCTCGTCAACCTCGAAGTCACTTGATCCTGGATCGGTAACGGACAAGGAACGGAAAGAAATGCAACCATCGCTTTATTAAGGAACCAGCTCTACATTCACCTGGCGTGATTTCGAGAAACCATAGTTAATACCAAAATTAGAATCGAATCAGCGAAGTTCCAAAAACAAGGTCCAAACATCAGCAACTTAACTTCCAACTAGTGGTGGCTGAATGACATATGCTAGCGTTTCTTTATCTTTTTCAACCCGAGGACCAATAAAAAGTCAAAAATAATTGTACGCACCACTTAACTCAGATGGGCCTATTTTTTTTTTACCTTTGTGTATATCATTAACCGACACTACTAGTTGTAATCGGCTCGTACCGCGGTCTCTTAAGAACTACACCTCCAATAAGACTCTCATAAAAAGACAATAAATTTAATTCTTGAAGGATCTCGGCTGTCTTTGCTGCCAACTGGAAACGTATTTTATCATAGTAACAGTGTAATCATATCCTGGAATTACCAATTTTTTGCTTGGCATTTAAAATATGCAGCTTTTATAAAATTCGATTAAGGGGGTACGGAATCGGATTTTGTGTGAAAAAAAATCAGTTTTAGTTTTGTTGGCTTATTATAATCCGCCAAGTTTCCTCTTTAAAATGACGTATCATACATGGCTCTACTAGAATTATAACTATTTTATTTTTATAGATTTGAGAGATCGGGTATTGCGCTTTTGTTATACACTTCCCTCATGGCTGACCGTAAACTTTTTGACACTATATTCATGTGGCATGAATTAAAATATCCCACTTTCCAGCGATTCTTTATACACTATTTGTCTGAAAATGTCTGTCTCTGGTTTCATTAAGTTACTCTTTGACTTTTTTACTTTGGATTGAAGATGATTATGAAGATTTTGAGGGGGGGGGGGTATTAACTATGGATCAGGAATGTTTTAATCTTCTTTCTCCGTTTCCCTTAAGTTTACTTTTTACTTCTTCTAGGAACATTATCTTAGGTACTGGTGAACCTAGAAGTCTGAAATTTTTATGACATAGTCACCTGAATATCTTTTACATACTGAAACACAATGATTTTTTAATTACTTGATTTACAGAAGATTTAGAGGTGATAATCAAGTGAAAAAGATTTACTTTAAAGTAAATATAGAATATCTCTGTAAGTAAATACTTTGACAAAAAACTGTTTCAGTATTGTTACAACATATCAGTGCACATACAGTAAAAGTTTTATCTGTCTAGCTCCGGCAGTTTGTGAGAAAATGTTCCCTATAGTAGGCATAATTTAACATTGCGGGGTTATGGGATTCCGTATCCCCTTAACAGACTTATACTCTCTTATAGCCTTAGATGCTACGATTACTGTACCCATTTTATGTAAACAATTTTTACTATCTTATTTTTGTTACGGTATCTTTAATTCCGTTAGAATTAAAATTTTAATATTCTACCTATAGAACACATGGGCAGTCTTCGTGGACGCAATGCGGTCCGCGGATCACAGGTTGAAAAATATTATCATACGCCACGAGTTTTATCGATAATGTTGGACGACTAATAATGTCGCTGAAATTGACGTTATACTTCGCATGGAAGTATTAGATAAAATGTCATTTGTTGTGTCCATAAATTACGTGAAGTGAAATAGGGGAGGGAGGGAGGGGTCCGGTGAAATCTCACCAAATCTCACCAAGGGGGTGGGGGGGGGGGGCGGGTGAACAAAAATCTCACGTGTACAGCTAAAAAAAAAAGTCTACTAATGACGCGAAAGTCGATTTTAAGGTGGTATTTCATCGAAATGTAGGGGTGTAACCGGCTTTGGAAGGGTGAGACCTAAAAAAAGGTCTCAAAAAGTTACGTGGCCGATTTCGAGGTTCGAGGGGGGTTGGAGGTCACACAGACCCAGAAGGGGAGGGGGGGGGGTAGTCCGGAAATCCAGAAAAACGCCTCACGTAATTTATGGAAGCCCCCTTCCAGATTTTTAGTTGAGACGGGGTAGCAAGACTGTACTCCTCACAACCTGGTGGGTCGCGAGACAAGAAGGGTGAAATGAAAGAACCGAGACGGTATGAGGAATGGCAGCGGAGTGCTGAGGTATCTGAGCTGAGTGTACCTGCAGCCGATTGCTCAGGAATGTGGACCAGCCACAGAGCTGCCCAGGGCCACTGAACGCTCAACTCCGGACGTGCTAAACCAACACTGCAAAAATCACTCACCAGCTGTTGACCACGGTACAACAACCAAGTTGTTTCAACTTTAACCATACAAGACAGTGAAAGGAAGTTAGACCGAAGCGTCCGGTTCGAATATGCAGGCAATAGTGACTATTAGTTTAGTAAATAACGGTTCGTCAACGTCTACGTCGTTATAACTCGATTTAGCAAATGCTACTGCTACGGGAAACAGGTCGGTGATGATATACAATGACACCATTCTGGTAATATTCTGTGCAGAATAAATCTCAGTCATTCTCCCGCAGTTGCTTCTTAAATATTTACATATATGTGGCAGCCCTACGCGCACCACAGGTAAAATTGGAAAACAATTTCTTTTATGGAAGTTGCGCTGGCAATCCATCCTGTGAAGAATAGATCAACTGAAGATAACTTCTATAGCCAACATAAAGATCCATCGACTGTGAACATCTGACACGTCCTGATGACTTGGAGGCAATGTCCTAGGTCCTAGGACAACATACTCCATCGTAAACAGTGTTGCAAAAATACCGTATTCAGCATAGATCTCCCACCTACCGTAGTGTTATAATTACGGTAGCAAAATACCATGTAATTTAAGGAACCGTAATTTTTAGGTAATTGTGATATATTCTTCAAATTTCAAGAGTTTATCGACCGACGATAATGCATCCTTAGTTTTATTAGGGTATTTATTTTTTATTCTGTTGACAACCCTACTTTTTTCTTTATACGCGTTTAATTTTTGAGAATTCCTCAATTTGAGCTTCGAGATATTATACGAATAAGTTTGAGAGGTAACTGCCGTATTTGAGTGTAGATGAATACTAAGAACTTTTGTATTAAGTCTATTAGTATTCTCAGTTGACATTGTGAATCTGAAAAGATGGTGAGTGATAGTGACAGCGTTTCTGAAGAAGAAGATACCCTAACACCAACACCAGCGAAGAGAAAGTTTCGGGAAGAATGGTTGCTGAACAAAGAATATTGTGATAGCGATGCTTATTTTAAGCACTTGCCGAAATTTATGTTGGCTATTTTGAGCTTACCACACTCGAATGCCGGGTGCGAACGATTGTTCAGTAAACTTGATGACATTAAAACAAAAACAAAAAAGCGCAATAAGCTCATAACAAAATTCTTTAAGGGAAATCTTTTTTTTCGCAGCAGGCTGTACAGCGACACGGAAAAAACTGCGTCGATTTAAAACCTACTAACGTTATGATACAAAAACATAATATTGATATGTATAAAAATGATGATATTACAATTATACTATCTGAATCAGATTAAAAATCGAAATTTTTCAAATTTTGGCCTTTACTTTTTGCTATAGTAACATTTATGTTTTTTACCGTATTTTAAATATAAACTACAACATAATTTCGGAAAATCTACCGTAATTTTTGATAAATTCTACCATCAGCTAGATTTCATGGTTGGCAACACTGATCGTACACCAGCTCGTGGAGCTGTGACTAGGCTGTGATGATGATTGTCTGGTAACACTTGTTGTTGCTTATTAGTACCACCATCATAATGTCACAACAAATTGATCCAAGCATGTTCGACTCAGTTCAGCAGTGGTGAACAATTTAATTCGGATAGAGTAGTCTTTGCTTTTTATTGGGGGGGGGGGGGGAGCGGGAGGGTTGCATCTTCTTCTGGAGATATGACTCCTACCACAATAGCGTCGCAAATAGGTCAGGACAATCATGTCCTGAGGATTTTTTTTTTTTTTTTTGTATGTATGGAGCTGACCCTGTAATATGCCATCCTGATATCAGTTTTCCATGGTTTAGCGAAATCACTCCAGGTGAATAGTGATAGTTCCTCTAAAAGACCATGATCGAACTCCTTCCCGTTCCTATACCCTATCCTCTTCCTTCAGGCGGAGAGGCACTTGATGCCTATAGCCCTACACTTGTTGCCCTAGACTTGCATGCAGCGTCACGAACCTTTAATAAAATAAATTAAAAAACTTCTTGTTGAAAATTATTTAATATCAAACGCGTTCACCCTTGTAAAATGGGTCATCGTCAGTGACTCTAATTGTTAACAAAAATTATTTGTATACATAACTAATATCACAGTACACTCTACTTACGAACTGTGTAGATATTAGAAAAATTATGAAAAAATATAGTTGGCATACCAGAACCGGTATTTGAACCTGTGTTCTCCGGAAAGTCATTCCAACGACCTTGAACTTTGCGTCGCTGTCAGTGGTTCTGACAGTTGAGGCGAACACCCGGTGAAGCACATGAAATACTAGTCCCTCGTTAGTTACCGTTCACTTCTCACTAGTTGTTTTTTGCTACAAGAACTTCTAAGTACACTAAGCGCTCAAAGATACATGGTTTGCTATACTACAGTTCTCTGATTACATTTTCTTCCAATTATTATAATCTAGACAAGTCCACTGAAAACATCGTACAACGTTTATATATTAAAAAAAAAAAACAGGTAGATTTATCACAGAGATAACTCACAAATAATTGTAAATATAAAAATACAATTAAACTCAGTCTGTTGATTGATATATCTAAAGAAAACGTTTTATTACTGCAACAAAAAAATTATATGACGTGTCAAGAATTAATCCTGCCGCTTCACTACTAAAAATATTCACATTTACTGCAAAACAAATTAGATATAATCGCTAGTAACTCGATTAGAGAAGAATCTTCTAGTGTTTTTTTTTTTTTTTTTTTTTTTTTTTTGGTGAACGAGTCAAACAGATTATAGTTATAGAGATTAAAGTTTAGATCAGTTTACAATTTTTGCTTCGCCGCCAGGTAGCATACTGCCATCAGATAAAAAGAGCACATTTTAATTAAATTCCAGATCATTCAAAACGTTAAAAACACCGTAAAGATCAGTTCATTAATTTCTGAGTGATGGCGGAGCAAAATATAGAAAAGAAAAATTGGTTTGGCTTCAGAAACATCAGAATAGTTGATGCCAAGGGTGGATCCAGGATTTTCGTTTGGGCGGGGGGGGGGGGGACTTGGTTTGGGTGAGGGTAGGCTTTATGGGATGTTCGGTGGTCGACGTCAGAAAATCTTATGTCGTCGGGGGGTGACCTATATGCTTTTTTTTTGTGAGAGGGGACTTGAGCCCCCCCATCCGGATCCGCCACTGGTTAATCCCAACCATTTCTTCAATATCTTTATGAATAAACATAGCTTGCTTGCAGTTTTATAACAGCCAACAGCATATATATTTCCAATGTTATACAAACGAGTAAGAAAATATTTTTGAAGACAGCGTAGAGTAAGGTACAACTGACAGATGTACAATTTTTATCACACAACTCAAAAACAAAAACACTGTCTCTATTCACTGAACAAGGTTTCGCCAGTGAATTTCATCTACACAATTTACCTGCTGTTTTTTTGAAGATTAAAAATAAGGAAGTTACAATAATTTCTTTTCAAGCCTAGTAATGAAATAAAGTTTTTTAAATGTGTTTTGCATAGGCGGTATTGTAATACTTTAATTTATGACTGCAGTTGCTTGCGACGGTGAACGAGGGAACCAGTTATTGTCCGGCGGGGTCCAGTTGGACTACGTACTTCTTTGTGCAACTTCCGGACAGCGTTAGTAAGCGAAAGTAATCAGCAGGTTCCTGCCAACCGGGAAATGCCACACTTCATCAAATGGACTAAGGAACTAGCATAACTTTATCGGCATTCCGCAACTCATTTTATCACCTATCTCAATATTAGCAGTAAACTCTTAAGTTCAGCAGTGGGCATATATGAAACCTAAAACCAGAAAGACAGGGGAATGGGAGGAGGGAGGAATATGACGGGAACGAAGGAGGATAAACTGGAGGTATTTATTAATTGAATATAGAACGCGGAAGACATAATTCGGACATAGATTGGAATCACTGAATCAAGGAAGTTGTGGATCATAAAATATACGAGTACAGATAAAAAGAGAGGTCTTTAGTGCAAATACAACATTCGGCTGGAACTTTTGGAATCTCTTTTAAGTCATCACTGACATCAAGTTTTGTTTTGGGCCGGCCTCGGTAGCGTAGGGGCTAGAGTGCTAGCTCCGCGTGCCGAAGGCCGCCGGTTCGAATCCGGCCACGGGCATGGATGTTTAAGTGTTGTGTGTCTGTGTGAATGTCCGTCCGTCCTGTGGCGTCCATACATTGAAAAATACAATATATACTGGATGATGACTTATACACTGAAAACTACAAAATTACATTGAGCTGGCTGTATGGCCTTCGTTGCCAAATGCCATTAAAAAAAAAAAAAAAGAAGTTTTGTTTTGTAATACAACATTAGTTTCACAAATCAATCAGTGCTAAAAGAATTTGAGAGACTTTTCCAACAGCAGCGGTAGCATAGGAGGAATTATACTGTCTCAGTCATTGATGGGATGAACCAGGTTACTACAGCGTACAGTTTTAACGATTTAGTGTACGGCAGTTTGAAAAAGTTTTATGAGATAACCAACGAAAAATTGAATCGATATCACAGGTTTGCATAGTAGTATATACGATCCTTTGCACATGACGGTAACACCTGGAAACGTGAGTACAACCGAAGAGAGCCAGGTTCGCCAGTAATTTGGATCAAAAGTATCACTTCTCTGTAAGGTGTAAACCTGATGAAGAAATATATAGATGACCGACTACCTATCAAATGCTTATGAGTTAACGTTATAGATACCGGAGAAAAGCTGAAAATATGGGGCAGTAAAAAGTAAAGCTGACTAGAGATATACTTGGTTCACTCTGAACTGGCGGCTTAAGGTCATGTTCCACTAGCCCCGCTCCTCACCAAACCATCCCCACCCTTCCTAAATTTTCCCTTCGCAAGTAGGGGTAAGGGCAGCGAAGTGGGGATACAGCAGACTGACCTTGAGCCGCCTCTGTTAACTGAACGAGCTTTAAGTTCTAGCCTCTCTTATACTGAGTCATGAGAGGGAACAATGAGCTGTAGATCCGCAAATACAAGGAAAAGGTCTTCAAAGTGTGTAAAAATACGTTCCCAAGGCGCGTCGCTCGGCGCGCGTTAAGGGACGCCTCTCATCTTTGCCGCATATATTGATCCACCGCCAGGCGGTAAAAGATGAAAGGCGCGTACTGCCTACCACACGCCGTGGGAATGGGCCTTTATAGGGGTTATATTTACATTTAATATTCGAGCGTGCTCCTTAGAATTCGAAATATCTGCCTTCAGTAGAAGAGGTAATGAGTCTTTTGGATACTCTACAAACAATTTTCATCGCCTAATTTTAAACCAGGGAAAATAATAGCTGCTCAGTATTAAAGAACGGTAAGAATAACAACGATATCTTCTTAGACAAAAGAGAAATTTTTCATAGAAAAGAATCTCGTTATTCCATGCCAACGCACTATCGCAAGTCTGCAAAGCCGAGGGGGAAACGGTATGAATTTAAAGTGGACTTATACCGATAGTTAGAGGCCCTGCTATTTCTCCCTGTTTTTGGATCTGACTAATTTGTAACTGTCAGACAGGCATCAAAAGGATATTCCTATGGCTTAGCCAAGCGCAAAATTGATTACGAAACTAAGATTAAAAGGAGATATTTCAAGGGGAAATATTTTTGTTTCATTCTAAAATTTCGAACAAACAGTCTAAGTGTGCAGTGATTTGCAGAGTATGGATGTAGATGTAGATGTAGAATGAACTATTTCCACAAATGTTATGTTACTGGGTTGTTTCTAACAACTGATTGTGTATATTCGCCGCTCTATAGATTCCTGTCTGTCCATAGACTCTTGAACTATATCCTAGTTCACAACTGAATGTTGTGTGCCATCTCCTCAACTGCGATATACACAATGTGTTTGAAAAATTAATATCACGCCATTGCAATTGAATTTGTCTATTTCTTATTTACTTTTCTTAACGCGTTTCACTTCATTCCTCTGAGGCATCTTCAGCGTTTCTGTCTGTTAAGTACGAATTCATATTATTATTTTATGTTAAAACTTACACAACAAAATTGTCTTATAAATGTAAACTTACATTTTCAGTGTTTCATATTTGCTTGTATTTATACACTGTTCCTGATATCAGCAGTTATTTAACAATATATTTTTTCATACCTTTTGTGGTCGATACTTGCTATTAGTTATCAAACAATCTTTACCTTCTGACGTAAAGTGGTTTGAGTGTTTGTTGACTGCCTATGAGGGTCTGAGACCTTGACATCTGCCAGGTCTTGGGGCAGGTCAGTTACGGACACCGGAACCGGTGTGTTAGTTTCCCCGGAAGTTATCCCATTTCCAGCGGCATCTGTTTTTAGACGCAGCTGGAGACAACGACCTGCTTCCAGAAAGGTTCGTATTTCTGTCCCAGTATGAGCGACTATGCACAGGAGGTATACCGCGTATTAACCACACGAGGTGTATGCAAGAGGCGGTATTTTTGGTCTACAATAGTTCCTATGCGACCTGTGAAAAATGAAGGTCATCACTCTTTTCGGTTGTTCGGATGATTATGCATGGAATAAACACGACCTCCACTCAAGACTTTGATATTAGTCAAGTTGGGCAGTTTACAGACAGAAAATGAATTTTAGGTCATAGTTCATAATCGCCTGACATGATCTGGCTGAAATACATACCTGATCTAAAGGATCAGACTGCAAAAGTTAAACAATTTGTATTGAGTGTGAAGAGAGATAGAAGTCTTCAACATGTGTGGAGACAATCTCGCTTTAAGAAAGATAACGTCATTTAATTATGAACAGACAACATGAGTAAGAACCAAGTCTTCTTTCGTTGGTTTGGAATGGTTTGCGGCAGTGCTCTAGACAGTTATTGCTTCTTCATTTCTAGCACTTGCTGCAATTGTCAACATAAATCTAGTTTTTAATTTATTTATTTTTTGCTGCATATGAATGATTTGCGATGTTGCACTAAAGAAGGCATGCCATTTGCCTCCTCGTCATGTTGTGTTCTACAGTGAAAATACGGCAACAAATGGCAGTTAATCTGGAAGGTTTCATGGAATTCACCATCAAGTACTTTGCATTACTTTTCACACACACGATAAATAAAACTCTATATTTCCAACGTATGAAACAGACTTGAAAAATCGTATACTGAAATTCAGAATCATTCTGCAAAAGTCTGTAGTAATATGATTTTGATAGTTTGTTGTGCTGTTATTCATTTATTGCGTTTGTACAATTAACACTATTAATATTACTTTTATGAAAAGTAATATCAGACAGTATTACTGTGAGCGTTAAAGCTCCACTATAACAGACTGGGAAAAGTACAGTTGCCGCAAGTCCAAGTTTTAGGTGTGTCGAACTAACCGTTGTGATTACAGTTTTTAGGTGCTTTTTATAACAAGTAATACTGATACCTGTAAACAATCAAATTCAGTTTCCAAAACTACACAACAACACGCGAAGAAATTAACACGTATCAAACGGAACACGGTTTAAACTATTCACTAAAAGATGACAGCAAGTGTATTTCCCTGTTAGTTGTTAAGTAAGCGGAGGAGGCAAAAGGGAAACCAATATGGGTAACCATTGCCCAGGAAAGTATTTTCTAAGGTCAGATAAACCTCATTTCGCACCAATATGTGTATCGTACTGTTACAAATTCATTAATACGAGAACTATGCAATTTTAAATTTTAAGTTGAAAATCAGCACAGAGAAAATTATTCACATTTACTTTTCAATGGTTTCCCTAATGTCAATTCACTGGCGCCACGTACATACTCCACTTGTGGAAGCAGTTTTTTCTCTATTGAAGTTCCGAGTGAGGTTCATTCTTCACACGTTATCAATCTTTTTTAAAAAATTCTATTGAGCTTATGGAAGCGTATATTGGCGGATTTTCATTACTTATATCACCTATACAGATATCTGACGGTTTTTAAATGTAAAACAAGTTAATTCATTGTTTCGCATCCAATTTATTTACTAAATAGCACTGTACATAAGTCGCCGAAAGACTGCAATAGATTAGTACGCGTACTTGTATCCTAGTATCAGGCAGGGCTACCAACTTCGGCACGTGTTTCGTATATTAACTATTGAATTCAGGCAGTATTTTTTTTTTTGATTAGCCATTAAATTTGGAGTCATACGTAAATCTGAGTCCCAAAAGTAATGTGACTGGTCCCATTGATTTTCGAAGCGTTAGTTTCCTGTCTGGAATTCTCTGCTCGGCTACCATGAGGCTGGTGGAGATTTCTCTCCTCAGTTTAGGCTCACGTTGTATATACATTGCTGAGACACGCTACCAACAGGAAGCGGCACGTAATTAGTATGCTGTGCTACAGTAACTGAAACCTAACAGACACTTTCACCAGTCACTCCAGTTCCACAATCACCCCGGAGTACAGGATCAGAAGCCAAGGTGAGCGAAAGCCGAAGCCTCTACAATTATCCTGAATACTTGTAAAATTTTATTTTCCGTGATCACTCTCTCGACTGGTTTCTTGTAACACTCCATCTCTTCCTGTCATGAAGTAAGGTTCGTGTTTTCTAACATCTCGTTTACATATATTTCCTTGGAACGTTCACTCCACTAATTAACCACAGACTTTCACCCAAATATCCGATCCAAGGTCATTTTATCCAAGAAGAAACCAAGATTACTTACGCAAAATGAAGCTTCGAGAAATGCATTATGCCGTTGGTGGGTAATCTCCTTGACTGCTACATTATCACATCGCTGATCATTTCCGATTCATTCTAAACGAATTTAGAATATGATACTCAAACCCACCACCTTATTCTTATTTACCTGCAATATTGCCTCAGGCAACACAATTATTATCCTATATTGACGTCAGTGCAATGAAATAAATGGATAGACTATTAATAGAATTCAGGCAAGGTAAATTAAATTTAGGAAAACATATGAGGTAAGAAGTAAATGTCTAGTTTAACCATCATTTGTAAATTTACTCCCTAAATAACAGAATTCTTTTAAAATGAATTGTTCACAGGAGTTCAGCCGGATAGCGACCTTTTTTTTAACTGTTTTACGTCTTTTAACAACGAGGTCTTTAGAGACGGGAAAGGATGGGGGCAAGGAATAGGAAGGAATTCGGCCATGGCCTTTTGAAGGAAGCATCCCGGCATTTGCCTGGAGTGATTTGGGAAACCATGGAAAACCCAAATCTGGATGCCCGGACAGGGATTCAAACCGCCGTCCTCCCGAATGCGAGACCAGAACGCTAACCGTTACACCACCACCCTCGGCGATAGCGTCGTAAAAAGGCAACGTTTCGACAACCGGCTTGGTTGTCTTCATCAGGTCTATTACTTCTGATATTGTTACCTGAAATCACAAACTAGGTAACAATATCTGAAGTAATAGATCTGATGAACGTTGTCATTTTACGACGCTATCCGGCTGAATTCCTGTGAATAATTCATTTCATCAGTACGCCGGGAAAGTCTCCACTGACATATATGAATTCTTTTATTTTCTCTACTGTGTCTGATCCTATTTTTTTTCCATTTATTTTGTCTCTGAAGCAAAGAAAGATATGTATTACTGGGAGCAATCCAAAACTAACAACGTATTAGCGCAACTAACATTCCTTTCCTGAAGATATGCAACTTTGATACGAAAATGGTGGTGGCACATGGACCAGAAGATACATTAAAAGTGATATAAAGTAAATGAAGTAAATCTGTCTTCCTCTACAGTTCTTACATTGACTATCCCCTCCACTTATAAATTAACCAATTCCGCATGTCTTAAAATACGACCTACCTTTCTGTATCTTTTAACGCCATCTATCATTTCTAAAACATGGTAATTTTGTACTTTTCTGTTCACTTAATTTTCAGCATTACACCACATTTTAAACGCTTCAATTTTTGGTGTTCCTACAGTCCATGCTTCGCTATCTTTAAGTGCTGTATTCCACATATAGGGGTTTAAAAGTTCTAAATACTAGATCAATATTTAAAACTAAAAGATTCCTCCTTTTTCGATTCCTCCTTTTTCATGAAGGCTCCTTTTACTAGTGCTTTTTATATTTAATCTACTGTTATTGGTATCATTTCTGCTACAATTCATCAATTTGTCTTGTAAACCAATATTTAGTCCAAACTTTCCCTGCAACATTTGGTTCATGACATCCAATAGATTCTAAATATGCTCAGACTATTCTCCTAATAGCAAAATGTCACCAGCAAATCGGTGCCTTATCATCCCTCGATTGGTTGGATCTAACCTTCGAACTGAGGACAAAGTGAAGTTTTTTTTCTTTTCGTGTTGAGGTAAGCTGAGAGTGGTGCCGGCCAGTGAGAAGAGTCAGGTAAGTCGGTGCATGTTGCGGTTTGAGGCCCTTATCGGGAGAACCGCTCCGTGTAAAATTAGACCCGGCGGCGCGGTAAAGGCTAGTCCGCCGTGTCAGCCGTATAGGGTTACCACAGCCTCAACACACCAAACACTTTCCACCCCAGCCTATACAACACTAGCGAAAACTACACGCCACATGGATACTTCCGTTGATAGTTACTAAGTACTAGTATCCCACCACATGGCCGAGATCACTAAGGATGGCTGGTTAAGGCCAAGGTGTTGAAGCATTGTTAGAGTTGTCTAGCAGGATAGAAGAAAACCACCTAATCCACTAGATAATTTCGTAGGGTCACGCGTTCACTCACCTCGATAGCTATTGGCTGGAGAACAGTGTCACGTGTCACCCTTCGCCCGCAAAACAGCGACCAGAGATACCATTAGAAGAAATTCGTGGTTGTCTCCACAATTTAATAACCAAGCAACTGCTACCATATTAATAGAAATAATATATTGATTACGTTTGCGAAAGTTTGCGTTTCATAGTTTAAAAAATATCGATAAACGTGAAAAAGCCTGGATCTGATTTTGAGTAACATGTTTCTAATGAAAGCAACTTAAAAAACTTAAAAATAAATAAATTAATCACGGTCTCTGCTGTAACCACGAATGACAATTGTCATTCCGGCTTTTGATACATTTCAATTTAATTAAAACTTTCAGTAATGATGTTGCTTGACCAAAGTTTATGCATTACGGTTTATTTGCTTTTTAGGAATTCTACTGATAACTTTCGTTAATGGTCTTTCTTCATGTTCGCTATACGTAAGTATTAGGTTATATTAAGTGGACATCAAACCAAATATGTACCCGAACTACTATTATGGCAATTAATTTCTCCGAAGTTGCTCTGCTGTTTAATAATATGGAATGTGTATTAAGTTCTATGGCCGTTACAGATACTGTCACCAATGATTACATTATGAGTTTTTGCCCGTCTCATTAAAAACAATGTGATGTTTTCGAAGCAGACAGGAAATTTTTAAATTTTGCAGTGCGAACTTTAAGGGGTCAAATTTGTATTCGAGTCTGCGACCTTTGAAACAATTATACGATTGCACGATCTTACCTGTCCGTGTTTAATGCCTACGTTTAATAATGCTTCTAGGTTCCACAAGGTCAAGAGATTTTATTCACCCTCAGGGTGAAACACAGGTCAAGTTCATATTTTGTCAGACTGTTATAATCTTTGACCCTAAAAACTGGAAGTATTCCAATACGCAATACGATACGCAAAAAACGATCATGGACTTACACTTGTTGTGTAATAAAGTCCTGTGCTAAATCCTAAATCTTTTCGCAGTGCATATGAAATGGGGTCATACGACACTGTTGATCTTTCAATAGTTTGTTGTGCTCTTCGTTGTCGTTAAGGCTTGAATTCCTCTCGTTGCTGATACTTACACAAAACACGTCACTCGATCACAGTCATGTAACACACGTAAGCGCGAAGAAAACTAAATGCCCATCCTATATACGTACCCAGCCCTAACATGGTTTCATTTAGATATTTCACGATGCTTATACTATGTGAAAAATTACATTTCATCATAGTACCTATACATTCGACGGTGAGGTCAGTAAAATCGGGAGAAAACTGTAGATAAAAAATTCGGCTAAGCTGTTTCTGAAGAAACTTCCTGACATTCAAGTGAAGTGATTTCCTCGAGCCGTTGAAAACCGAACTTGGGATGGTCCAGTGGGGAATAAACCTATCGCTTTTTGCTTCATTACCCACTGTTAACCAGAATTTGAAGACATCTAATTTTCTCTGTTTCCGAAACATTTAGTTTCCATGTCCACAAGTACACTTAAATAATCGTTTTCAAGTATTTCGCTGATATAGTCGTCATTTGCAACGATCAGGTAATTACGAGTACCGAGTTGTCAATACAAATGCACACAATTACGTGATCCGTGCTCATCTTTTGGATCTCGGAGGTTCACAGGGTATCAAGGGAGATAAATGACTGGTAACAGAAAAATGCGTTGTACAAATATTAATACTTTTGCCATTTAAGGGTCGAATATGGAAAAATTCCTTTCTTAAAATATGGTGTAATAAAACCTTACGAAAACCTCAGACTTTAAAATGATACCTCGTTTATCAATATTGTGTATTTATCAACAGAGATAAATGATTCGAGACACAAAAAACGCATTTTAGAAATACTGACATTTTTTTCTCTTTAAGGGTTCAAATCAGAAAAAATCCATTCTTAAAATATGATTTGACCACAGTGGAGACCTTGATCTTTAGAATGATACCTCATTTATCTATTTCGGTTATATATTAATGGAGATAAATGGCTCGTGACAAAAAAATGCGTTTAAGAACCATTGATAGTTTTTTCCTTTAAGGGTTGAATTCCAAAACAATTCTTTCTTAATATATGATGTTACCAAAGTTCAGACATTACTCTTCATAAACCTACTTCATTTATAGATTTCAGTTATATATGCAGGGAGATAAATTGCTTGTGACACAAAAAACAGCATTTTAGAAATATAGAAATTTTTGCCCTTTAAGGGTCGAATTCCGAAAAATTCCTTTCTTAAAATACAATGTGGGGAAAGTGGAGACCATAAGGTTTAAAATGACGCCTCATTAATTGATTTCGATTAAATATAAAGGGATATAATGGCTTGTGACCTTATAGAAATAATATATATGATATTTGCATCTCTGCACTAATCTGGAGTCTATTAAGCGACTTCCAAGTGGTGTAAGACCTTAAGATAAAGGAACTTTGGCGTTGACGATTTACGCACTCAGATAATTAATTCTGGAGACAGTCTCAAATGAAGTAATTTCTGAAGAAGCAGTGTTTCTTGGTGACTATTACAGTGAGAAGACGATTTGAGCTTTATCTCATTTGCCTCTGTTAAGACTTGACGGAATAACCGCTGCTGCTTAGAGCTAAGGGCATGATAAGCTTGAGATCCCGCAGTGTCCCACGGGGCTATAGCCAAAGGGCGGCGGCCAGAGCCTCAGTGTCATTCACCTCTCCGCGAGTGCTTCCGCTGTCACTGCAGCACAACGATAAAAGGCACAGAGGAACCGACCTCCAAATATTCGCACACTGACTGCACTGATGGAGAGAACGGGGGCAATGCTGCATTTACGGTTAAAGTATTCTGCTGGAACATATATGAGGTCTGCAGGGTGAGCGCTAAAGTTCATACCCGTCATTGTGGAAGACCGTGGTTTAATCCCTCCTCTTGCCAGCAAGATTTTGGTTATTCGCGGCTTCCTGCAATTGATACTAGTAAATTTTCTATTTCATTTCAGCTCCTCTCTCGCCCTCCAACGATCATCAGGTGGTTGAAGAGCCATGAGTACTCAGGAATGATAAAAAAACAAAATTGTAGAGCAAGACTGAAAAAAAAAATAGGGTTGATAAACAATATTCCCATAAAACCAGGAGGGTGGTAATGTGAATACTGTGTGATGTTGATGACCTTTATTTACACAGTTTTCTGCAGTCAGCACTATCTATGTTCTATACCAGTAGTTTCTAATTAGTGGTACGCGTGGCAATCTTTTGGCTCAGATAATCATTAAGATAATTGAAAAAAATCACGCATAGATGACTATCACCAAAATATATTTTCGGATTTTTTTAATTTTTTGGATTAAAATTTACTAAATCTAAAAAAAACTTAATTTTTTGTTTTGTTTATCATTTCAGCTATGAGGGGCACGCGAGGTTGAGTTCTTTCTTGAAGTAGTACGCGGGAAAAACTAATTTAGAACCACTGTCCTAGATACCAAATCTATTACTCGTACTACTCAAGGGAAGAATTTTCCTCCATCGCAGATAATAATTAATAATGTATGACGACTTATCGCAAATACAACTGACATTTTCGTTCGTTTATTTGTTTACCAAGCGCATCTCACTTCATTCACAGAAGAATTCGCAGCAATGTTTTATTTCCAACAGATACTCTAAGGTAAACCAGAAGTATGCCGGATGTTGGAAAACTATACATTGCATTGTAGTGAAAGACTCTGTGATAAATATACTAGCAGGAAATGACTTGCTGTATGAGAACCAGGCTAAAATTACTGATACCGGAAGTAAAGTGTAGATATAAATCAATATAAATAGAAAATGAGAACCCAGTAAGAAGCTTCTGTATATGAGTGAAACGCACTCGGTAAACAAATAAATACAAGAAAAATTAAATTGGAGGACATCAATAATTTATCATATATTTATAATTAATCCCATGGTCCTACCTGATAAGAGGAAATGCAGTTTTACGTTGAAGATTAGGCACGGAAAAAAATAGCGGTTTTCGGACATCGGAGCCATGCAGCCAACTCAAAATTGTATGTCTCTTCTTTAAAGCGTTTATATAAGATTTTTAAAAATATTATTGTACGCCGTAGTATCGAGATCATACGACAACCACAAGAATAAAAATCATCTATGTCTGAAACGCTTATTTCACCAAAGTACATTTTTACAGAGGATAAAAATGTTTTTAGAATCTAAAATCCCATCGGAAATCGGGTTTCGAACAGAATACCACTAATCAAATACATTATTATAAAGCCACCAGACGGATCTAACAGCAATATGCAATATATCTCTGTATATGTTTTGATTTCTCTGTGTATATTAATTAAGAGAGAAAGTTATAACTACCGACGGTAGAACACCAATTTTACCTCTCATTTGTTGTTTACTTTATAGTGGAATGAAGCATCTCTTCTTATAAATAAATAACTTTATATTAATGGTTTAAACGAAAAGATGGTATTTCCATTTATACCTTGAACGACAGTTGTTACTGATATGTTTCTTATTTGTTAACGTAATGTGCTTTGTTTATATGTTTAAATGTTATAAGTTAGTAGATCTTTATCAGAATCTCTATTCTGTTACCTAGGAAGTAAAATAACAACAACGGAGACTTTCTCAGTGTATGACTGCGATGAAGTACTGCCGGATTGTGTTGTGAAAATACTATATTTCTACAATTAGCTCCGTGCTATCTGTTGGTCAGCAAAGATGAGTTCGTATCTGAGAAAGACAATGGAGCTCGACGTCGAAATATCGTGTTTACACAATACAATCCGGCAGTGCACTCGTGAAGACTTCATTGCGAAATAATAACAGATTATAGAAGAAAAGTATATCTCTAAAGCAGCATATCACAAGAGAAATATTCCTTCTTCTGCGAGACAAATGGTCTAATTTGAAACACTGACCTAGGATCAGCAAAGATCTTTCTAAAACTCTAAATTTGTAGCATAAGGCATAATGAGTGTAATCCTTGGACTATGTTATTTCCGAGAAATAATGTAACGTTACAGAAAGACGTTGAAAACGAAGAGAACATGGTTTCAGACACAATGGAAGAGCGAAGAATTTTTCGAAAGAGTTTCACAGAAAGAAGGGACAGTGAGGTGGGTCACATTTTAAGACATAACAATTGGTTAACTTACCAGTAGAGGAAATAGACGAGGCAAGAAT
This sequence comes from Vandiemenella viatica, assembly GCA_031002005.1. Taxonomy (NCBI): domain Eukaryota; kingdom Metazoa; phylum Arthropoda; class Insecta; order Orthoptera; family Morabidae; genus Vandiemenella; species Vandiemenella viatica. The sequence goes on along the minus strand of JARYHS010013631.1, from coordinate 119,725,876 downwards.
TCTGAGGAAGGATTGGGGTGGGGGGAGGGGACAAGGATTACAATATAAGGGGCAAATAATTTGAGAACGTTGGCTGTAATAAGTATGACGAGATAGAGAGAAAAGCGTTAAGATTGGAAGATTTCTTCAAACCCGGTCAGAGATTGATGGCAGAAAATAAAAATAATCAAAATTCCACAGAGCGTCTAACATTGTAACCATAAAGTAGTAAAAACTTAACATTTTTCGTGTCCTGCCAATATTATTGATGGAGCAATCATATCAATTTTACATTTGGTCAGTTAAATGTAGCAGTTTTTCGTAACATATAAACTGTTTTATCTTAACTCACTGATGACAAACAACGAAATTTCAAATCGATTCAGGAACCACCTACGCGGAAGAAAACAGTTCTAGCAGTACCGCAGACTTTGATAAAACCGAACATTTTCCAGCTCGCCACTTTGAATCACAGGGCGAGGTTTTCTACAGCAACAAAGTGCTGTAACATGTATCCTAAGTGACATGTATCACGCCTCATGTAACGTGTAACACAGATAAGGAGAGCGTGTTAAGTACGACCTTGTAAGCCGCCGCAGAGCTAAGGTGAAAGCCTCAGCGACCACATTGCATAACCGTACGCCTGGTTACGAGAACCAGCAACTGCCTTTTCATTCATTGGGAGAACTGCAATACAAGAAACTACTTTGGACAGTAAAACTAAGTTTATTTTTTCACTGATCCGTTCTAAAGTGACGGTACGAATGAGAACAGGCCTTCTATCATGCTAACTAGGTGATATGTGTACTTAGGGGAAGAAACTGGTGAGAATAGTGTTCTGGTTGAGATTATCAGAAAAGTAACAAGACATAACTTATCTGTATCTGTAAAAGTTTATTGTATAGTCGATTATTGGCGGACCTGACTGTAATAACAAAACTTCTTTTTGTTTAGGGCCAATTCGTGAATATGTAATTCATGAAACGAATCTTTGTGTGACTCATAATGAGGTATGCCGGAAAACTTCTTTTTTTTTTTAACTGCTTAACGTCTCTTAACAGCGAGGTTTTTAGAGACGGGAAAGGATGGGGGGCAAGGAATGGGAAGGAATTCGGCCATGGCCTTTTGAAGGAAGCATCCCGGCATTTGCCTGGAGTGATTTGGGAAACCATGGAAAACCCAAATCTGGATGCCCGGACGGGGATTCGAACCGCCGTCATCCGAATGCGAGGCCAGAGCCGGAAAACTAACAGTGGTCGGTATGTCGGCGTTGTAACCAGCCCAACCAACTGACGGGTTATCACCGTATTATGGCATACGCCTAATTAAACGTTTTTTCGATATTTATGACATCTAATTGCCTCTACATAATTATGGGTTTTTAAGGTTCATGGACCGTGAGGGCTTCATGTCAACTAAGAAAAAGATTGGTAAGGAGGTAAAGGAAATCGGCCACATCCTTTACGAAAGAGCCAACCCAACATTCACCTGGAGGGATCCAGAGACCATTGAAAAGTAAGGTTTAGATCGTTGGACTGGTGTTCGAAAAAGCTTCCAGACGAACGACTAGACACAACAGTTTATCGTCCACACAACAGCTTCGTTTATACTAGAGTAAGAATATATAACAGTTCTTGAAGACTGATTACCAACCAACTCCGAACATGTATGTCTGAAGTGGGTCGTTTCCACTTTTGTGGGTCGTCCTGCACATCTTCTTCAATGTCTGACGATCACTCCAAGAATCTTTCTCCACTACTTGTCTTTAAACAATTCACTTCGCCTCTAAATCATTCTTCACTTAACCAAGCATCTTGTCCGTGGTATTCCAATTGGTCTCCTTCTCTTCCCACTGGTCAAGAGTGCTAATTTCGGCATTCTTCCCCCCGCCATCTTCATGGCATGCCCCAGCCACTACATCCTTTTCGTTGCTAACATCTCTTCCAATGCTTCAAACCTTAATCTCTGACCGATGTTTTTATTTAATTTTATCTTGTGACGTTCTCTATTCCTCCCAGAAACATCATCTCTGCCGCATGTATTCTGCCAATATCTCTCCAAGTACAGTTTTCCGAACCATAGGTTAGTATTGGGAGGTAATATACTTTATACAGCAACAGTTTAGCTTCCTTCCCTATGTTCCACTTCCACAGTACATCCTTTATCAGAGGATACAATTGTCTACTCTTTCTAATTTTCTACATCCATCTTTCAGCTGACTTCCAAAAGACACAAACCGTTCTACCCATTCAAATTTCTTGCCGTCGAGTAACATGTCCTTGATGGACCAGAGTTTCTTGCTGTCTTCATTATCTGCATCTACATTCATACTCTGAAATTCACAAATATTGTGGTTGGCAGAGAGTGCATTCACCAAAACTAACTCTGTGCGTTCCAATCTCGATTAGCCAGAGAAAAGGTAGAATACATATAAGCATCAGTACGGCATCTTCTTTCTCTAATCTTATCTCTCCTGTCATTACGACCTAAATAGGTTGGTGGACGAAGTATTTCATTGCAGTCGTAATTGAAAGAAGAATTTCGCATATTCGCCACCAAATTCATACGTAACCGACTTCATCTGCCAGACAATCCCAGCCCAACTTTGTACTCAAACGGATTATTTTTGTTAGTTATCCTCATTGCTTTACACTTTTTGCATTTTAGTGTAAGTTGTATTATCTTAGTTTTTTCTATACTCATCTCCAGGCCATGTTACAGTCCACTATTTCCTTAAGTCTCTACCCAAATTTTGTCCTGTCTGAAGAGAATATCAAATTAAAAACGGGTTGTCAAAAGATTTTTCATAGTATGTCATAAAAAGCTTTATCTGTTTTGTTTTAATTGGCTTTTAAACAAATTCTTCATAACGGTAGTGCTTTTCTCTAGCGCTAAAGTCACTTTCCTATCCAAGACATTATTATTTGTTTTTGTAATGTTACATTATCGCAAGGAGCGTTCATTGGTAACCAGGGCCGGCGTTAGGGGGGATTAAGCGGGGAAAAAGTACCCGGGGCCCGGACCACCAAAGGGGGGCCCGCCGGCCCAGATGCCTCAATAAATAAAAATCAAACACAAATTTTAAAATCTGCACCAATAATTTTGAACATTTTTGTATTTAAATTTTCTAAATTTATCAACAAAAAAAAAGTGCAAGGGGGCATCCATAAATTAAGTGAGGTGAAATAGGAGGGGGGGTCCGGCAAAATATCACCAAGGGGGGGTCTACAGAAATCTCACGTGAGGTTTTGGAGGGGGGTCCGGAAATCCGGAAAAACATCTCACCTAATTTATGGATGCCCCCTAAAGTAAAAATATTTGGGGGGAGGGAGGTGGCCTAAGATCGCTTACTCGGGGCCCGAGAATCCTAGCGCTGGCCCTGTTGGTAACGTATCTTTCTTCCAAACACGTATTTGACTCCGATGGAAGTGTCTTGCATTACAATGCTAGTTCTGTCGGTGTCACCACACCGCGTGCTACCGCTGGCTGATGGGTCGCTATCATATTCTCATCGCCAGAGGTCAGCGTCCCAGAGAGGCAGATTGCAGTCATTGCAGTGAAATTCACAAGGGTCACGCCGCAGATTACATCACAGCGGCTCACCGCAATCAGCTGCACTTTTGTTTATGATATCTTTTTACAGGAAAATAAAACAGAATTTAGTATTTACTGCAATAAGTATTTGTTAACTATAACATCTCTCAGAAGTCTTCTGAAATTGTATCAGATCAATATGACAAGGGTACTATGGGAAGCACTTTAAAAGTTTATAGAATACCTGTATCTTTATAACGGCTTACTACGGTACATAAGGTTTTTTCAATTTCAGTATAACAAAGTTGGAAAGCCCTAAACGCAGAAGACAAAAATTTCAGTATGATACATGAAAGACGCAGTCATTCTTTTCCATACGGTCAGATACGCCTGTATTTTTGTTCTAATCGAGAAGATAAACATATAAGAGAAATAAACTCCAGCACCGACAGCTTTAAATGACAGAGTCAGGTGGGTGAGATATAAGTAGGTTTGCCAACTTTTCCGATTTTCACGACCGGACAAGTGTCGAATTTTCAGATATCCACAACCGACGAGAAGGGGAGAGGGTATGTTACAAAAGGTTTAATTTATACGTCAATTCTTTTTTTATTTTTGCAAATAATTGTTATGACAATATCAAATATTCCTGCGAAAGAAACCGAATTTCACCGCCTTTATCAATCAAATTTCAAAGCGAAAGTAATTTTACACATTTTACAATAAGCCATGCAATAGTTTTCCTTATGCAGCACAGTTTTAAACCCTTCATTCGACAACCACTCGTCTCTGTAGAGATAATAACGTTTCTTCATTTTCTTTGGTAACACACTCATTTTTTATTTGTAACGTCCAAATTAATAACACTATTCATTCTTTAATTCTCCGCGAACAAAACGAGTGCGACGTTCCGTCTTCGACATAGTGTAGGCAACTGAAACAATAGTCCAATTGATTAACGATAATCGGATTTGCGACTAACTGTCGTAAATGTTTGAACACAGAACGAAATGTTACATTACGTTCAGCGAATAGGCGACTTAAGAGCTAGACGCGGCGACCTTGTTTACTTATTACACATTTGACAAATCATCAACAGGTCCAAATTCCTTACACCTCCTTGGCCACGGGTAAAGTATACTTTACTTCTACGTGCAACGTTTTACCAAATTACGGTCCCGGCTAAAAGTTGATGTTATCAAAAACATTATATACTAAGCAAGAAAATTATCACCGGTCTTTGAACCGCGTTCTATGACTTCCTGCGTCATTTAGTTCACACGGGGAAATAGGGTATTTCATGTAACAACGGTGAATACCACTTGTATTTGCCTACATGATTACGAAAAACTTTAAATCATGAAGACCAGTATAAAGATGTAGTGGACTGGATTCCACAAATAAGGTGTGATATATTTTTCCTTAGAGATTTACGTCCAGTAGTCGGAGAGGCTATTAAAGGCGGGAAAGAATTGGTAATTGGTGGTGACAAGGAACGGGAAGGAATTCGGGCACGGCCTTTTCAAGGAACCATCCCGGCATTTGACTGGGATGATTTGGGGAAACAATGGGAAACCAAAAACTGAATGGACGGCCAGTCTCACGGAGGACTTGCTTCCAGCACTGCTTCCCTACCCTCTTCCCCAATCTCCGAACCAATCGCAATCCACTTAAAATACGTATCGCGAAGTAAATGTTTCATCTGCTGTGATTCCCTCAGTTGCATGCAGGCATTGGGAAACGTGTACCCATCGGAATGTTTGGTACAAGACATTTAGAACACCTCCTTTCCCTCCAACCCTGTGGAAAGGATATCTTAGTCTGTTGCGTGCCTGGTCATGTGAAGTCGGATGAAACATTTTTTTAAAATAAATATTGCTTTGCGTCTCATCGACAATCTAGATCATTAGAAGTGGGAAAGGACTGGGGGCAAGGTACGAGAAGTAATTCGGCCGTAGCTTTGTACAGGGACAACAATGCACAGCAAAGGGATTAGCTGAGCACCCTCTGCCACCCACAATTTTGTGAATTGCAGAGTATATATGTAGATGAATGGTATTTGCCTGGAGTGACTTGGGGAAACGATGGAAGACCTAAATCTCATATATATTTTTTTTCTTACTGCTTTACGCCGCTTCGACGGCTAACATCATTAGAGGCGGGATGGGACTGGTGTCAAGGAACGGGAAGGAATTCGGCCACGACGCGCCCTTAAACCCAAATAATAACAACAACAAGAATTCGGCCATGGCCTTTTTGAAGGAAGCATCCCGGCATTCGCCTGGAGTGATTTGGGAAAACCATGAAAAAACCCAAATCTGGATGCCCGGACGGGGATTCAAACCCGCGTCCTCTCGAATGCGAGGCCAGAGCACTACCGCTCCCCCACCACGCTCGGTACCTAAATCTGAATGGCCGTACGGGGCTTCGAAACCGGCTTCTCCCCAAAGCGAGGCCAGAGCTTTCCAACTCAAGTTAGCTGCTGTAAGGGAGCGTCCATAAACCACGTAGCTCCATTTTGGCCTCTTGTGAACCCCCCCCCCCTCACCCACGTAGCACGTAGCTTTTCCCCCTATCGATTCCAGAAGACATTTTGTACTATTTTCTCTTGTCAGGCTATCGTTAATTACATACAGAAGTAATTAAATGACCGAAATAAATATTCAAATGTTGTTGTGTGTTCTGTACCTCATTTTAAATGTGACAAATAATATGAGTGGAAAGCTATGTGGTTTGGTTTTGAAACCTCCTCCCCTCGACCGAATCACGTGGTTTATGGACGTTCCCCAACGCTAGGATAGGCTGTGTTCTGGTACTTAAATCAGACCTTCCCTCAGCGATGAAAGGAAAAAATCTCCGTTGTTCCATGAAGTAGTGGATGGAAGCGCAATATAATAAGTTACTTAAAACGTATGTAACTTTTTTAACTACCTGTATCTAGTTTTCTACTTCCCAGTTGCCTTCCTGCAGAAATAGGCATAGTAGGTGCAGTCTGCTTCGGAGCACTAATCACAGTGATCCCCGAGATGCACCTGTTTGTTAGTCCATTATAAATATCAGCTGCATGGTGCACGGTAGCTGCTATTATTACACGGGCTGTACATGTGATACGGACCAGCGGAGCAAAGCCACCTCTGCTATACGGCTGGTTGAGGACGCAATCGATAGTGCAGCTCGCAGGAAACGCGTGATTTCGCCGTCACTGATTCCAACTCTATGCAATTACCTTTGCTTCTCCTACCGATGTAGTTACTAGGTCAGATTTTTTCTTTCATTCAAAAGTAGGTTGAAGGTACAAGCATTCTTTTCGACGCATAATAAGGGGGCACCCATAAATTACGTGAGGTGTTTTTCCGGATATCCGGACCCCCCTCCCCTCTGGTGAGACTTCGCGAGATCTGCCCCCCCCCCTCTGGTGAGATCTGGTCCGTGAGACCTCCCCCCCTACAAATCGCCCTCGCATTTTTTTTTTTTGGGTCTCAAGCTTCCAAATTAGGTTACACTCCCCACTTATCTACAGTCCAACAAAATTTCGAAAACCTCACGTAAGATTTCCGTTGACCCCCCCCCCCCTTGGTGAGATTTAGTGAGATTTCGCCGGACCCCCCCCCCCCCCCTATTTCACCTCACGTAATTTATGGACGCCCCCTAATGCAGCGAGAGGCATTCTCGCTTTGTTCGACCAACATCGATTTTTCTATAACTCCGATACCTGAAAAATAATGACCACATGTATAAACTGTTATAATTCTTCTTCTTCTTCTACAACACCTTTGGTGAAATTTACTTATCGATGGCATAGTCAAATTTGGAGCTTTTGGTTTTACGGCCTCATGCGCCTATTGACGAAAAGCATTTTATTATCTACGTAGTAATAGGGGGAAATAACTGTTGCCATCTGTATGTTCTGTATGTAATTATTGTAGTTTTCTGTTTGAGAAATGCGCAGATAAACTGTTATAATTGCAGGCAGAGAAACAAGATTTACGGTTCATGTTCTAACGGACACTCAGAATTCGGAGAGAATGAATCTCAAGCGCTCGAAAGTAAGTATCTCCGTTCATGGTTTCTCCAAATGCGTAGGTCATATTACGAGATGAAAAGCATCTCATCGAGCAGGCCTGAAACCAGTATTTGTACAGAGTAGTCCTTTTTGTGAAACCAAAGAGTTTTGATAAGGTTTGAGGTGTACTCGCTTTTGTTAAGAATTGATTTTTGTTTGCATAAATTATCAATAAAATTATTAATGATTCAAACTGCAGATATGAGGACTCAAGATGTTGCTTCACAAATTAAGAACACCGTTGTATCTACGTTTGACATTAATATAAGTTTATTACAAAATTATTCTTCATCAAATATTATTAAAAATAGTATGACACAATTAAAGAAGTCCAACAATTGGTACATTTTATATCAATTCTCGGGGTTTTCTATACGCCCATTCATTAAGCTCAGCGGGGCAGTGATATTTTCACTAGGGCGACACTGGGTTTGTAAATACGATTGTGATTTAGCATAACGCGCCGAGTATGCTGCCCGCAGTCGTCCGATTCAATGATTCCATTTTCTGCTTGCCATCGGAGACCAGAACATGGAACACAAGATCAACCACACATCGCACCGGCGGTAGTCACCGCACATCTCTTTCTCCCGGCTGGCCACGTACCCACCTCACAGCTCGCAATCCACTGGACCAGCCCCACCGCGTCACCCTAGCGGCACGCTGCCTTCCTTCACTGAGGGCTACTCGGCCCAAGGTCACATTTCGGAACGGAGCCGGACAGCTACCTTTACCTTTGTTGGACGCACCGTCCATCTGTGTGAACTACGGGTCAAGCTTCCGGCAAATATATTTCAATGTAGTGTGTCAATACACTACAGATAGAATTAGGTTAATCTGTAATCTTTCAATTTTACAGAAAATCTAGGTAGTTCATTAGAATCACCAGTTTTACCTACGTCATTGAGGAACTCCCATGTAGCGTCCCAAACAAAGCACCCCTTTCTCGAAGCCCTTCGGCGTATATTTGTTCCTTAATATCTTTGGTAGACCCTATGTATGAAACTATATGCCTCAAATTTTCATACGTAAAGGTATCCAAACTTAACTCAAGTATCAAATTTTTCTTCAATCCTTTGTTTGCTTTGAAACTTACTGTAATTCAAAGTTAACCAATCATGACACGTAGGAATAATCATTCAGATTCGAGCGTATTTCCCGTAGTCCTAGAAAGGTGCGATTTGATACACAGGTAAGTTGGAAACATCAATCATAATGTAAGGAAAATATTAATTTACCTCATATTTTCTCCATATCATCCCAAAACTCGACGATTTTGACTAGTGTCAGAGTAAAGAAGATTTTATTGAAGTCTTTTATTTTGCAAATAACGTGATTAAATAAAAATTGCTATAAGAATCCTTTTCTTTCAGAAGGCCTTTCGAATCTAAGTAAAAACAAAAAAAAGAAAGAACACCCTCTTCTATGAATTTAGTGATGATGGTAGTTCTTTAGACAAAATGCTATAAGCAAAATTACGTGGAAGTAGCGTAGTTATCCAACCCGATCTACTCTCTATTCTACTTTCACACCCATGTTAAATAACGGACTTCTATAACTCTTTGCCGAGATAAGGTTGTTGAAAAAATCCACAGCGCGCACGTTTAGGTATTTTGTAATATAATTCGTGACAAAGAAAGAGTATAAACAATTGATTTATAATGGATCCTCGGTCATCTCGTATGGCCAAAATTAGGAAACATTATCGAGCCTAGGTAGAATGCACCTCATTACTTAAGTAACACAAAAAATCAGAACTCAGTTGTTATTGAGTATAATAAACTGAAGTAGCAAAACTGATCACATGGGTCCACAATTAATAATCCGAAGTCAATGAAGTGACAGAATGAGCACAGAGAGTGGGATATGCAAAAAACACTAAGCAGTATTCAAAAAATTGATGCAGAAAAGATAGATGAAACACAGCAAGCAATCAACACATAAGAAGAAATTAAATCTCAACAAAAACAATTCTTGTAGAAATAGAACCCAAGCCTAGGACTGCTCAGCGATAAATTAAATCTCAACAAAACAATTCTTGTAGAAATAGAACCCAAGCCTAGGACTGCTCAGCGATAAATTAAATCTCAACAAAAACAATTCTTGTAGAAGTAGAACCCAAGCCTAGGACTGCTCAGCGATAAATTAAATCTCAACAAATACAATTCGTGTAGAAACAGAACCCAAGCCTAGGACTGCCCAGCGATAAATTAAATCTCAACAAAAACAATTCTTGTAGAAATAGAACCCAAGCCTATGACTGCCCAGCGATAAAAGGATGAGAGATCTCTTTCTGAGTCAATCTACAGTTAGTGTTCTCTTCACTTTCTAACACGAAATAGTTTGTCAGCGCACTATGAATCGATTTTTTAAATTTATTATTATTATTATTATTATTTTTGAGTGGATTCTACTGTACCGTGCAAAACCTTGATTTTCAGCATAGCTTGTAATTCAGAATTTATTCAATGTTTTCATTGGTATCTAGAACCAGTTATGGGAAGGGGGAACTGAAGTGTTACATCTATCTGAGATTCGTGTAACTTACGTTTGCATATTTATATTTTATACCACAAACAGTAAGGCCCCTACGCAGTGTCGTGACATACTAGCAAGTTCTTTTTGTTATTTTGAAGTGAAACCTTCTATAGGGGCGCAAGGCTGTGTTTGGACGGGGATAAATATATGAGTTCACGACTTCCCGTCACCAAAGTTAACAGTATATCTGTTGCGATCTGGTGGCTTAGTGTTTAAGGTACAGGGCGTTCGCCGGAAAACGCTACCCTCCTAGTCTGTTGCCGTCGGCAACTTGCTCGGTCAGTCCAGCCAGCAGTTTCCGCCACACGCCACCGTGAATCACCGCACTGTTTAACACCTCCGCTGCCCCAACAGTGCAGTGCAGTGACCCTTACATTGTTAAGAACGGTTTCTTTGCATTGTAGATAGTTTGTGACTTCAGTCTCTTATTAATCAGTGTTGCGAATAAACGTTTCTTTGCGGTTTGGCTGGTTTGGGGATTCATACTCTTATTAATCTGTACCGTGTTTGAGTGTGAGTAAAATTATGGTACGTTACAGTTTGCAACAAAGAATATTTCTCTACGATACATATGTGAAGAAGAAGTCGTTTAAAAAGTGTCGCAGTAAATTTCGTCGCGAATTTCCTGGCGCTTTACTGCCAGCTAAATCAACAATTCTGCGTCTGGTTAAAAAAGTAAGAGAAACAGGTTCATTTTTTAACAAAAAGAGACTGTCGGTCAACCGTATTCTCACAGAGGAGAAAATTGACGATATCGCTTTTCGACTAGAACAGTCACCCAAAAAATCATTAAGTCAGTTAGGGCAGCGTGTGTCTCGAAATATGTTCAGAAGATGTGAAATGTGCATTACACAAGAGGGTCAACACTTCCAGCATCTTTTATAAGGTAAGCTAATGAATTACGTCACATTTAAATGCTTAGCACACAATTTTCTGAAGTTTCTGAAGTTTATGAAGCGTAATTATTATGAAATAGTCCGCGGCCGACGGTCGAACAATGCCGGAAACTGAGCGCTCGCTCGCCGGGAGCAGTTTCTTCCTTGTAGCGCTAACAGTGGGTTGCGTTTCCCGGCGAACGCCCTGTATCTGACTGGGGGCCGAAAGCGCCCCGGTTGCAATCCCTATCTCGGCGGGGATTTTCATACACACATAACCCTACATTCACCTCTGGCCAGCTTGCTTAGTAACATGAAGTACGCCAGAACGCTTCCGTGGTTCGGATTCCGCGTTAAACTGTAGGTCAACAATACCTGGTAGCATTACTGGCTTAGGTTAAGGCGGCTAAGACAGGGGCGGAACGCGCAGCCAATAGAAACCCTGTAACCACGTCATTACGACCGCACGGAATTATTACTATTTAGTATATCTGTAGCTATAAGTATGACATGTTGTGCGTATGATATTCATAGTTTTAAGTTTTCACTTCAGTTGGCTGTCGTTAATGACTGCCAATTGTTTGTTTTTTAACTGCTGTAGTTGTTACATGATTTGTCACTATCATTATGTTCTAAACTGAATAAAAATAATATTTTAATTCGGAAGTCTCTAGTAATTACGTTGCTAAGTTTTTAATTTTTACTTTGACATGCAAGAAAGTGTTAAGTGACAACGAACGCCGTTTGTACTTTTATAATTACATGTAAAATGAAATGTAATTTACGGTTACACTGTTAGTCTGTAAGTGAGTTGAAAGAAGTTGGAAAAAGAATGATATGTTGGAGCGTAGTGACTGTGCTGTTGTAGCAGCAGACATTCTAGCAGCAGTTGTTCTGTTCCCTTCCCACGGACCTGCTTCTCAGACCACTTTCTCCTCAGACTCCACTCTCGGTCCGACCTCCAGACTCGGCTCTGCCGCTATTCATCTTCATCGACTCTTCCTCCTTTTTTCACTTCGCCTTACCCGTACTCTCTGACCCTTGTTTCATAACCGCAATGGTTACTGTTTTCCGAGGTTTTGCAATTTTCTCTCGTATTATTACTTAGTGGTCTGTCATCATAATAATTTTCATCCGTCTCCGGTTTCCAGGGTGCGGTGTACTGGTGTTTTCCCACGGTTTTGTAGGCCGCGCCATGCAACCCAATTGTACGGTTCAACACGCGCCATAGGCTACCCGTCGCGTCACCTAATGTCTTTTCAGCTACCAGGGCGTTTGATGTTTACCGACTGGGCAACAGATTGAGGCACTCTATCCCTGCCAGCATACGCGAGTGCCTTCCCACGGCCCGCTGTTCATAGATAGACCGGCGCGGCTGGCAAATACACAAGTCGTGGGAAGCCAGCTTAAGAGCGCTCGCCACCTTTCTCTGTCCAGGTACATTTCCTTTTATTGGGCACTAATGCATAGGTTGCTAACCTTCTTAGCCCTACTAGCAAAAAAATACTCACCGCCCTCTTTCCAGTAAAAAGAACACACTGACTCTCCTGGTAATAAATAATGTAACCCACAGTGCTCTAACTTTTTTTGCTCGTAACCCACTGGTTGAAAGTGATTCGAAGGTTCCCCTCTTTGTGAAGTGTGTAATACCATATGTAGAAATACAGGGCGTTCGCCGGGAAACGCTACCATCCCAGTCTGTTGCCGTCGGCAACTTGCTGGGACAGTGGAGCCAGCAACTCCCACCACACGGCGCCGTGAATCACCGCACTGTAGCTAGTTTGTGACTTCAGTCTCTTATTAATCAGTGTTGTGAATAAACGTTTGGCTGGTTTGGGGCTTCATACTCTTACTAATCTGTACCGTGTTTGAGTGTGAGTAAAATTATGGTACGTTACAGTTTGCAACAAAGAATATTTCTCTACGATACATATGTGAAGAAGAAGTCGTTTAAAAAGTGTCGCAGTAAATTTCGTCGCGAATATCCTGGCGCTTTACTGCCAGCTAAATCAACAATTCTGCGTCTGGTTAAAAAAGTAAGAGAAACGGGTTCATTTTTTAACAAAAAGAGACTGTCGGTCAACCGTATTCTCACAGAGGAGAAAATTGACGATATCACTTTTCGACTAGAACAGTCACCCAAAAAATCATTAAGTCAGTTAGGGCAGCAGGCAGGCGTATCTAAGACGTCAGCTTGGAAAGTAACAAAGCTAGTTCACTTAAAGCCGTACAAAACAATTGTGGTGCATAAAATTACAGAAATAGACCAGGGGCCTAGGATTAGATTTTGCAACTGGTACCTGCAGGGTGTCCACGATGGCACTGTTGATCCGCAACTGACGTCACATTTAAATGCTTAGCACATACAAGTTTATGAAGCGTACTTATTATGAAATAGTCCGCGGCCGACGGTCGAACAATGCCGGAAACTGGCCGCTCGCTCGCCGGGAGCAGTTTCTTCCTTGTAGCGCTAACAGTGGGTAGCGTTTCCCGGCAACGCCCTGTATAAGGACATATTTCTAAAATCACGTTATTAAAAGATATAAATACTACTGGCATACTGTTCGCGATTTAATTAACAAATACACATTACGAAAAATGTTATTAATTAGAGGTGTGCTCTTGGTGTAATGACAGTAATTTTTCCATATTTTGTGATCAGAAATCTTAAATCGCCGTGAGCCACTATAGAAAATTTGTTTCTTCTCATAGCTAATAAATTTCTTACAGCTAAATCATATTTTAATTACATTCGTTCATGGGAACGCAATTAAAGGTGTTTTTTACGCAGTTTTTAAACCCGAATATAATACATGAAACCAGGTGGGCGGCGGTTGGTTCCCAACGCTCCCTACATTTGACTTTGACCTGGAACGTCTCCTATGACATCTTAAACGCTAGCTGGTGGGTAGTACCACTCCCGTTGAGAACCATTGCTCAAGACCATGACACACCTCTCTCCTGAAGTCCCAGTTTTACCAGTTCGAACCATATCCTCCTGGGCCAACTTCTAGGTTTTTTACCCTTCAGTTCTTTTTCAGCCATATCCTTGTTATTGTCGTTGGATCCATCAGTTTAACATGTCCCAGCCATTGCAATCGTGATTTGACTTTTTTTTTTAATAGGGATCTCTTTACAGTTAGCTTCATTTCTGATCTTGTCTCTTCTGATTTTCTGAACCATTCTCTCAGGAACTTCAGTCTTGCCGCCTTGAGTCTGCGGTCATCACTACTGGTAGTAGTACATACCTCCAGATTGTGTGTGTTGTGATGGGTGAAAAGCATCTTTTACACTGTGGCCTCTAGCATGGACATATAGATAATTTTTTCCAATTTAGGCATTACAGTTATTTCAATCATGAACAGTGACTAACATTTTCAAGGATTAATGGTCATCTTAAAAAGAAAAGTACAATATAATTAAATTAAACAGGTTTTTTTTTGTAATTTCTGACTAGGCATCAATGTCTATACCCTTAGGGGGCGTCCATAAATTACGTGAGGTGAAATAGGGGGGGGGGGTCCGGCGAAATCTTACCAAATCTCACCAGGGGGGAGGGGGGGGTCTACGGAAATCTCACGTGAGATTTTGCGAAAAATTTGGGGATAGTAGAGCCAAAAAAAAGGTCTACAATTTGCGCCTAAGTCGATTTTAGGAGGGTATTTCGTCAAAAAGTTAGGGTGTGACCTAAAAAAAAAACGGACCTGATCTCACCAGAGGGGGGGGGGGGGTCCGGCCAGATCTCACGAAATCTCACCAAGGGGGAGGGGGGGGTCCAGAAATCCGGAAAAACACCTCACGTAATTTGTGGATGCCCCCTTACAGCCTTAAACCAAACTTTAATAGCGACTTTAGGTTTATACACTAATGATATGATATTGCTTCGTCTGGTGCCATTCTACAACTGATGTCACTTCTTTTCACTGACCGATGCATTTTGCAATAAAAGCGAGAATCAAAAAGTAACGTACAAAGGAGGAGTTATAATATACCCTGTTCACTCCCAACTGACGACGAAGGTCCTGTTCTCCTGATCCCACTCCTCACCTCGACACCCCTCCCTTCCTATCCCTCCCTACTAGCGAGTACGCGATTGGTGAATTTCCCCTTCACATGTAGGGGTAAGGACAATGGAGTGGGGAGAGATTGGATTGACCTTCAACTGTTTTTTTTTTTCTTCTTATTTCTTTACGCCTGGTCAACATCGAAGTCATTAGAGGCGGAATTTAAGGATGGGGGACAAGGAATGGGAAGGAATTCGGCGTTGGCCTTTTTGAAGGGACCATCCCGGCATTGGCCTGGATTGATATGTGGAAATCAAGGAAAATAAAGATCTGGATTGCCGGACGGAAATTCGAACGCGTGTCCTCCAAAATGCGAGGCCAGAGCGTTACCAATCACCCATCAAGCTCGATCAGCTTAATCGAGAGGGAAGAAATTCGACGATGGTCTTATGCAACAACTATCCCAGCATCCACGCAGAGTGATCCCAGGAAAATATCTAAAGCCGAAATCAACGTCTTCTTGTCGCCCTAAGTTCTGTTGCCTCATCTGTAAATGATGTCGAGAGCAAGCAACAAATTTTCAATATGAAATGATACATAATAAAATGGAAACGAATAGGGGTTGACAGTTTCTGAGAAATATTTCAATAATTATTTTCTTAAAACCATTCGCCGATTTAAACGTCAATACAGCGCTGTTCGCAAATGAGACGATACTAAAGGCTTTAATGGGGAACAACTCTCGTAAGGTTTGCTCGTAAAGTTATTTAAGGGGGATAAACATTCCGTAATTATTACCTGGGCGATGATGCACAACCTTCGTGCCCTGAAAGGAAGAGACTAGTCATTAAACAGCGGCAGAACACGCCGGTGCTTTTAACGAGCTTCTCCATCATTGACGGCTGCGGTCTTCACGAAAGCACTCGGACATCGGCACTCAGTGTCTGCGCACTAAATTACGTTTGGAATCACTTTTCAGCAAGTTTTGACCGTAAAACACACTTTTTATAGGAGACGATCGTCCGAGAAAACTATTAACTAGTACCAATTTTATGAAGACATAAAGTGGAATACAAAACGATGGCATAATATCTTTCCCTGGTTCCTTCTGTTTCGGAGTTTATAGCCAGGCTAATTTAAGCATTACATTTCACTTAGCAAGTGTCGCGCAGACTCATACTAAATAAGTATTAACCCTATGAACGCGATATATGTTGATTATATATACCTCCCATCTCTTATTGTATCTCTCTATATATACTACTAGCTGTAACTTGCAACTTCGTAAGCGTGGACTTAAAAATTTGTTACTAAATTAGGTGTACGTAAAAGGTATTCCAAAAAGCATGGACTCGGGATAAAATGACGAGTATCTAACCCAGGGGTGGCCAACCAGCAGCCCACCTTGAAATTTTTTGTTGCCCGCGAGATTCATCACACTTTTACAAAATTTATTTATTTTATAGTGGGCGAAGTATTGAAAACCAATGTATTAAAAAATACATTATTTATGCATCCATATATTCAAAAATTGTCGAAATTATGAGAAAAAATTAAATTTGATTTACAATAATTATATGACAGGTGTTACCTGTATTTCTGAGTTTACAGTTATGACTTCACAGAATAATTAAATTATATTCACTCAAAAAAACGTATATAGTGGGTCTAAATCTAATGCGGGATATATAATTTTATATGCGGCCCGCGGAGTTATGATGCATTTCCAAGGTGGCCCGTAAGATCTAAACCATTATCGTACCATTGAAACTGTCTCATGAAGAGAACCAAGTTGCATCATGTTTAAAAATATCAGCAAACTAAGGGGGATGGGGTTAACCGTGGAGACTACCATCACAATTCCTCAAGTAGACTTTTTTTCGTAGTTTAAAATTATATAATTTTCTGGAGACATCTTACGTCAATACCGTTTTTTACAAAACTTTTTGCTTTTGATGTCCTTAGCTAAGGTATATAGCGTTTGGGGGTTGGAAAACGGTAAGATAGCTACACATAAATGGAAAATATTAGTCTGGTGCAGTCAAATCCACACAAGCTGACTGCGAGAGAAAGAAAGCCTAAGCGACTGATTTTAAATTACACAAGCTAAAATTGTATAATAATATCAGAAATTAAGGTAACAATTTTAATTTCACAATTAAAATTGATTTGAGGTTCAAATACATATACCGTCTCTCAGCACTTTGGTGTCGTCAGATATACATCAAGACAATAGTTCCCAATAATTTGCATACTATTTTTGGAAGAAGGGTTTTTAATATGATAAGATTTGTGTGTGTAAATATCCTTGAGGATGATGTACTGACTACATGCAAGTATAATGTGATTAAGGTTTGAGAATCTATGATGACTTTACATACATGGCTTGGGTAACACCCATGTCCCAAACTCACACCGTAAGTTTGTATCCCAGAGAGACATGAACTGAAGCGATTTCCCCGAGGCTGTTGAATCAAGCATGGAGCAGCTATCTACAGCCCTGATAGCCGCACAGAGAAGCTCTTTGTTGCAGGCTTGACGTATTGAAGTTGACGTCAGCTCTACGATTGCAGTTTGCATACCTGTGATCTACAATACAGACATCAATTGCAATATTTCCGGAGGCACAAGTTGATCATTTTACAAACTGTATTAGTAATAACGCCTCCATTATACAGGGTGTTACAAAAAGGTACGGCCAAACTTTCAGGAAACATTCCTCACACACAAACAAAGAAAATATGTTATGTGAACATGTGTCCGGAAACGCTTACTTTCCATGTTATAGCTCATTTTATTACTTCTCTTCAAATCACATTAAACATGGAATGGAAACACACAGCAACAGAACGTCAGGAAATGTTCAAAATGTCCTCCGTTAGCGAGGATACATGCATCCACCCTCCGTCGCATGGAATCCCTGATGCGCTGATGCAGCCCTGGAGAATAGCGTATTGTATCACAGCCGTCCACAATATGAGCTCTAACATGGAAAGTAAGCGTTTCCGGACACATGTCCACATAACATATTTTCTTTGTTTGTGTGTGAGGAATGTTTCCTGAAAGTTTGGCCGTACCTTTTTGTAACACCCTGTATATAAAGATGTTTTCATGTCACACGTATGCTAACGTCATCGCAACTGACGAAGAGTTTGTCCATGCTTTGTTTTTCTCTTCTTTTTACGCTGTACAGTAAGTGGTGGCCATTTTGTCTACCGTTAACAAAAAGCGAATGTAACAGTGTAGAAGACGGCTGTGGCACCTGCGAGTGAGTCCTCGCAAGGACACCCGGAGCATTCCTCTGAGCGGCCTTGAACCGGCAGCCAGCTCCACACCTCAACAAGTACAACAATTACGTCACGCCTCACTACGCTGTCAACTTCCTCCAACGAGGGTGTCTGCCTTTAACTACTGTTTACATTCTCCAAGTATCTTTAACAAAACTTAACTTAACTTAGTCCACAACCCGAAGGTTGGTTGGATCCTCCCGAAGGAGGCATACTAAGCCATTGTGTCAAAGGTAGGACGGCCAGTTCCTTTCCTCTGGGACCTACAGTTTAACGTGAAATCCGTACCACGGAGCGTCCTGGCATAGCATCTTTAATAACACAAGAACAAAGTATTAAAAACGTTACAGTAACCTATTGCACTCGCAAATTGCTCAGAGGCTTTATTCGACATCCAACTATTAAGGAGATTACACAGAACGTAACTGCTTAAGTAAACGAAACTACGATAGTGTTACAATCTTACATATCAATAATAGCGCTTTTAAAAATTGCCGCCAAAACAGGGCTACAAATTTCGTATGAAAAAACGCAGTACATGGAGAAACAAAACAACAATGTACAAACAATATACACAAAATTTGGAAACATAAAAAGAGTTGAGAAATTCAAATATCTAGGGGAATACATACAAGTAGGAGGATCTAACAAACTATCAAATTCAGAAAGATCAGAAAAGCTTCAGAAGGCTTATAGACTCACATGGTCATATTATAACAAAAGAAATATATCAAGACAGGCCAAACTCAGACATTACAAAAAAATGGTACTGCCAGAAGCATTATGTGCATCAGAAACAACAACGATTGGGGCTTCAGGCATAACAGAAGGGGAAAAAGTTGAACGCAAAATCCTTAGAAAAATTTTTGGAGCAATATATAAAGACGGTACATGGATGAAAAGACCAACGAAATAACTATACGAACATACAGATAGATTGACAGACATGATCAGAAGACGTAGATTATAATTCTATTGACATTTACAGCGAATGAACAGCACTAGACTCACAAAGAGGATCTTTGATGTGGTAAATGGTTCACTCTGGAAAATCAATTGATTCCAGGAAATAGGACTTGAATCACGCAAGGATCAGCTAGGAAATGACACGAGAAAGGGGACAAATCAGGAACAAAATTATGAACTCACAATTTAAAATACAGAAGAAAACGGGAACAAAATGGACTGAACAAAGGAAACAGGAACACAGTGAGCGTATGAAGAGGTTTTGGGAAGAGAAGAGGAAGAAGACAAATACAAACAAAAACTGAGTAATCATGAATAATTTGAGTTTAAACACTGTCCTTAAGGGCAATAATGATTAATAATAATAATAGCACTTGTAAGCAAAAACTCTGCTCCCCATCACTCCTACTTTTCTGCCTAAGTCCCAAATGATAAAAATTCCTTCGATGACAGATACCCCATGTCAAGTACTAATCACAGTCAACGTTCGGATTGGACTTCTGTCAGGACGCAGGTTCGCTTCCCCGTCCGGTCATCCAGATTTCAGTTTTTCATAGTTTCCCAAAATCACTTCAGGCGGATGGTGGAATAGTTACTTCAAAAGGTCATAACTAAATTCCTTCGCGTTCCTCGTCTCAACTCCAATGACCTTGACGTCAACATTGCGTAAAGCTCTAAAAAACAAGCAAAAAAAATCAGTCACACTGACTACAGTCAGTAAGACAACTGATATAGACATACAATAATGGAATTAATGGGAGATCAAGAAACTAATGACCGCACAGTGGTAAAAGGAATAGCTACGTAAAAGTCGAAAGTGTTTGACATCAGTAAGGCAGGAAAGATTCCAGTAAAGCTCGGAAATTAATGTAACAAAAATAAATTGTGCAATGTCAAGGCTGGGAAACACACCAAACAAAAATCCTAAGAGAATAATTTTGAAGAAAAATGCCAATTAGAGAATGAACGTTGTCAGCGTGGTATTGAAATGCAAAAGGTGTGGTAGGAAGAAAGGTGATTAGTAAGAATATGAAATTCGGAACCTTCTTCAAGAGACAGATGCTAAAGACCGTTGTGACAAGGAGTACAAAGCGCTATGGTTAAATGCCATCTAAAAAGATGTCTAAACGAAGAATAATGAATCGGATGTGGGGGACAGCGAATGTGAAGTTGGTGTCCAATCGTAGTTAATCATGAATGAAGGTTATGGCCGAAATGAGGGTGGAATAACAGAGCTGCCTAGCGAAGATTCAAAGCCAGGAAGCACCACTGCATTAATGCTGTCTTTTGGATATATGTGTCAGTTTTAATGAATTATCTGTCGGCCTGCTCGTCACCATCAGACACCGTTTCCTGCCCTTCCGAAATTCGCTTGGAGAAAGGTGGTCCTATTGCGAAAGAGGAGGAAAGATTAGAGGTTCCCCCCGAGTCGCATTGTATGCTAAAGCTGGATTTATTGCCTTCTGCACGACTCGTTTAGCGTGGGAAGCTAGATACGCGTGCCCTTGCATAATCTATGGCAATCAGTCGTTGGTCAAACTGTGTTTGATAGTGCAACGAATGCAGTTTACAGTCCCCCTGGTGTGGTATCTAGTATCAAACGGTTTTCGTCCTTATAGAAGATGAAATTATCTGCGGATATTAGGAGTTTTGACTTACATCTACTTCAGGAATGACATTTTTTCATGTTCCAGCATGGTCACAGAAATACATTCACGCAACATGCACTCATTCATTGCTGATGTTGGTACATGAACGAGCAGGTTTGCCGATCTGCATTTAAACTGAAAGCTCCTATACCGCACTGATGATATCTTCTTACATAGGTGCGAAACGTTTTCTCAAGTAAATACTTTGAAGTACATAGTGGTTGCTTAAACTATTTACATCGTACCTTCTCTTAATATATATATATGGACTTGCTAACCTGCGGACAGAGATTCTATTTTTTCCACGCTCTCTGCTTCCGTAAGCATGTTATTCACGTGAACGGGAAATATGGTATAAAATTGGAATCAGACTCACGGAACGAAATAACGTAATTGATACAAAACAAAATAGCTTCGCCAGAGATGGGATGCTGGCTTAAAGTCACATAACCATTCCGATGAGACTTATTTCGAAACGTGAAACTATCGATTATTTGTCTGCGATCTCATGCGTCAGCCATCAGACCGTCATCATGTATCTATAGATATTTTTTCCTTAGGATTTTACGGCTAGAAGTCGTCGATGCCATTAGATCTCGCCGAGGTAGGAGGACAAGGAACAGTAAGGAATTCAACCTCGGCTATTTCACAGAACCATCCCGGTATCCGACAGGAGTGATTCCCGAAAACCGAAATCTGGATGGCCAGACCGGGGATCGAACCCGCGTGCTACGGAATGGTCCGAGCGTTAACCGCTGGGATTGGTTATAATTAGCAACCGAAGAAGTAATAGTTCCTAACAGGGCGTTAGTTACTCATTGTGCATGTTTGGTTTCTGCACTGTACGTTGACGTCAGTTCTGCTGGTGGCGACCGCCGCTGGCTCCCTATGCGGTCCGCTACTGCCCGATGAGTGGCTGCCCTCTCTCCGGATTCCAGCGAGCCGTCGGTCCGGGCGGTGTTGCCAGATCTGCGCCTCGAGCCAGAGCACGGGCGCTCATCTCATTATTGATCAGTGACAACAGGTAGGGCCAAGAGAGACACTCCGCTTCCAGGAATACTCTGACAAGCACACGGCATTCCTTACACACTAATTAGACACGAGGAATGACAGGAATTCTTTGTCGCCTGCGTGTCTGAATAGAGTTGAACGTACCGACGCTTTCACTTTAGTTACAACCCAGCCCCCGTTCGAAATTCAATGTTGGCCAGAATTTTCTGGGACCAAAGTGACTTTCACCTCTGACAAAGATTTTCTTTGTTCGTATCAAGGACGATAATACATTCGAAGTTCAGATTCCTCGTAAAACGGTAGGTCCCCATTCACGCCATAGGATTAAGGGTTAGGTTAAACAACGACAATGAGAGAGACAAGGGGAGAGGTACGGGTAATGCTCCTTATTTCGAAACTCTGTTCGTTAATGCCATTCGAGATTTTATTTGAGTTATATTACTTATACCCAATTTTAAAAGTGTAACGTCACTGCATTGTTGTTGTAGATAGGGAAGCGCGTCCTGTAGCAATATATTAATTGCTGTATTCAGGTAAAATCTTCTAAACATTTTTTGGAAAAGTAATTAATATACCAACTCTTTTGATATCATGCGGTAGTTTTTGGAAGGATATTAAGTAATCTGCAGGTGAGCAATTCATAGAGAACTAGATTAGATGTTATTGATTCGAAGATTGGAACCTTGGTTCGATAATATATATAGATTGCTACTGATCTGTAAAACAAAATAATTGCGAAGTGCGCGTCAGACACGCTTAACATTGGTTTTTGAAGCTAATATCGGTTTCGGTGCCTTTAGTAAGAAAATTTAATAACTGGTTTGTATGTTGTCTTGAATAACATAACTGAGACTGGTGGGTAAGTGGTAAGAATCAAATTCCTTTTTTATAGTTTAGAAATATTGACAGCCGAACAATAAAATCATACACAAATACGCGCATTAATTTATGTTTCTCTAGAGAACTCTAAGAATGTAAAGAAAGGAAAAGACATGAATATTCACTGTCCTACAGAATTTGGATCTAGTATCCTAGAAATTAAGTATGTAGGCTATCTACTCGCTGTTGTTACATTTAATTTCCATAAAATACCTTCATTTTTCTACCAATTCAAAGGTATAGCGTACAAGTAATATATCATAAAACAACTGCGGACTCATAATAAATTTATGTTAATTTCTTTCTCCATCATTCTGCTAATAAACAAGGAACCATAACTTTCTTCAGAATAATTCATTTATTTTTTACGGTACCGACCTTTATACTAGCCACTACTACTAGTGATCATAGTTTACAGAATAATTGTTCTCTATACTCTGAGCCAATCAATTGAAATTCAACAACAAAGCTGGACGCATTTTAATGAAAGACTTGAATCTACTCTGTGTAACGTAGTTTCTCTCTACGCTCTTAGATTATTTATCTGTTTCGTTTCCACTCAGAACTCACAACCGGTAATGGCATGGTAGTCCATTAGCAAGTATTTTCAGTTTATTTACAAACACCTTACTTAACTAAAGCTTACATCCTTTGTGGATTCTTTGAATAATGGCTGCTCTGTGAAGAAATTGTAAACATGAGTTATTGCGCTTGCTGAAAAACCTTAAAGGATTTCTTTGTGTGCAAACATAAATCTGTCGATTAACATAACTATTTTATTGAAATACACGAGTACTGAAAATACTACAAGTGCAATGTTATGGAGAAGTGTTTAATACATAAAAGGCAATTTAGATTTGTCACACATTCAGCCCCTGTCGTGGCTAGATCTCAGGGGCGTAGCTACTATGGGGCTAGGCGGTGCAGTGCACCGGGGCCCTCACGCCCAAGCATACCTCAAGGGGCCCCTAAGCGCACGTCTAGGGGCCCTCAAGCGCAGTTTAGAGGGCCCACGAGCCTTCACGGCAAACTGGAGACCTTTTTATTTATTTATTTAGCTCTACCGTCGTCTAAGGGGCCCCTGAGAACACAGGAGCCCCTCACTAAGGGCCCTCGCTGCTCAGGGGGGGCCCCAAACACTGCTCAGGGGCCCCTAAAGAACAATTCAAGGGCCCCCATCTTCAGTTCAGGGAGCCCCTACCAGCACACAAAGCAGAAAAAGGTCGCTCGTCTCGCCTGAGGGCCCAAAATAATTTGTTTGTGCACCGGGGCCCTTTTTGACCTAGCTACGCCACTGGCTAGATCTACAGTTTACCGTCGAAGTCGAATCCGGTATAAATTCCGGACTGTCGAATGATCGGAGCTCAAGTTAAGCACCTTAATTACTCAGATACCTCATTCTTGCACAAGTATTTCAGGAACATTAAAATTAACTCTTTACCAATCCACTGATACTTGAGACGTGTTCTCCTATCGCTTCTTGTATCTTCAATAAATTACTTAATAGAAATATATAGATTTCGAGGCGTACTTCAGTTGCGACCCTGGCGATAACCCTCCGTAGTATTACTATACTCTGTTCACTCCGAACTCGCTGCTCAAGGTCATGATCCCCGGGCTCCTCTCCGAGGTAAACTTTTCCCTTCCGCATGTAGGAGTAACGACAGCGGAGTGGGGATATAACAGAGTCACCTTGAGCCGCCTCTGTTAACGGAACGAGCTATACTACTCTGTGATTAATTATAAAGTGAAATATACCGAGCGTGGTGGTGTAACGGATAGCGTTCTGGCCTCGCATTCGGGAGAACGGCGGTTCGAATCCCAGTCCGGGCATCCAGATTTGGGTTTTCCATGGTTTCCCCAAATCACTCCAGGTGAATGCCGGGATGCTTCCTTCAAAAGGCCATGGCCGAATTCCTTCCCATTCCTTGCCCCCATCCTTTCCCGTCTCTAAAGACCAAGTTGTTAAAAAGGGACGTTAAACTGTTAAAAAAAAAAGAAAAAGAAAAGTAAATAGCGAAGGATGCGTTGCACCTCTCCTAATATGTAAACGTGTATGTATGGAAAGGGATATACGTGATAGGATAGAAGGCACCCATGGGCTATTTTAAAGAATCATCCCGGCATTCGCTTGGAATGGCCTAAGAAAACCAGGGAGAACACAGATCATTCATTACCTTAAACAAGCCTTTTTAGAAGTCCCTATTTTTTGGAGAAGGGTAATATTTTGCGGCTAGTGGGCAACGGAGTCTTTTGTGGTAGGAGAAAAGTATCTCAGTGCTCGTTTGAAGTTATTTAGAGAATATACGGAAAACCGAAATGTGATGACCAGACAGGGAAACCGAGCGGGGCGGTGTAACGGTTAGCGTTCTCGCCTCGCATTCGGGAGGACGGCGGTTCGAATCCCCGTCCGGGCATCCAGATTTGGGTTTTCCATGGTTTCCCCAAATCAATCCAGGCAAATGCCGGGATGCTTCCTTCAAAAGGCCATGGCCGAATTCCTTCCCATTCTTTGCCCCCCATCCTTTCCCGTCTCTAAAGACCTCGATGTTAAAAAGAGACGTAAAGCATTAAAAAAAAACAACAACAACAACATACAGGGAATCGAACTGACACGCTATGGAATGCCAAGGTCTGAAAGATATCTCTATCTTTGACTTCCGGCAATTTTTAGTTTTATTGATAACATCAATAATCAGCACTAGAACGTTTAAATACTGCAACACTGCGATGAGAAGTTTTTGCAGTGGGCTGATAGGTATAGAAATGATGGGCCTGACTGTATGCGTTCCTTTCCATTTTCAGTAGCTGAGCTCACAGCGGTCGCTGTGAATGGATTCGCCAACAGACCGGCCGGTAAACAAAGCAGCTCGCTCGGTCAATGGCACCGGACAAAGCCATTGTCACAGCGTCTGACAATAGCAGTAAATCATAACTAACAGGCCTCGCACCACCACAAAGCTGATGCTTAGGCCTACAATACACGCAGTAAAACGGGTTCTAGTGAAAACACACGAAAGTACGAGGTTGAGACAGTGCAGATGTGACGTGATGCTCCTCCAACACTGTGTTCATGGCGTTCTTGGAGATGGAAGATTGCAACATGTTTTAATATCAGCTACCATCTCGCATAGTTTCCAGCCACTGCGCATATAGTCCTACCAACACACAGCCGTTTCGCTACCATCCAACATTTTGTTCCTTTCTTTCTTCGAATAACCCTTTTGTTAGGTGCAATAAATAAACCATGTTAATGCTTAATTGTTTTCAAACTTCTTTGTGTCAGGTATTTATTTCATTCTATGGAAGCGCCTTTCCTTCTCTTCCTGTGTCAACTTTCTTCCACTGGTTAATTTTTTCTTCTTTCTTTAAAACCTGCTTTTTGAGTTTCCTCTCTAAATCGCGTTCTGTTGTTTACTAAGTCTGTGCTGATTTCAGCATTTTTCTATTTCTTTTTCCATTTCCTGGAACTTAGGGATTTGGATATGTAGCAGTTTATGAAGTCAAATATCTGTTTGGTTTAATTTTTCGTTCTTCATTCTACGTATGTGTCCATTATAGTCTTCTTTTCCTAAACACATCTGTAAGTTTTTCAATTTTAAAATACTTATATTTTTGTTTGTTTGATCTTGATTTGTATTCTGATTGAATATTAATTTTAGGCACCAGTATTTTTCTAAAAATTCTTCTTTCGATTTTCTCTACTGTTTCAAGATCTCCAGTTCTGTTTAGTATAGATGTTCCTGTTGCATAAAGTACTTTTAAATAGTGCTTCAGTTTTTTTTTTATTCCAGGATAGTGATTTTTTATTTTTTATAACCGTCAACTAAGATGATTTTTTGAATTCTGTTTTTTATTGCAACCTTTTCTAATATGTCATTCGATATCCATTTTCCAAGATATGTGAAGCAATAGGTATTGTGCTGTTATTTAAGATTATAGTGTGTCGGTGATATTTGTCAAAAATTGTGTGTGTTTTCTTTGTAAATATTCGCAATTTTACTTTAACTCCTTGATTCTGCAATTCTTTGATTTATTTTAGAGCGTTTTTTTCTTTTATCATTGTCATTGGCATTTAGTCTTCGAGAGGTTATAACCATTCGGAGATCTTATACTCATAGGTTATTAATATACAGTACATCACCAAGCATGTATAAATGCTTAAAAGAGTGTATCCATTTAGTTAGAGTTCAGCGAGTTGCTTAAATTGGCGTAAATTTTTCTCCGACTTCTTCGGCTATCGCCACCTATCCTGACAGTAAAATTCATGTATTATATTAACAGGTTACTCGTAAATGTCATTACACATGCATGTTATTACTTCACAGCACACGACATTCTTTAACTAGCACTCTTTTAGAACACAGTTGACTTATTTCATGCACAATGACTTTCATGATAACAGGAAGTGGAAAGAAAAAGAAATGTTCAAAGTAAATTTATGAATTCTTAATGTTAATCATTGTTTTACTGTCGCTGCTTATTACAAAAGAATACAACCTCAGTGTACAGCCAATAGGCAAGATAAAAATGTGAGTCTGCTATAGAAAGATATAGCTTTGCATCCGTTTTAGCTACGTGTAGTACAGCAAATTCACTAGAAAAATACCTTGAAGGGCATCAGATGGACTGCTGAGTGATGTGGAAGGTTGCACCACAGAGGTGGGTGGCAAATTCCCCATTTGTACGAAGGTGGTTATATGACAAAAGCGCACAGTGGCAAAAGCGCACAACTCAAGCTCAACTGCAGTTGAGAATTCCAAGAAAAATTCATCCCTGAATATCCAGCACAGCTCATCTGTTTAGGCTCTTATTACTTTCGTGTCATTCGTACAGTGAAGTTTATTGGCAGCAGTGCACACTTGTGCTATACAGTTCTACTGTGAAATTATTTGTAGTGTGTCGACATGGAAGTGCTAACAACTAATAAGGGTAAACCTGCCACCCAATATAAAGGTTTTTATTATCGGGAATACAGAAGTAAATAAGGTGGACTAACTCTATGGCGATGTCAGAAGGAAAAGTCGAAAAGTTGTTGTGGAACGCTCTGAACATTTAGGAAGGGACCCTTATGCGGTTATGCCACTTGTGCGCTTTTAGTCGGTCACCTACGAGGGTACACTTTTGGGAGGAGATTAAGAAACACTACATTCCGGTGCCTGAAGCCGCAGCTGTATTGATTGGCAGGATTGGAAGCAAGGAACGAAAAGGAATTCGACCGTGGCCTTTTGAATAAACCTTCTCGGCTTTCAAGTTGAGAGTCCGGGAAACCATGGAGATCGAACTCAGAATGAACGGCCGGGGATTCGAACCCACGTCCTTCTGAATGCAAAGCCTAAGCGTTACCGCTCACCCAATAGGTTCGGAATAGGCAAATTTGTGTTCTCCACGACTTCGTAGTATCAGATTGAGAGCAGTGTATAAGGAAGCAATAAACACTAATTATAAAGGAAGTACTTGTATTCGCCAATGCAGAACTGTGTAATTGAGTGGCACTAAGCGTTCTGTTGTGACTGCAGCATCCACCCATTGTACCGGTACCCACTGGCGGTGAAGCAGATCTTCCTATCTGTTCCGCCATCACAGCTGCTGACTCCCAACGTCACTAGGAAAACAAAGCACAGAGCAGAGCTTTGCACAAGGAAAATGGCACAGTGATAACCTCTGGTCTACGTCACATCCTCTCTAGCACGTCAGATACCAACTGTGAGAGACGGGAAAATATTTCAGGTTACAATTTTTAATACCAATTTGGATGACTGGCAAAGTGTAGTTGAATATCGAAATTTCCAAAAATATTTCGCCATTTGTCAATTGCACCTAAAGCAAGAACACCGAGTATTTTATATTTAACATTTCCCTCCTCCTTTGCGTGCTGATTACTTCGAAATGTTGCTAAAAACTTTGAATTTTGAGACAAAAGATTCTGTGTACGAAATACCGCGTTTGTAGCACACACTGACAACCAGGTAATGGATTCAAGGAAAACAGACTGACTAATCAGCTGATTAGTCGTCTTCAGTGATAAAGGTTACCGGGGAAATGCAGTATGATGTATTAAACTGGCCGTATAAAATGCAACCTTCAAGTAGCAGTGATATCGCGAAAACAAAAAATATATGGCGATTGACAAACAAACAGCGAATTATCTAAGAAATAGAAAATAGTAAAGAATAAAGTATGTAACTTCTATAAAAAAAACATAAAAAAAAAAAGCATTTGCGTTGATCTATCTCAAACGACTTTTTAAATCAGTTCCCAACATGTAATGACTGGAATGCGGTACAAGTACTCAGCCGAAACATTATTATGATGAAATAGATATTTGTCATTAGGTCCACTGCTTCTTTGTTAAAATCAATTATTTGTACAAACCACACAACATCAAAATCTGAATTTCCGGAAGGACTGGAATTGCGGACAGTATCCTTGGGCATTACTACATCGTTACTAGACTGGATTTTATATATCTAAACACTTCTAATTTTAAGAAATAATATTGTATTCTCGACTAAACGATAACTACACGAAGAACAGATCACTATCAACACTTGCTGACACGTTTACAATAAAACTACAGGGTGTCCAGAAAATGACTCCCAGATTTCAAAATTAAATATCTCGAAAACAAAGATCGATAGAGGAATGCAGTAAACGGTATGTTTATTGTGACAGCTGTAAGAAGTGTATACAGCAGTGTGAAATAATAGTTACAAAAGCTGCTAACAGATGTACGCTGTACAGCTCATATCAGCATACATAAGTGAAATAATCGTATGAAAACAATCTTTGCAAACAATCACATCACAATGTTTTCAAAATGTTCACCATTGGCACTACAGAGGTGGCGCAAACGAAGAATGAAATTCGCCATCACATTTCGTAGTGTCTCGACCGAAATGGATTCACATGCCGCAGAGATCGCCGATTCCAGCTCGTCCAGCATGGCGGGATGCTTCGGGTAGACCATGTCTTTCACTGTGCCCCACAAAAAAAAGTCACAGGGAGTCACATCCGGCGAATATGGAGGCCAATCCATGCCTGCACCAGTAAATTCGGGATATCCCAAAGCAATGACTCGATTCCCGAAGTATTCCTCAAACTGCTGTATACACTTCTTACAGCTGTCACGATAAACATACCGTTTACTGCATTCCTCTATCGATCTTTGTTTTCGAGATATTTAATTTTGAAATCAGGGAGTCCTTTTCTGGACACCCTGTATAATCCTCAAAGACGGGTGAAGCCATACTTGTTCTTTATAATTTTGGCTAGGGTTTCTTTACTGCTTTTCGACGTCGAGGTCATTGAAGTCGGGAGAGGATAAAAAGGGGGAGGAAGGGCAAGGAAATAAACCTTGATGTTCTGAGTGAATCATACTGACATTCACCAGGAGTGATAAAACAAATTTTGATTGCCTGACCGGGAATCGAAACTATGCCCTACCGAAAACCGACGCCGAATGTTCGCTCGATTTCTCTGTATCATGAACTAAGAGCCATAGATTCTAGAAACAATAACAGGAAACGAAGAGTTTATTAACACAGGCAGGTCAGTACATCACTCCGAGATTAATTTACAGCAATGACGCAAGTAAGCGCCCATTCTGAGGAATGTAAGGGACCATTTCACTGTGTGTCCCTGGTAATGCCTGTGTCCACAGTGTTAGCAGAGACACTGCGGTGACAGTGTCTCCTTGCAGGACATTAACAGCTGCATGTTAATTCGCCGGCCAGCGTACATTAGGTGCAGCCGACCCCAGTAACAACATAGCCTCAGCCCGCAATCAATAGACAACTCGCAGGGGGAGCGAATGGCTGGGGTAGCCACAATGCTGACTAACTCACGAAGTATCCACACCAAATATTACCACAGGGATAGAGCCCTAACGGAGTGACGTTTACCCTAATCAAATATTATTTTAGCCAGCAGCGAGCGCTCAGAATTTTTTTCAAAAAATTTCACATTCATTTGGCGCAAAATTACTCCTATGAAGCGTTTATCATCTCTTATACATTTTAATTCCTCTGACTGAAGGTCGTTTGTAACAGTTATCATGAGCAGTTTCAAAAAATTTCTGGTTAATGGCATGCTTTGTTTCACCTTTTTTTGTAATGTTAAAATACCGCCGCATTTGCAACCTAATTTACTGTGTAAGGTTTTTTTTTTGTAACTGCTTTACGTCTCTTTTTAACATCGAGGTCTTTAGAGACGGGAAAGGATGGGGGCAAGGAATGGGAAGGAATTCGGCCATGGCCTTTTGAAGGAAGCATCCCGGCATTTGCCTGGAGTGATTTGGGGAAACCATGGAAAACCCAAATCTGGATGCCCGGACGGGGATTCGAACCGCCATCCTCCCAAATGCGAGGCGAGAATGCTAACCGTTACGCCGCCCCGCTCGGTCTGTGTAAGGTAAGTTTTTGTTTGGGGGCACTCTTTTACTATCACATTTGTGGGGAAATGGCTATGGTATTTTGACCTTATTTAAAACCTCAACTGGGTTCTTCTGCAATATTAGACTGTTAGGTTAGGATGCTTCTTGGTATTTTATATCTGTGCCATGGTTTTGGTTGTAGTCTTCCTAGGTTGTTGAGTCTGTTTTCTTTTTGTCGGTGTTCATCAATTCTGTTGTAAAAGTCTTGGGTTACTCTTCTGATTTCGTCGATAATTTTTCTTGTAGACGTTACCGCATGGATTTCTTCTGTTGGGGCATATCTTGGTAAGTTGAGTATTGTTTTTAAACATCTGTTCTATACTCGTTGTATGATTCCAAAGTTTGTTTTTGATGCGGTGCCCCATACTTGGCATCCATACAGTAGAGCTTGTAATATGACTGAACGGTAGACTCTTAGTTTCGTTTCCATGGTTAGGTTTCTGCTTTTCAGTATGGGATACATGTTGAGAAGTATGGCTAAATCTTATTTTTTTGTTTTTTCTTCTGTATTTGTTGACGAAAGGTCAGACCTCTGTTGAGTACTAAGCATGCTTCACCAACACACTTCTTTGACTATCTTTATTTTCCCTTGACACTATTTTAAGTACTTTCAACCAATTGTCCCTCCATCTAAATCTCTGTCTATTTTGTTGCAAATCATGGTTGAACTTAACTTCCCGTCTCTTCGCACGGTGAAAGTGCTGTAACCTTGACTTTTATATCCAGTCTTACCGGTTCCTCACCATTTTTCTTACTCTCATTCCTTACTTTTTATATTCTTCTTATCTCTAATCTTTTCCCACTGCAGTAACTTTGCTTTCGTTCTTATTTCCCTTCAGCCATGGTGCGATAGCATATACCATAATTATCAAATCCATCTGCATAGCTTCAACCTTTATTCATTTCTAACTTTTTTTCATCAATTATACTTCTTAATATGACACTTTTAAGTGGAATGACAGGATAAAATAAACAGTGCTGCAAAAGAATGGAACTGGTTCCACAACAGAACAGAAGAAACCAAAATAATAAATTGACCTAGAAGGAAGGGGGCAAATTTATCGGGATAAAAACTAGACTGCAAATTCAACATAAATCTCTACTAGTACAACTAATCTTGTGCGTTGTAACATATCAGAATGTAAACTAACTGATAACCCACATATAAAGACCATACTCATGTAAGCCAGTAATTCAGAATTGGTTGTTAAAAATGCAAATCCATTCTAAGGTTTGTCCATCATTTCCAATTCGCGGAGTTTCAGTCTAGCCAGACCAGATATTAGCTAAAGAATGTGACATTGTCGTTTGCGAACAGTATATTGTAGCTTCCTAAAAGATCGAAGAAAGTGCTCCAAGCTGGCATCCCTTATAACCGTGACCAAACAGTGGCTTAGAAATAATTAAAAGATCAAACTGAACTCTCGTGTGGTGTTGTTCTACATCTACACTCTACCGCAGAGGTGGTCAACCCAAATGATCTTGCGGGCCACTTTGGAAATGCATCACAACTCCGCGGGCCACATATAACATTATATATCCCCATATTAATTTAGACCCACTATATACAGCTTTTTGAGCAAAAAATTGAATATAATGAGTTATTATTATTGTCTTCACTATTATTCTCATATGAAAACATAGATAATATAGTAATAATGATACTAAACACACATTGTAAAGAAACATATAACACTAAAAATGATATATATATAAAGATGTATAATTATAAATGAAATAAATTTTGAAAATATGAATGCACATGTAATTAATTTTTTGTTAATACATTGATTTTCACTTCTTTGGCCATTTCAAAGTAAATATATTTCGTAAAAGTGTGATGAATCTCACGGACCCGGACCACGGATTGGCCACCCCTGCTCTACCGCTCCCAAATCTGAGTGAGGCAGCATAGAAACAATTACAATCTCGAATGCCTCCAGAGAAGAAAAAATGCATATACGCATCACTGCAACAACTTATTTCCCCTATTTTACCCATATTGTAACTGAGAGCTGAGTGGTATGAGAAGTATTTCTATGTAATCGCAAACGAGACAGAATGTTTGCATGTTTGCGAAAAATATCAGTCGTAAAACCGAGCCTGGTGGGTGACTGGCAACGCCTAAACATGGCATTACGTAGGTTCGAATTGCTGTCGATCAATCCAGATTTCGGTTTTCATCGCTTCCCGAAATCACTCAAGGTGAATGGCGGAATGGTTCCTTCAAAAATCTTGGCTGAATTCTTTACCATTCATTGTCTCAAATTCCATCCCACCTCTCAAGATATCGAAGTACACGGGTGGGGGGAATCAATTGTGTAGTTCGTCGTCTCTACCAGACAATCCAAGCAAAACCACTGTTTCAAGTAAGTAATATATATTTTTTTTAAGTGCATAACACCTCTTAACAGCGAGGTCTTTAGAGACGAGAAAGGATGGGGTGCAACGAATGGGAAGGAATTCGGCCGTGGCCTTTTGAAGGAAGCATCCCGGCATTTGCCTGGAGTGATTTGTGAAACCATGGAAAAACCAAATCTGGATGCCCGGACGGGGATTCGAACCGGCGTCCTCCCGAATGCGAGGCGAGAACGCTAACCGTTACACCACCACGCTCGGTGTGTAATAATACTTTAGCAAGGACTGTGGCAAGATGTCACAAAATGACCCACTCTTCTTTGTACCTTTTCGATACTATTAGTCAATCCTTTGCGATAAATCTAACATACAACTCAACAGCATTCTAGATGATTACATACAGAATTTTACACCCTATTACGTTTGTATAAGCAATACAGTTATTCGAAATTTGTCCCATGAATCGCAAGCAAGAAATTGTTTTTCCTACAACCGAACTTATGTGATCATGTAATTTCATGTTGTTTTATACTCTTAAGCCCAAATACTTGGGCAACCAACCTTTTCAAGAATCGTAGGACTAACTTTGTACTGGTCAAGGAGAGAATTCTTTTTGTTCGTTATACGCATTACCTTGCATTTTTTTGCAATTCAGTGTTAAAAGTTGATCACTCATTAAGCTGAGTAATTAACTTCAAGTTTTGTTATTCTAGAAGACTGTGGCAAGAAAATTATCAACCCATCAAACAGTCGAAGCTTCGTACGTGAACGTATACAGTTAAGTAAATTGATAATTATCCATATAAACAAGCAATTAAAACACACACAACCATCATCACTTCCTTCGAATAGTCTGTTCGAATCCTCTATTTCGTAACAAACATCATTTCTGTTATTTCATTAGAAGAATTTTCTGGAATATTATAAGCATAGCTGGATGCTTGCTAATCCGGATACGAAGGAATTTAAGGGATGTAATATGTATAAGAGATGGGGTCGTATAAATCTATCTGCAGTTATGGTAAAGTTATATGAATTATTACTTCATTTTACTTCTCATTAATAATAGAGGGAGCCACTAATTACCGGGCGTTCAAAGTACAGTAATAATAACAGGTACTCAATTCGTTCCTAATGTCTCCTTCCATTAGTGTTCCTCTATGCTCCGCAGGGATTTCTGTTTCATTGGAATCTCTGAATGACGTGTCTCGAAACACAAATACCTGGAAAGGCATGTGACCACCCTTTAGCCTCTGTATACAACAGCCACTTCAACAGAATCGTTAAGTTTCCAGCGAGCAAGTACAGTGCAGACATTTAGGGGAAGCAATAGAAGGATAGGATATGCCACATATAACTTTTATACAGTAGACATGTCCGCACAAAGTAATGACCTGATTAATCAAAATAAGTTTATAAAAACAACGAGGTTCATTTAACCAAATTTTAATTGTAATTAGAATTGTTTAGTGGTCGCAGTATCCGTGTTCTACTACTGGTGAATAACACACAATTATCCATTTAAATAATTAATGAAGCACTGTGGTATTATTCTTACACGGGTCTCGCTATTCGTCGACGATGGAGTCGCTAAACTCTTCACACAATGTGTACGTTTGCTCTTAACTTCAGTTTCTCTGCTAATAATAGTACCTTTACCGTCCCGTTGTAACTTTG
The DNA here is from genome assembly GCA_031002005.1 of Vandiemenella viatica. Classification (NCBI taxonomy): domain Eukaryota; kingdom Metazoa; phylum Arthropoda; class Insecta; order Orthoptera; family Morabidae; genus Vandiemenella; species Vandiemenella viatica. The sequence continues at coordinate 119,690,622 of JARYHS010013631.1, read as the reverse complement.
GTGTGCAGTAACCCTCTCTCCCCAATGTAATTTATAATAGAGTTTCTATTTGTATGAGTTGATTCAACAGCAGAGAAACTGAGCTTAGCAACAAACGTGGAGCTACAAACCCGTACCAACGACCCTGAAGAGGCTAAGACTGGTAAATCATTAAAATCATACGAAGAAATATGGAGGAAATCTGACTATATTAACGCACTATCCCCACATTCCCCTGTAGCAATTTCGGTGAATCTTTGAATACCAATGACTGAGTAATTCAAACGAGGACAGCCATTCATGACTTAGACATTAGTTCACCAAACTCATTGTTTGGTTGATAATTGAATACAGCTACTAGTCACAGTTTATGGTGTTGCTTTATTTTATTTTATTTGACTATTTTATGTGACTGGTAGCTGTATTCAATTATCAACCAAATTTGATATCACAGTCGCTGATTCCACAAGTCCACCATGGACAAAATATTAAAACTCATTGTTATTTAATGTTTCAAAGTAACAGGGCGCTAAATTATTGGTAGAAACACCGCGTCACGAATAACGCAGCCAACATTTTCACAACTCTTAAATCAAATCGATGTCACTAAGACTATGCCAAAGCCTTATGCAGCCATACGTCACAGAATAAGGTTGCTCTACATTATTTCTTTCTTTCAGGAACCTGAACTAAGAGTAATTGCTTGGAAGAGGGCAGAAAAAATATTAACATACATTACAAGAAATGTAAAATGTTTCCGTCTAAATATCATCAATTAGATCCTCCCTTACGAAAAAACAAATTGTCTGGCAGTTCTATTAGCGTAAAGACAAGAAAACGAAATATTTACACTTAACACATTAGCCAACCTCTTCCTATTTACGTCAGTCCAGAAGGAAAGGCAACAGCTGCATCAAAAGAGGAATGTCTTCACGTTTACACAGCTGATTTGACAAAACCCGACAAGTATTCGAATGAACTCTTCGAAGAGTTCATTGTCATCCTTTCGTCTCGTAAGATCTTAGATCTGCAGAATTATAAAAGTTTCTTTTTTTGCTTCTAGCTTTACGCTTCGTCGACATCGAGATCATTAGCGGCGTGAAAGGAATAGGAAGAAGGAACGGGAAGGAATCCAGTAATGGCCTTTTGAAGGAACCATCCCATAATTTGCCTGGAGTGATTTGGGGATACCATGGAAAAACCGAAACCACGTGCAGAATAATAAAAGGCGATGTGATTGAAATTTAGTGTTCAGTCAACGACAAGAAAACAGAAAATATTGACCTTTGCAGAAAACCTGTACTAGCAGCAGAAGATCAACGATTTCGCTACGTGGTGAACTGATGATAATGCGTAGATTTCCGCCCTCCCCTCCCTCACCCTCGATAAAGTCACAGAATACCATCTGTTTACATAGGCGACCAATGTGAATCATGAGGCGGGGGGGGGGGGGTGGAGTGCATGAACCCTACCCGAAATAGAACCGAATTTGAGAGATCTGGAGCATTTAACCTACCGGCGGAATGTTTGCGTTGCCACATGTCTACAAAACGTGCAACTTGGGTATGATCCGCATAGCTTGACGTGGCTTTTGGCTCAACCTCCCCACCCCCCCCCCCCCCCTCCACTCCCTTGCGGCAACGTAGCATTTTTCTGCTATTGATTCCAGAAGACGTTTTGTGCCGTTTTCTCTTGTTGGATTATCGTAAATTACATACGTTGATAATTAAATGACGGAAATACATATTCACATGCTGTTGTGTATTCTTTATCTTATTTTAACTGTGGCAAACAATATGAATGAAAAGCTTCGTGACTTGGCTCAGAACATCCTCCCCCTCCCCCACATAGCCTAGCGTAGCTTTCTACGCCCCCTTCCCCCCCCCCACCCCTAGGCAGAGTCAAGTGGTTTATGGACGATCTCTTGTGAAATGTTAAGTTTATGACGCGGAGATTGGGATCGTCACAGCATTCGACTAGATGATTCCGGGTACCGCTTAAAAACCGCAATTGGTACGTGGGAACCAGTACTTGAACCTGGTGCTGTTGAACGTCCCCGATTCTGCGTGGTCACACCTTAACACGTGCTGTCACACTGGCGGGTAGAGTTTCACTGTCACCATTCATGGGCAATGAAGAAGCGGGACATCAGCAGGGTACAAGCAAACGAAATGAAGTTTTTAAGAGATAGAGTGGGGGCTACTAAAATGGTCGGGATAAGGAATGAAGTTATTAGATGCACCATCAAAGAGGAACCCCTACAGGAAAGGGTAGAGAGGAGCAGACTGAGATGTTATGGACATGTACAGAGAATAGAGGTTCAGAGAATCCCAAGAAATTAAGATGCATGATAAACGACCCAGAGGAAGACCAAGAGATGGATGGCTGAAAGGAGTGGAGGAGGGTGTATGGAAGAGAGGAGAGGACTGGAACAAAGTGGTGACAGAGAGGTGGTGGGAAGTAAGAAGGATATGGAGAGGCTTGTGCATGAAGCAGATCCGGCCAGAGGCTGGAAACTGTTGAGGATGATGATCAGTGCTAGAAATTCGTTTATAAATCCAGTAGTATTTGTTACTCCTAACTTTCAAACTCAGGCGTACAATGAAAATGTTCAGGCGTAATTATATTATGAAAATACAAATTTTATAGCTTAAAACCTACTCCAACACAATTTAAAACTATAAATAGGTCTAGAAAAAAATATGGTATGCATATGCCAATATATTATATACCAAAATTGTGAAACAGGTTAATACAATTATTGATCTTCATCTTTAGAGGTAACTTGTTTGAATCCCAATTATTTTCGAATTTTTTCCTGTTCTTCATTTTTAAAACAAATAAATCTATATGTAAAATAAAAATTGTAAAATAATGTACAAATTCTAACATTATTTCAGCTCACAGTTTTGGAGTACAATTTATGAGCAAGATGACTTAAACCAAAACATTCAGTTTGTTTAATGTACAGTAGCTACTTGTCTTTGCAAGTGCTATAAAGCTAAAGTCAATAATATTACAAGACATTTCACTTCCTTTGTTAAACGAATAACGCCATCTGAGCATCAGAAAAGTATTATAGTTCATCAATAAGACAGGAATTATAATTGAAATTAATTATCAGAATTAAACCTTGAACACGCAAAACTAGAAACGAAGTTCAGAAATTTAATTTTCAAGTTTGGTGCTTATGGGTATTTTCTACACCTTTCAAGGAGATTGAAGGCGTAAAACGAAAAAATTAAGGCATAATTACGCCTAACGCCCGGTCAATTTGGAGCACTGATGATGAAGATGATTGTGATTAAAACGAAATTTGCCTTAAGGGCACATAGCCAGCTCAAATACTGTTTAAATTTGTAAGCGTATAGAAATCATTTTCCACAATAAAATGTTTAATCAAAATAGACACTTCACATGTGAACAGATTACTCAAATAAAAAGTAATGTCCTTTCAACGCAAGGTTATGGTGTTAGCTCCTACCTAGCCGGTGCCAACTATGTGCAGATGAACGTTTTTATTGCGAGGCATTAAAGTGGGGTCGTAATATGGAGATCGGACAAATTAATTTGGCGGTAAACATTTGCTATAAAATACGACGCTGCTGATAACAGGCAGAAAATTCTGCATGCGAAGGAATCTATTAACGGCGTCGTCTTGCTACAAACTTTATGATCGTCTTCAATAGATATCACCAACAGTTCCCAACGGCCAGTAATTATGACTAAGGCTACGTTAGCGAATTCCTGACCAATAGTCATCAGCTTTGGGAGAAGAACCTCAAGAGAAATAGACCATCCCCTTTGTCGAGGATACAACCTACGTACTTGTCCCATCTCTTACGGTAACATCGGTTCTTGAAACAGTAACGGTTAAGATATTCCCAGAGGCAACCTTTGTCTTGGTAAATCAAACACTTACCTACGGCTACAACCTTTCAAGGGACCCCAACCAAAGATTGAAATGGCACACATTGAGGACACGGAAATTACTTTCACTTTTTGAGTATAATACAGAAAAATAGACCACCGCTAATTTTTTGACAATGTGACAACACTGTGTTCGTATCCTTTCGTTCTGTTTATTTTCCATCGCACGCGGCTACACTATACCATTTTCTAGTGTAGTCGCTCACTATTTTTATACAATAAATCCTTTAGTGCTAATAGTTTGGAAATGTTTAATAGATAGTAGTACAGCAACACACGGACAATTTCAAATTTTTCTGACGTTAAGCATAGTAAAGAATTATTTTTATGTAAGAAATACCACAAAAAATAAAAATCTTAATTGATTCCCTGTTCTGTACCTAGGGTCAGAAATAATACAGTCTGGATTGTAGCGAAGCCATTGGTTCCTTAGCAGAAGATAAAATAGTCGCATAATCTTGTAATTGAAATAAATAAAATACGAAAAAGTTATAGCTGATACTTGTCTAAGGCTGCTTGTCTTTTCTGAAGTCAAAATATGTTGAATAAATAAAAAATAAATAAAATCCTGTTTTTTTTTTTTTTTTAATTATCACAAGCCAGGGACAAACGAAACTATAAAATATCTCGAAAAATAATACAGCCTGCTGGTAGATCCGCTAGTGTCTCTCAGTGCAGTGAGGAGCTGCACACTGCATCTGGGAGGTACAAAGGGACCGGGCACGAACCTAGGACCAGACGAACTGACTGGCCCCTTTGCGGTTTTTAGGCGGTTTGCCGCAGTCATTTTGGCGAATACTGGGACGTTCCGTAATCTACGCCTCTCCATCTATACACCTCACCAGCAAAAATACACTTACCGTAAACCGTACAACACAAGACTTTCCTCCATATTAGGTACACCGAGCCTGGCAGATCCCGATAGACTTTGGGCAGTGGTGACCAGTGTCCTCGTGGTCCTAAGGAGGCGTCCATAAAGTACGTGAGGTGAAATAGGGGGAGGGGGGAGGATCCGGCTAAATCTCACCAAGGGGGGAGAGTCTACGAAAATCTCACGTGAGGTTTTGGAAAAATTGTTGGACTGTAGAGATAAAAAAAAAAAAAAAAAAAAAAGAGGTCTACAAATGACGCGAAAGTCGATTTTAGGATGGTGTAAAGGGCTTTTGGAAAGGTCAGACCTAAAAAAAAAAAAGGTCTGATACAGTTGAGAGAGTGATTTGTACAAGGGGGTGGGGAGTCACACGGGCCATATCTCACCAGAAGGGGGGGGGGGGCCGGATCTAACGAAGTCTCACCAGAGGGGAAGGGGGGGGGGGTTCGCAATTCCGGAAAAACACCTCATGTAATTAATGAACGTTTCTTACCAGGTAAAAAGCTGTCCCCTAAAAATTTTCCATTTTTTAGAATGCAATATAATCACAAAATGAAGAACCCGGATGGCCGGTCTGGGGTCAAACACACATCGGAGCGAATAGGAGGCCTGGATAATAAAAAAAATTTGTAACAATAAGTAAACTTGACAGTATGGCCAAGATATTCCGAAATGCGATTAAATCGTAGATATAGAAATCTCATTTTTTGTTTTTTTTTTTCATTCCTGAAGATGATGATAATAACTCCGTTTGTAGTTATGACCTGGTGACAGAGTTTCTATTGGTCGCGAAGTTCTTAATTAGTGCCTTTAATTATCTCTATGGCGACGATGCGTAAAGTCAGAAAAATAGTTTCTCTTGGAAGAAGGACAACACGTTTCAAAGTGAAGTAACTGGCCATTTAATTTCTTCAGCTTCTTACGCTATTCGAATATTTTAAAGCATTATTTGCGTGGCAGCGTAATCAGCTATTAGATTCTATCATTATTAAAAGCAGAAAATAGTTCTCAAAAAAGAGCGAGATTATAATTTTCAAACTATCAACTTTTATGCAGACTAAGCGAATTGTTTTTATTTCTGTGCACATTTCGACATTATTTTCACTTCTGCTATTGCAATGCAACGAATCTACACGCAATAAGGCTGTAGTGTAAAAACGAATGTCAGTAATTTGGTACGTATACAAAGAACGGTTTGATCTTGTTGTTAACCTTCAATTCGCTGGAACACGGTAATTAGCACAATGATTACACGATTTTCATCAAATTTTATTTTTACACATTTTATCTGAGTCAATAAACCAAGTAACGTTATTAACTTCAGTAATTATTTACAACGAATACTCGTTACTACTTCATTTTACATTACGTAACACCGATGGTAATAATTCCATTCGGAATAACGTGTGCATTATTGGGAAGCATGTTTCACCTCATTCTTTCACCACACCTAAACATTATTTGTGAGATACGTTTCAAGTGGTGTCTAAGTGATAACGCTCTGGCCTCGCATTCGGGAGGACGTGGGTTCGAATCGCCTTCCGGGCATCCAGATTTGAGTTTTCCGTGGCTTACTCAAATTACTTCAGGCGAATGCCGGGATGCTTCCTTCAAATGCCATGGGCGATCCTTAAAAACAATCCTTTCTCGTCTCTAATTACCACGTCGTTGAAGAGGCGTAAATCCATAAGAAAAAAAGTCTTTAAGGACTGACCTTTATTTCACATTACACGTTAGCCATGTGTGTAGAAAACGTACCCACAAGAACCGAAAAACCCAAGTGTTACGACCATACGCCTGAGTTACAGATAAGAGATTTACTTCTATCTGGTCTCATGAATTAGAATAGCTGAGAAACACAATTAAAACGAAAAAAGTCAGCTTGTAAGAGAGACAGCGCTGTGGTGTTTGCTTAAAAGCTCACGAATTTTTCATACTTAATTAAACAACGAACTATGAGACGGGTAATAAAACTAACAAGTTCTTAAACATAGAATGAAGGGTATCATTACGGGTGCATCTTCAGATAGTAAGAGTCTGCTCTTATCCTTCGCAACACGCAATAAAAGTGAACAGGCAATGCATACAAATGGAAAACAGCATGCTCTTCTGAGCACCTTCTAATGGACTTCCCACGCGTAAAGGTGCAACACACAATTTCGGAGCTCCTTGGTTTATCTCTATATCTGGCGGGCACAGTGGATGATTAACCAACCTACATGACTGCCAGCAGTGTATAACAAGCGTGAAGGAGGTGACCTGACTTTCCACATACCGATTTTCAATAGTTTCTCCAAATTTCTTCATTAAAGGCTCCTTAACATACAGCATTCTCGATTTTATTTTCGTTTCTTCCGATTAATCTGTCCCAACTCCGCAATCGATTGTTTTAGTTCAGTCAACAGCAGCTTTTTATTTACCGCAGATGAGTGCTAGTAATAAATTATATTTATATCGATGACGATGAATGTGTTAATTCAAAGCATAACAGTTGTGCTTTCAATCATCTGAATGTTGTAATTTACTAATTTAAATTAAAATTCCATTGTACTGATGACTAAAAGAAACATTCCGGCGTTGATACTATTTCTTCATCACCTTTTCCCAACATTAGGGGTTGACTGCTTTGGAAGACTTTTTACTCATCTTTTATATGGTCAAATTCGGAGCTGTGGTTTTACGGTCGCATGCCAAGTATTTTACAGCTATTGCCAGGTCGCACTAGATCCTAATGGATCAAGTGAAGAATAGTAATTTGTCTACAAAATGTGTAATTATGTTCTGTTTTTTTTTTTTTTTTTTTTTTTGGCCGCTTCCTCGACGGCTGTTTGGTGCAGTCCCATTGCCTTTAGCAACTTAATTGCTTCGTTTTAGGTTGGTTTGTTTTGGGGACTCGTTTTATTTTCACTTTTGGGGAATAAAATGACTATGGACGCTGTAGGCGTCCTTATATAAAAAAAACCTACTGGGTTCATATGGTCAGTTGGGGATCATCACCGTAATAAGCTGCGTTAGCAACTAGACGATTTTCCCCAACTGATTTTCTCGTTTTGGCTCGTGGATGCAGCATTGGTGCACGTGCTGGCCAGTTAGGGGACATCCATAAATTACTTGAGGTGAAATAGGGGGGGGGGGGTTCCGGCGAAATCTCACCAGATCTCACCAGGGGGAGGGGGTGGTCTACGGAAATATCACGTGAGATTTTGCGAAAAATTTGGGGACAGTAGAGCCAAAAAAAAGGTTTACAATTTGCGCCAAAGTCGATTTCAGGACGGTATTTCGTCAAAAAAGTTAGGGTGTGACCTAAAAAAAAAAGTCTACAAAAGTTTTCAGGGCGATATGTAGGGGGGGGTTCTCACGGACCAGATCTCACCAGAGGGGGAGGGGGGGTCCCGCCAGATCTCACGAAATCTCACCAGGTGGGAGGGGGGTCCAGAAATCCGGAAAAACACCTCACGTAATTTGTGGATGCCTCCTTATGTCGGTCGGTGGATGGTTTTTGGTGTGGCTTGATGTCCTTTTCTGTGGGCCGTCCAGTACTTCGGCTGGTTGGGTGTGGCTTGGTTTGTGTTGACGTATTCCGATGGCGGTTTGGAGCTTTTTCTTCACAGGACATCCCCCATAGCTGGCGGCGTGGTCGGAACCACAGTTAGCACATGTCGGCGTTGCCTCTCGCGGACGTGAGCAAACCAGGTTGCTTTTTGTTTGTGAGATGTGTGGTTTATAAGACGTAGATTGGGGACTGCCCCTGCATTCGCCTTGATGGCTGTATAGAAACCGCAGTCAGGGAGACGAATACGCGGAGGTTTGGGCTCGTGCCCTACCCCGTTGTACCTGCCCCATCCAGTGCACGGCTCTTCAGCGCACTCAACCATACTGGCGGGTATTGGTACTATTACCTGATGCACCGTGTCAATCGTCCAGTGTGCAGTATCATTTGCAGGTACAAATGAGGCAGAAATTTATTCAAGCGTGAGTGACGTATCACAATTACGTATTTTCTTACCAAAGGAAACATGAAATAACCATAAATTTTCGTGGGGATATGACGGTTACAAAGATCTATTATAAAATTAAAGCTATTAAAGATGAACAAGAACATGTCCAAAATGAATGCTCTGCGATGTTCAAAAACACTGAAAGAATTGTTTTCGTTAAACCTAATGGACACAATACTGGAAAGATAAAAATGCGTAATTTAATACTGAGGGGTCAGACACAAAGTAGAATTCAGAGTCAAATAAGAAATGAAGCACTATGGAAGCTTAGTTACGTGAGAATGCACATGTAAATTACAAGTTTTCACTCACTTTATGAATAAACAATAAGCTAAACATCTTTATGCCCTTTACAGTTTTCAGATCAGCCTCCATGTGCAATTATTTACCGATTAACAGAGGAATAAATTTACTAGTAGCTCCATCCACTGAGACATTGCGGATATTTTCTTAACCAGTAGTTTGTTCAGTGTTTAGTGAGCCAGATGGAGGAGACAACCATCATGAGACATTTCCTTATACATTGTGACATCAGTTGTCTGTCGGAACAGCTGTCTCGTTAACTTGACGTCAGGCAACACAGTTACATCACGCAGCAGTATAATTCCGGTTTGATATTATTCAGGAATTTAATGGTCATATGCATCAACGGATGTGAATTTAATCCTGTATCGTATAGACACCTACTCCACACAATATTTAATTGAAAACAAATGTTTACATTAATAATTAACCTATTGTTGTTGAGGAGTACGCAACATGACTAATGACCATTTCATTGCCACAATTCATAAAACTCATAGCTTCTTTTTTTTTTTTTAATTTCATTCCTCCCAGCTGCTGGAGAGTTACGGAGACTCTTTTCAGCCTACTATAGTCTACGGGGAGGGAAGGGGGATGGAAGGTCGGCCGTGGCCTTGTAGGGAACCATCCCAGCATTCGCCTAGACTGACTGAAGGAAACCACGGAAAACCTCAATCAGGATGGCCGAACCGGGTTTGACCCCGGTTCTCCCGAATGGCAAGTAGCAGTGCGAAATCGCATTGCTCAAGCATCGGCAAGTAGCTATCAGCTTTTAAAATAAAAAGATATAACTGCATGGCAGTAGGTTGTGACTGCTTAAAATGATGTCATAATTGTAAGTAATCACAACCTACTGCCATGCAGGAATATCTTTTTATTGACAAAACTTATAGCTACTTGGTTTTGTTTATATCCTAAGTTGTTAACACTTCGTCTGCGAGAAGAAACATAACACTGACGATTCTGTCTTTTTTAGATGAATTAGATTCACGGAAAAATTGCCGCTCGGACCATTGGATGGTTCTCACCCTGTTTAATACACACAGCCAGCTTTGCCAAATGTTTGGTTTCCAGTAATCTACCTTACTGACCCACCATAACTCTGAATAAAAAAAGCAAGTATTATTTGGCTTTTACGACCACAACTAGATTGGACCCTGCTGGAGTGCTGTGTTCATTGTACATTTCGATAATCTGTGTATTTCATTTCATGCAAACAGCATAATATGGACAAAGCATCCAATGAGTCTATGTCGGAATCGAACTAGCAACCGTTTCAGACCGTAGCGAGCGAGTTAGTTGCCAACGTGTGTCTAATAATTTGCAAACTTCAGAAACTCGTCGTTTTCTGCAATCTTTCAATATTTCCTTAAAATAACCGCAAGAATAAGCTGGTAAAAAAGTACAAAATGTCTAATACAAAATTCAATTACAATCAGATCATTATTAAGGTCTTAATTAAGTTGAGAGCATCTCATCATTATATGCCATTAATTACAATAAAATAGCATGACTTCTAATCTTGTGAAACAACTGTTATTATCGTCATATAATCAGGCAATACTACAAAACTGCTTTGAACTCTGTAAAACAGTATGTGTATGCGAATTACGTAAGAAGCAGAAAGTCAACTTAGCTGTAGTGTCTATGAAGTAGGAAGCACTTTGGAGGCCGCGTAATGCGAAATGGTAATAACAATTCTCAAAAGAACTAATCATTTTTGCGATATAAAATTATCGTAATTCACTACCGACACTATATAGTAACTCACTGCCAAATTTTATTTAAACTTGTTGAGCAATTAAGGCGGATTGAGGCAAATAGTCGAAACATCAAAAATTCCATCCATCGTTCTCATTTATACCATTACTAGCTGGTACCCACGACTTCGTTCGTGATTGTAAAGAATTCATATTGACAGCTATAGACATCTAACCACCATAGTGCACGATGGGAGACTCAATACTATTACCACACACAAATACCAGTCTTCTGCGCTATGTAGTTCCGGCAGCAAAGTAAAATTTACGGATACACACAAGTTTTTTTTATGAAATACGAAATTATATCTCACACACTCCCACAGTTACCGATTTTCGGTCAACGTTATGATCGATGGGAGACTCTGTGTTACTACCACACACAAACACCAGTGTTCTACGATTGATAATTTTCACTTAAAAGTGATACACCGTGACACATGCGTCTTTGGCAGAAATATGAAATTGCCGCAGGTCAACCAATTTCATCCCCCATATCTTCCACACCCCCATAGCTACAGACATCTAACAACCATAGTGCACCACAACAGACACGATTCTACCATCACACATAAACACCAATGCTCTATGCTGTGTAGTCGTGGCAGAAAAGTGAAATCTGCGGAGACACATGCCTTTCGTCGAAATACGAAAATATCCTTGGTCGGCCACTTACAACCACCATATCTCCCACACAACCACAGTTTCTGAAATTCGGCCGCTGTTGTGATCGAAAGGTGACTCTGTGTTACTACCACACACAAACGCCAGAGATCTGTGATCGATAGTTTTCGCTGAAAAGTGATACACCATGACACTTTTGTCTTTGGCAGAAATATGAAATTGCCACAGGACGACCACTTTCAACCCCCATATCTCCCACACCCCCATAGCTACCGAAATCTAACAACCATAGTGCACTACATGAGATACGATTCTACTACCAAACACAAACACCAATGCTCTATGCTATGTAGTTGTGGCAGAAAAGTGACATATGCGGAGACAGTCGAAATACGAAAATATCCTTGGTCGGCCACTTACAACCACCATATCTACCAAAATACCACAGTTTCCGAAATTCGGCCGCTGTTGTGATCGAAAGGTGACTCTGTGCTACTACTACACACAAACGCCAGTTATCTGTGATCTATAGTTTTCGCTGAAAAGTGATACACCATGACACTTTTGTCTTTGGCAGAAGTATGAAACTGCCACAGGTCGACCACTTTCAACCCCCATTTCTCCCACACCCCCATAGCTACCGACATCTAACAACCATAGTGCACTAAATGAGATACTATTCTACTAACAAACACAAACACCAATGCTCTATGCTATGTAGTTGTGGCAGAAAAGTGACATATGCGTAGACAGTCGAAATACGAAAATATCCTTGGTCGGCCACTTACAACCACCATATCTACCACAGTACCACAGTTTCTGAAATTCGGCCGCTGTTGTGATCGAAAGGTGACTCTGTGCTACTACTACACACAAACGCCAGGTATCTGTGATCTATAGTTTTCGCTGAAAAGTGATACACCATGACTCTTTTGTCTTTGGCAGAAGTATGAAATTACCACAGGTCGAGCACTTTCAACCCCCATTTCTCCCACACCCCCATAGCTACCGACATCTAACAACCATAGTGCACTACATGAGATACGGTTCTACTACCAAACACAAACACCAATGCTCTATGCTATGTAGTTGTGGCAGAAAAGTGACATATGCGGAGACAGTCGAAATAGGGAAATATCCTTGGTCGGCCACTTACAACTACCATATCTACCACAGTACCACAGTTTCTGAAATTCGGCCGCTGTTGTGATCGAAAGGTGACTCTGTGCTACTACTACACACAAACGTCAGTTATCTGTGATCTATAGTTTTCGCTGAAAAGTGATACACCATGACACTTTTGTCTTTGGCAGAAGTATGAAATTGCCACAGGTCGACCACTTTCAACCCCCATTTCTCCCACACCCCCATAGCTATCGAAATCTAACAACCATAGTGCACTACATGAGATACGATTCTACTACCAAACACAAACACCAATGCACTATGCTATGTAGTTGTGGTAGAAAAGTGACATATGCGGAGACAGTCGAAATAGGGAAATATCCTTGGTCGGCCACTTACAACCACCATATCTACCACAGTACCACAGTTTCTGAAATTCGGCCGCTGTTGTGATCGATAGGTGACTCTGTGCTACTACTACACACAAACGCCAGGTATCTGTGATCTATAGTTTTCGCTGAAAAGTGATACACCATGACACTTTTGTCTTTGGCAGAAGTATGAAATTACCACAGGTCGACCACTTTCAACCCCCATTTCTCCCACACCCCCATAGCTACCGACATCTAACAACCATAGTGCACTACATGAGATACGGTTCTACTACCAAACACAAACACCAATGCTCTATGCTATGTAGTTGTGGCAGAAAAGTGACATATGCGGAGACAGTCGAAATAGGGAAATATCCTTGGTCGGCCACTTACAACTACCATATCTACCACAGTACCACAGTTTCTGAAATTCGGCCGCTGTTGTGATCGAAAGGTGACTCTGTGCTACTACTACACACAAACGTCAGTTATCTGTGATCTATAGTTTTCGCTGAAAAGTGATACACCATGACACTTTTGTCTTTGGCAGAAGTATGAAATTGCCACAGGTCGACCACTTTCAACCCCCATATCTCCCACACCCCCATAGCTACCGACATCTAACAACCATAGTGCACAACAGGAAAGACGATTCTACTACCACACACAAATACCAAAGGTCTATGTTATGTAGTTGTGGCAGGAAAGAGAAGTATACGGAGATACGAATTTTTGGTCGAAATATGAAAACGCCCTGCAGTAACCAACTTTAATCATTATATCCCCCACATCCCCACAGCTATCGGCATTCGGCCAACGTTGTGCACGACAGGAAACTCCATGCTACTTCCACCCACAAACATCAGTGATCTATGCTAGGAAGTGGTGGCTGAAAAGTGAAATATAGGAAAAAACACGTCTATTTTTATATATATATAAGATTAAGACGGAGTGTGAGGGACGGCGAGAAAGAATTGTTAAAGGATTTTTTTTTTTTTTTTGTTCACTCCATCCGTACCGCTGACGGTCTTTTTTCTTTTTTGTTTCGGGGTTTATACCTCATTAACGTTGAGGAAGGTGGGCAAGGAGCGGGAAGGAATCGCCCATGGCCTTTTGAAGGAACCATCCCAGGGTTTACCTGGAGTGATTTCGGGAAACCAGAAAATCAAAATCTGGGTTCCCGGACAGTGATTTGAACCCGCGTCCACTCGAATGCGTGCTTGTGCTTTACCGCTCACAGCTGTCTCCAACTTTCAGTGACGGAGAGGGCATCACTGTTTGCTCACACAGTCACTCCCTATTGAGGAGGACAGAATGCGTGTCGCCATCTAGTGGTGAATATTGCAATCTACATTCCGTATGTTAAGAATTAATGCATCGGTGTAAAAACCAGAAATTTGGAACCATCCCAATATTCCCTTAGATGAGTACGAACATGGTTTCCCCAAATCACTCCAGGCAAATGCCGGGATGCTTCCTTCAAAAGGCCATGGCCGAATTCCTTCCCATTCCTTGCCCCCATCCTTTCCCGTCTCTAAAGACCTCGATGTTAAAAAGAGACGTAAAGCAATTTAAAAAAAAATAAGTACGAAAAATCGGTTAACAATCGTATTTAGGATGCCGGTACATAAGGCTCCAGAATTTCTTAACCTGGGCACGTTTTATCGTCCCCATGCCCAATACAGCGATATTTTAACGCACACTGAATACCATCTCATTTTTACCAAGCTAGAAAATGCGAAATGTAGTAATTCAGTTAACTCTTATGACTCCCGTCGTTATCTGAAATTTCCTATGAATCCGTATAACATTATACCCCGTTCAGTTACCGGAGGCGGTTCAAGGTCAGTCTGCCCTATTCCCACTCCACTGCTCTTACCCTTGCATGCTAAGCGGAAATTTTCCATATGCCTACGTGGACACAGCGTTCAGTTCGGAGAAGGAGGAGGAGGAGGAGGTGGTGAGGTGAAGTGCGGGGCAAGGGTAAAATAACCTTGCGCCGCCAGTTGAGGGTGAACAGGGTATAGATGATCCTCTTCGTTTTCAGCAGGACTTAATTTCACATTGAGAACGGAATTGGTCAAAGTATTTTTAGGAAAGCATGTTACTGTAGCTTTCTTTTAAGGAAACATGTAACCTTCGTACGAATAGTAATTTTTGAACCGTTTCTGAAACACATATGGCTGTCAACCTAATAATATATCAAATGAACGACAACAGTAGTGAGTCCACTGTTACACTGCAGCTATGATTTAAAACAAAAACAAAAAAATTAAGCCAGGATCAGTAAAAAATGGAAACTTCTGAAATAACCAGCCAAAATAGAAGATATCACTATTTTAATTAAGTTTTCAACAAAACTGTATAATAGGGAGATGAAGCTTGGTCGCTGAGAGATGACCGCATGAATGATTAATCACACCCGATGACTGCAACAACTGATCTAGGGTGGTTTCTCTTGGTTTACCTTATTTTGAACAGCTGTTTCAACTGCATATGACCGCGACGGGGGTTTAAGTTTATTGTGTTGATCTGTGTGTACTGTAAATGAACAATGAAACGGGTGAAAATCTATGTTGGCCTATTCGGGTCTAATCTTTGAAAGCACACCAATCGAACCTCTACATTCCCATCCAACCAACGACTCAGTACCCCACATTGAGAAGAGCTTTAGATTTTAATGTGTAACTGAATCACAAAGTGATATTAGAAAATTCTATACCACCAGGAACGAGCGTGGTGGATGAACGGCTAACGCTCTGGCCTCGCATTCGGGAGGACGTGGGATCGAATTCCAATCCAGCCATCCAGATTTGGGTTCTCCATGGTTTCCCAAAATCACTCCAGGCGAATGCCGGGATGGTTCCTTCAAACGACCATGACCGAATTCCTTCCCGTTCCCTGGCCCTTCTCCTTTCCCTTCTCTAATGACCTCGACGTCGACGAGGCGTAAAGCCATAAGCATATATATACAGTATATATATACATATATCACCAGCTCCCCTGCTCCTCGTTTAAGTAGCAAGTAATGAAACTGTTTTGTAATTCACGTTATAGTAGTGTGACTCACAGAATACGTTTTTATGGCGAACGTGACGGATTCGCGATTGTTAGAGGGAAGTAGTGCCACTGTTCATTGTGTTGTAAGACCGTCTTTTTACCGAAGAGCAAAGATCAAAACAAAACAAAACAAAAATTGCTGTCCTGCGTAAGCTTTTAAGTTGAAAACGGTCCAAGACAAATCACTTGTTACCCATACCGAGGGTGTCTGACGTATTCCAACTTCCTCTCACAAACCTGCCACCTAAGGTTACAAATATTTCAATGCATGACAGAAAGAGGGGATATTCGAACAGGCAATAATATAGTTTTAGCTATAGATACTGTTGTTGGTTATAAAGATTGTTTGTTAAAGGGACCGAGTGGTGGGAAAAAACCGAAGGACAGCACCAGAGAATCGGAGAGAGTTTTCTTGGTTGATGTATCTGCAGCAAGCAACGGGGAACTGTTTTGACTAGAGACATCTGCTCTGGTTGAACGGCTGAGGTGATCGGAACTTCTGACGATGCCTGTCGACTGCCATCACCTGGGGATGAGCTGTGTGTTTTGTCGACACACTGCAGGTTCAACGAACAATGCGGTAAGCCTACACCCACCAGTGAAGGACTATTTTCAATAAACCCCCACCCGTGCATAGTGCCCTGAGTCAATAAATGCTTTCAACTGAGACTTTAGCCGAACAAATCAGTTAACTGTACTTTCAAACTGTTTTTGTTACTGCAACACAAATTTAATGAAACAATAAATTTGAATTATTTCGATCCTCGTGTCATAGGCCTATAAATGTTGTTAACTTGTTTTTCCCTTGATGTTTCTAAGTAAATGTATCACGTGGGTTGAAACCATAAATAATTGTAATCAATGCAAAAGTCACACAGTATGGTGACATGTACAGTATGACCAGTAAGTTAAAATCAACCAAACCCCAAACTAATCATTTCAGTATACACCACAAGCTACATCTGCGTAAAGTCTCATGCACTATTAGACACACAGAACGAATATATTCGAAACTTACAAGAGATTACAGGAAATTTAAACCACTGGCTGCTAACAGATCTAAATGAAGTGAGAATTGAGTCTTTCCCGGAGTACAGATCTCAGAAATTCTTCTCGGGTGTTTTGCCGGATCAGTTCTTCCATTTACGACGTTTCGACTACAGACTGTTGTCTTCATCAGGCGAAAAGATCTAAGTTGACACTGCGACAGCAAGAAACCGACTGTCTTACAAGAAAGGTACTACGTTATTTGCTCTCGTGAAGATCATCTAGACTAGCTAAATGTAACTAACCCAAGTAGTAAACATGAAATTTTCATCACTTCTGATTTTGACGAAACATGCGATTATCACAGGCGGTGTCTTGCTGTCGCAGTGTCAACTTCGACCTTTTCGCCTGATGAAGACATCAGAGGCTCTTGTCGAAACGTCGCAAATGGAAAAACTGATCCGGCAGAGTAACCGAGAAGAATTTTTGATATCTAAATGATGCTTGTGAGTAGTATGGAATGAGAATTAATGCTGTAAAAATAAAGATCTTGCTGATTGGTAAAGGAAGTAAACTGGTAAATGTTATGATAGTACAAGCTAATATCAGCAAATAAGTGCCTTCAAATAGGTTGGCCTTCAAATAGGTTGGACGTTTAGTCAATGAGGAATTGAGATGCCACCGAGAGGTGAAATCGGTGTTGCTGTAGCGAAGGAGGCGTTCAATAAGAAGATGATACTATTAACCGCAAAATTAGATAAGCACTGAGGAGACGAATTGGACCGAGCGTGGTAGGTGAACGGTTAACGTTCTGGCCTCGCATTCGGGAGGACGCAGGTTCGAATCCACGTCCGGGCATTCAGTTTTGGGTTTTCCATGGTTTCCCCAAATCACTCCAGGCGAATGCCGGGATGCTTCCTTCAAAAAGGCCATGGCCGAATTCCGTCCCGTTCCTTGCCCCAGTCCCATCCCGCCTCTAATGACATCGCTGTCGACGAGGTGTGAAGTTCAAGCAAAAAAAAAAAAAAAAAGGAGACGAATTGAAAAGTGTTTCGTGAGGAGTATGGCACCGTATGTGGTACAGACGTGGACGCAGACAAGAGGAAGAAAGACTGAAAGAAGCTTTTATGATGTGAATGTGGAGGAGAATGGAGAGAATAAGCTGGATGGAAAAAGTGAATAACTTTGAAGTGCTGGAAAGGGTAGGCGAGAGGAAGAAACAACGGCAAGTCATAACAGAAAGAAAGAAGAACTGGATGGGACACTCATTGACAAGGGAGTTCCTGCTAACAGACGCCTTGGAAGAAATAGTTTATGCTAGGAGAGAGGAAGGAGGATGTTCCAGTTCATACATAACATCAAAGGAAACGGAATTACAGAGACCTTATGAGGATAACGGAAGATAGGAGAGTGAAAACTTGCCTTAAGGCAGAACACTGATGATGATAATGATGACTGCAGGAAACCAAAGTCTGCTCTAATAGTAATGTACAAGCAAATTGTAGAAATGCAATAAGAAATTTTACCTTTGACATACTGCAACCCTCATCCCCTGTAGAGAAATTTCTTTGAATTAGAGCTTGGCGAGCCGTCGATGACAAGGTTGTTGGAGCCCAGGAATCGAATGACTTTGGGGAAACATGGAAAACCATGACCGTAATCGAACCAGTTCCCTCGAATCTCGCACAAGAAAGTAACCAACCACCCACATATCTTTCCATGTCCACTGTACCGCCAATGTTGTAATGACTACGTCGCCAACCATAAAACTTCAGTAATAATAATAAACCAGTCAATGTTCTAATAAACGCGGCGTTAGTGATAAAAAAAAAAAATTAGCAGTCCAGTAAAATGGCGTCTAACCTTTGTCATTTAAGACAAAAGATGAAACAGTTTTCACGGGCTATTTCTATTGTGGCTTGATTCTATTGTTATAAGGGAAGTCAACTAGGTTGTTTTTACTAGTAGGCGTGAATGATGGACCACAAAGTTAATTGAGCTGATAGTATGGAACAATCACTCCACGACGCTACAGACATGGGGAAGGCTGAGTTGAGAGACTTCGTAGCATGCCTGAGGCGGAGAAACTTCCCAGCGCAACATTCGCTGCGCCGGAAGTCTAGTCACCAACGAATTACTCACGCGGTAGACATGCTACAGCCGTCACCAGAGCTGCCAGCTACAGAAACAAATTCATTCAGAGTATGTTCTACAACCACCGAAGTCGTTACTGTTTTGATCTATACAGCATGCAGATGAAGAAAATGTGGGTGAACTATGTAGAAGTGAACGGATAAGCTGGATGGATCTTCACTTTTGAAAGCGTATGCTTCAGCAACAAACTAATGCCCGGCTTTACGTGAATGTTTACTTTAAATTCTTTCACTCTTTGAAGTAATAGTTCAACATCTCTCTCTCTCTCTTTCTCTCTCTCTCTCTCTCTCTTACTTATGGCTTTACGCCTCGTTGACGTCGAGGTCATTAGAGGCGAGATGGGATTGGAACGGGAAACGGGAAGGAATTCGGCGATGGCCTTTTGAAGGTAGCATCCCAGTATCACCTGGAGTGATTTGGGGAAACCATGGAAACCCCAAATCTGGATGCCCGGACAGGGATTCGAACCGGCGTTCTCCTGAATGAGAGGCCAAAACGTTAACCGTTCACCCAGGACGCTTGGTGGCATCTCTCTCAGTAATTTACTGCATTCCTTGTACCGTCCAAGAAGCATCGCCAATGTATGCTGATGCATTCGTACAGTAGGAACTGTGTTTGCTATCGAGTCTAATGGTGGAAATGTTTTTAACATCAGGACTTGGTGGACATAGTAGTAGACGTGGAAGTGTACAAATCACTATCGCCAAAGTCCTCAGTCAAACTTTAAACCTTTCCGCAGTTAGGGCATTCGACACTGGTGATGGACATTCGTTCGTTTGGTGAACCCCTTGATGTATTTCCGAATATTAAGCCTGAATTGGCCTTCACCGGGTTTCACTTTCTCCCTCTATTCATATTCCATTGATTTACACTAGCAGATTAGACTCACTACACTGAACATACACATACAACTACAACACACGTTCATACTCGACCATCTCCGCGGAAGCCAAGAGTTTCCACCCCAACTCATTTCCTCAAAAAAGCTGCCAAGGAGGAATAACTCACTCCTGAGGCGCCACCAAATCTGGTTGATCCAGTAATGATCATCAGTCAAAGGGAAACAGATACCAACGGGGTCGAATTATAGTCAGTATTGTTTGCACAAACGATAGAAACATTATCTGTTAACAGTCAGTTGTTTTAATGTAAACTAAGTGAATGAGTGACACATTTACAAACTGGAGTTTATGGCTCATTGATGGTGGAACCATTACAATCTTGACTGGAATTACTGGGAAATAGCTGGATGAAGCAGCGTTCCGAATTATTCTGATGAATGACAACTGAAACCGCGATGCAAGGGATTCCAATCAAAACCCTCCAGTAAATCTCTTAATGTATCTTCTTTATTGTTTCATAGCGTCCAAAACTGAATTCTAATGGAAAATATGGTGTCCACCATTTATCATTAACAATCCACCAACGTTACTCCATTCTGGCGATGAAAATATAGTGCCACGGTTCACAGCTTAGTGTAATCAAAGAAGTTGAAAAATTCTTGGCATAATTGTAAATACCCTTTGCCTGTAAATGGCGAATGTTTCGCTGCGTTACTCTTCAACTATAGTATTTTTTCCGACTGAAACAGAACCGGCAAAATGGTATCAGCTGTTGTAAACGATAAATATAATATATGAATGGAAACTATTTCTCATGACAGACTTTTTTTCAATAAGTAATTTGAATTTAGTGCTGTATTAATTAATGACCAACACATCGATGCCGGACAAATACAAGAATGATGATTATTTCACAGAAAATTATTGTAGAAATAACTATATTATGTCGTTTGCTATTTCACAGCAGCACCTCTTCGTGCAGTTACCAAGGTTGTAATTTGTCTTCTTCCTTCCAACTGTTCAAGAAACAGACTAAATTTTCTCACGGGAATACGTGTTGGACGAGAAAGAAGGAATGAATGCCAACTTTCCACAAGAGTCGCGCACGATATGCCAAGGTCTCAAAGATACAAAGAGACCCGTTGTGAAACCAAGCCTAATTAAGTAAAAGGGAAAACCAAGACCACGAGGTGCAAGAGAGCTCAGAATTAAAACTTTTCTAAAGAGTAACGTCAGTGCCGCTTTTAGAAGACACCTTGTCACTTGATACGCAAATCTTCGACGAAGTCACGTGTGACCAACAAATCGCGAAAGCAATTACTGAATGACTGGATATTGTGGGCCATTTCCTCAATTGCAGGTTAATCAATTTTTTATAAAGGTGAATAACACGCCAATGCAATTGAATTTTGTTTGGTGTCGTACGCGTTTCGCTCTATATGAAATGTGATCAGTTCAGTATAGTGCTTCAAACCTTCAGCAAATTATTGAAAACATATACAGAGAAGCAAACCCTGATCATGAGAAAAAAGTAAAAAGTAACATGTAAGTAAATTCAATTTCACCTCAACTTTATATATTGTGTTGTAAACCAAATGTAACTAAATAAATGAATAAATACCAAACAGATGTCGCTGATGATGCTCTTGATATAGAGCGAAACGCGTACGACACCAAACAAAATTCAATTGCATTGGCGTGTTATTCACCTTTATAAAAAATTGATTAACCTGCAATTGAGGAAATGGCCCACAATATCCAGTCATTAATGAAGCCCTGCCAGGCATTTCCAGTGGACCTATACAACAAATACAAGAGGATACATCTAAAACTACACAAGACCATCCAGAGCATCAGATATAACAAAAATTGTAAAGCCAGTAATGTTAAGCCTAATTATATAAATGTTAGTATTAAGTCTATCTCAACATCAGCGGTTAAAGCTAAACAAGCTGCTGAGAAGCAGTGGTTACAAAACGAAATCAGGTCACTCTATGCTAAAAAAGATCATTTAAACCAAGATTTGTATAGAACACACATTGCACTAGCTAACTCACTCAATAATACAGCCATCTTTAATGATGTAATAGAGAAGATTGAGCACTTCACTACAATATCAATACAAACTGTAAAGCAAACACACAATAAAAAATTTGAACAACTGAAACAAAAGGAGAGGAACAAAAATAGTCTAATAGTTTACAATGAAGGCAAAACTGAGTTCCACCCAAGGCTTATAAATCTTACAACAACACAGCTCACCCAAAATGAAACCAAAGTTCTTGAAAATGGATTAAAGTACAACATGAATGACACTTCCAGTGAAAGTTTTATAAAAAATACAATTATAGAAGCAGAGTGCATGTTAACACAAGAAGACAGAAAAAAACAAACTGAAATGAATACAGTTCTAACTCGAGAGCTCATAGCTGACAAACTCAAAGAGATAACAAAAGAAAATAAAGGACAACTCCACACAAACCAAGACAGAAAAACAATAAAACAGTTAAAAGCAAAACTAGACACTAACAACATAATAGTCACTACAGCTGATAAGGGAAATGCAATCGTATTACTTGACAAACTTGAATACATAGAAAAAACAGAGGAATTTATAAACAACAACAACATTACACAACTAAAATCAGATCCCACCAACAGATACCAAACAAACTTCAAGAAATGCCTGAAAAACATATCACACATATTCACTGACAAGCAAAAACAACAAATGTATCAAACCAATCCTGAAGCCCCCACTTTAAGAAGTCAACCCAAAATCCATAAAGATGGTTTACCAATGAGACCTATAGTAAACTTTAGGAAAGCTCCCACCTACCACCTTGCCAAGCAAATGCAAAAGTTTTTAACTGAGAACTACACATTTCAGAATGACAAAACCATCAGAAATACCACACACCTCATAGAAAAGATCAAAGACTTACAGATACCAAATTCAGCAAAACTAATTTCATTTGATATTCAAAACATGTACACCAATATACCAATTAAAGAAACCCTTGTCATAATAGCCAAACACCTCAAAGCACAACAAATACCTGATTCACACACAAATGAAACCATACAAATTCTAGAATTACTAACATCACAAAACTACTTTCAGTTCAATAACAACTACTACTCTCAACATGATGGTTTACCAATGGGTTCTCCTATCTCAGGAATACTAGCAAATATATTTATGAACCACATAGAAAATGAAATATTCAAAAACATAATCCAGAAGAAAGGATACAACATTATCTATTGGTTTAGATATGTTGATGATGTTATCTGTCTAATTAATGAACCTGAACCTAGAATCAGCCAACTACACACAGATATCAACACTACACACAGCAATATAAAATTCACACTGGAAATGGAAACACAAAGAAAACTCAACTTCCTCGACCTCACCATAACTACTCACAAAACACAACATCAATTCCAAATATACAGAAAACCCACCACAACAGACATGATCATAAACTCAACATCAAACCATCCCCAAACACATAAGGAAGCAGCAATAAGGCACATGCTCAACCGACTAAATAGGACACCCCTAAACAAAGAAAATTACAAATCAGAATTCAACACAATCATACAAATAGCTACCAGAAATGGATATAAAGAAAACAGAATACACCAAATAAACAACAACATCAAAAAACAAATACTAAAGACAACACAAAACACCATTCCAACACTGCTACAAGCAAATACAAACTCAGCATCAAAAAACAAACCACCCACACAAGTGAAAAAAGAAAAATGGCATGTTATGACATATATTAATAAAAATACACATAAAATAGCAAACATTCTCAAAAAACAAGGACTAAACATCGCCTTCAGAACCAATAACTCCATAGATAAAAACATTAAAAACATCACAAACAAAAACAAATACCATAATTCAGGCATATACAGACTCACATGTCAAAACTGTGAAGCTCAATACATTGGCCAGACATGCAGACAATTCGAAACAAGATACAAAGAACACCTAAGAGCACTGAAATACACTAACCACTCCACATTTGCAGAACACCTTCTAGAACACAATCACCAACCGACAGATATCCACAGAGACATGCAAATACTCACTATAAACAATAACAAACCACAGGCATTAACATTTCAGGAAAATTATTACATCAAAAAAGCACTAGTTGAAGGAAAGCAGCTCATAAATGATTATACAAACTTGACTAACCAAACATTATATGCCATATTAAAAAAGAAATAAATATTCACAAAAAGACAACCAGACAACCATTTCAAATCCCCGCCTACCATCAAAGATAACACAAAGCAGTCAATAAAACCAAGGACCTCTAACCACAATGAAACCAGAAATATAAACAAACACACACTCTATGGACCTGTGAAAAACATGGCGTGGTGTTTACTGTTTCATGTTTTGAGAATTGTAAATAATAGTGTTAATATGAAATGTGATCAGTTCAGTATAGTGCTTCAAACCTTCAGCAAATTATTGAAAACATATACAGAGAAGCAAACCCTGATCATGAGAAAAAAGTAAAAAGTAACATGTAAGTAAATTCAATTTCACCTCAACTTTATATATTGTGTTGTAAACCAAATGTAACTAAATAAATGAATAAATACCAAACAGATGTCGCTGATGATGCTCTTGATATAGAGCGAAACGCGTACGACACCAAACAAAATTCAATTGCATTGGCGTGTTATTCACCTTTATAAAAAATTGCAATTACTGAAGTCTGTGACACAGCAGACGCAAACTGCCTGACAAGTGTGCAAGCAGCTGCGGCTAAAGCAGAGTTAAATAACAGGAAGTTAAAACGCAGGGCTTTAATGCTCTCGCAACAAACCAATTGTTAAACTGGTGCAAGTTATTGGAGCGAATCACTCTCAACTATGGCTTGAACATTAGAGTACCAGGTTTCAACTACTGCTACGATTGTCTATACCACTGAGTTAATCACTGCTCTTGTATTGAAATTTCTCGTTTTCATATAGCAAAGGACGAAGTTTCAAAACCACAACGTATAATGTACATTACTATCAGAACTAAATAGTGACAGTCGTAAATAACACTATGGATCCCCCACCTAATCAACGTCACCAAAAAAAAATTAACAAAAAAATATTGACATTAGTACTGAGCTAGGCTAGAACTACTCTCTTTCACACCAACTGTACGAGACAATGCCTCATAATAAGCAGCCAATCCAATCTTGTAGATAAAAATACACTACAGACATAACATTATTATTATTCCCATTAATTACTACATCAATGTTACTGCTGCAAGCATCATGTCCTCCTATCTGCTATAAGGTACCAAGCGTGGTGGTGTAACGGATAGCGTTCTGGCCTCGCATTCGGGAGGACGGCGGTTCGAATCCCCGTCCGGGCATCCAGATTTGGGTTTTCCATGGTTTCCCCAAATCACTCCAGGCGAATGCCGGGATGCTTCCTTCAAAAAGGCCATGAACGAATTACTTCCCATTCCTTATACCCAGTCCCATTTCGCATCTAATGACCTCGACGTCGACGAGGCATAAAAAAAAGTAGCGCCGGTATCGTAAGCCTCAAATAAGCGGAAACGATTACGGCTAGTGTTACGGTAATCTGAATTTTCAAGGTGAAAGTGCGATCTGACCCTGTTTCTCCGAAATTCCAGGAAAAAAGGTCTAGCTACTGTAAGCATGACATTTACGAGATAATGTAATATTGTGAAGCGCTTAAGAGGATTTCACGCAAACATGAACAACATGTGATAATTTCCGAAGTTTTTCTCTTCTAGTGATGGTTGAATTCTTATTTTACAGATTCTTATCGATGAACAGTAGCTTTCAGTAATTTCTTCAGATTATTAAGAGACCGGACAGAAACATCTTAGTTCTGTCTACCGCGTCAGCGTATATGGTAGGAACTGATACAGCTCCTCAATGGAGGCGATGTCGAGAATGGAGTTCCTGGTCCCTCATTGGCTGTAGCCTAAACCTCTGTTAAACGCTAGCGGTGGGGAGAATAGCGTAGAGAGGCACTATATTACGTCAAATACATTCTTTGTAGCGAGACAGGCATTAAGATCATGTCTGTAATGAACCAAAACATAAATCTGTCGTTGATCTAGCATCTACGAGATTTTTAAAAAGAGTACAATTGTGTATATACTGGTTGATCAAGCGGGTACATTAGGTACTGTCAAAGACGTAGCTATTTGTTACGAATTTGTTATTAAACACTTTCCTTTGTTTGGTCACATCACTCTATACTCAACAAATAATATTTTTTGTAGGTCAGCAATCGCGTATCTGGAATAAAATGAGATTTTCTTCTGTTTTTATTTGCAATAATTCTGCGAGTTATGTGGCTAAAGCTACTTTTAGTAGGTGGTATTTATGCCTGTTGTCTGAAACTAGGACGCTTACAGAAAGTATACGCCCAATCACTTAGGTCTAGCTCCTGACTGAGACAACGCCCACAACAGTAAACAACACAGCGTCAACCTGTTGCTACGGGAACGGACTGTACACCGTACGACAGGACAACGCCCCTCCGGGGGTGTGTCTGTACAATATAGCGCGTACAAACAAGAATACCTCCTTACCTTTCATCTTTCTGTGTCGGCTGCTGCTCTGGCGGATCTTGTTTGGGCTCCTGCGCATCCAGTTTGGCGAAGCTTTGGTTACTCACAACAACACAACACACGAGCGAGTAGTTATTGAATTATTCAGCGGAGGCGTTGTAACCCGGGCGGAAGCACTTTCACACCAACACTAGCACGACACGGACTTCACTCACTGGGTGGCGGACATCGTTTCTGCAGAGGCGATGCCGGATTTCGCTGCGAAGCGCGGTTCATTGACGAGTCGACGCTCCTCAGGCATACATGACTCCAAAGTCTTCACGCGACGAAGTGCTGGCTCGGAATGGAGTCGCCGTGCCCCCACCACACCGCCGTCGGCCCACCTCGGCGGGAGTCGGTCGCCTCCGGACGACTTCGGGCAGATTGGCGGGAGTTGCCATCGCGGGAGTGCGTGGCGTGGAATGCTGCTGTCAAAATAGCATGACCTGCCGTTTCTTGCTATTGTGCGGCATACATCGCCGCTTCTTTTATGGAGCCGTAACGACAAATTAATATAGTTGCTTTGGCAAAGTATATAGTGAAAATTCCAGAGTTTCACGAAAGAGCATACCGAGCCGGGTGGGTCATCGGTAACATTCAGAATACACCAATTCTTCCTTTTCCACGAGTTCCTGAAGTCACTCGAGGTAATGGCTCCTTCATAAAAGTTTGTAACGATACCAAAACTTTTAATTATTACTACCATTTTGATTCAATTAATCAGCAGGTCCTCTGCCGCAGCACTAGAGTATTTTGGGCGTGTTTGGCAGACAGGAAAAATATTAGGTTCGAAATGCAGATAAGAAATTTATTTAATGGGACACAGTCGCGAACAGGTTCAAAAAAAAATACGAATTTTTCTTTTTAGACTTGTTGAAAGCTCCAATTATTTAGCTGCAAAATGCCGTTTGTTTCATGTAAATTTGACGATTAGATTAGGAGTTATTAATATTTTCGTGATGCGTGGTAATAGTGTGTCTGTATTATAATGTACATTAGCTTCTTTTCTGTAAAATTCTTAATACAGTTTTTCTTAAAACTACATTTTTTGATCTTCTGGTACACTTTTCTCAAAAACTAAGACTGATAAAGACATCAGACTTCAGCATCTCTTGTTAATAAAAATGAAGATTAATCAAATAAAAAATTGGGACTTATCGTAACAACAAGAACAAACTTACAAGCTCCAAGATATTTATAAAAGTTATATTTTTTTTTTGTTTTTTAGAACAAAAAAATCAATAATCATAAACTATATAAAATTTAGTAACAAATCTTTATGTGATTTGCAGATGATGTTTTATCTGTATACTGCGAAAGTTTCAGGTCTGCACCTCCATAAGTTTCTTCAGAAAGTGTACCTGAAGTTTGCTTGTTATAACATTGATTTCTTATGGGATGTCCTTCGCGACTGTGTCCCCTTAATATCGTAAAATTACTGGATTATTATTATTTTTATTTAAACTGTAGGAATGCTACCGTTCTATGAACTGGATGTCTGGCTGACGTATTCTCTTCTCTTCGTGAACGTTCCATCATGACAATCTTTTCGTGTACCTTGGTAAGGCAGGTAAGGTTTGCGAGCAAGCCATTTATAAAGAGATTAGAGTTTGTTTATTGCACGTTTTGCTCCCAACATTAATGAGATTTGCTGAGAATGTAGGGTGCAAACTTGCTTTTATGATGACCGTAAAATGGTCACTATGTTTTTGTGTATGCAACAAAGTGTTTACAAGTATACAAAAAGATTGTAAAAAATGGTTGGGTAGTGTTATGGTGTGGTTAAGAATTCTTTCGTTAAAGCCTAGTGGCTTTTTGAAAATGAAGTTACTATAGGCGATAATTCCAGGTTCACTGATGTTTACTCCTCAATCCACAAATGTCATCGTAAAGTTTTCTAATCTTTAAACAACTACAGTCTCTTCCCTCCTCTCTTACTTCTAGTCTGCCTATTTCAGCCAACTTTTTCTCAGAGTTTTATTCTATTCACCTTCTGTTCATGGTACTGTTTATTCCTATACATTAGTGATACATACGAATTTCATGTGTCTCACATGTTTAATATGATATTGCTTACTGCTTAGTAATCTATTCCATAAACAAAGCAAGTGTAAGAGTAATCTGTTGACGGATTAGAATCAGTGGTCGTCCACTGTTCGATGCTGCATTACTATTATTCCTAGATTTATTTCTGTCATGAGTCTCTCTACTTGTTTGATGCAATCCTTGTTATCTTCCGCTAACCTCTTCATCTCAACATACCTCTTACAACCTACATCTTTAATTATCTGCTTCGTATATTCTAATCTTTTTCTACCTCTACATTTCTTTCCTTCGACTGTTCCCTCCACTAACAAACTAACCAGTGACGTATGTCTTAAAATGTGACCCACCATCCTGTTTCTTCTTTATGTAAGACTCTTCCACAAACTTCTTTACTCACCAATCATTTCGTACTTTGTCTGTCCACTTAATTTTCAGCATTATTCTGCAGCACCAAATGTCAAATGTTTCGAATGCCTGTCTTTCTGGTATTCCTGAAGTCCTTGCTTCCTTACAATCAAGTGCTGTGCTCTACACATTAAGTTTTAAAAACTTCTTTCTGTTCTTAGATCACTATATAAGACTAAAAGATTTCTTTTCCACGAATGCTCTTTTCCCTAGTGCTATTCTATCACGACTGCTATTAAGATAATTCCTGCTTCATCTCTTAGATTTAATTTAAATTAAATGCTATGGAGTGCATCCTCGTGTAGCAATTAACACACACACACACACACACATTTTTCCCCTTTCTCTTTTTTTTATCTCAAAAGTAATTAAAGGTAGCAGAAATGATGATAATAATAGATTAAATGCGAAAATAGGATCTGGAGAAGTAAGTGAACTCTTTTACTTAGGAAGTAAGATTACAATTGATGGCCGAAGCAGGAATGTTGTCAAAAGCAGCAAACACTAGCGAAAAGAGCCTGCCTGAAAATATAATTCTTTTATTTTCTATTTTTGATCTAGAAGTAAGAATGATTTTTTAAAACACTATGTTTGGAGCACAGCAATTTAAGGTATACTATAAAAAAGGAAAACTAGAGCATTTGAAATGCGTTACTATATGAGAATGCTGAAAATTAATTACGAAATGAACATATTTTTGAAATGCTTGGAGAGGAAAGAAGTTTGTGAAAGACTCTTACAGAAAGAAGAGACGGGACGAAGGGTAATATTTTAAGACATGCGGGATTGGTTAATTTGTTAGTGGTAGAAACAGTTGAAGGTAAGAACTGTTGATAAATTCAGAGATTAGAATTGATTAACCAGGTAACTGGGGACGTAGGTTGTGAAAGGTATATTGAGATAAAGAGGTTAGTGCAAGATGGGAAGAGATAAAGGACCGGATCAAATCAGTCGAGAGACTGATGACAGCAAAAAAAAAAATCTTCGAGGATAATTTTCAAATGTACCTACGTAAAAGTTACAGGAATAATAAATAACACCTTCAGACCATCTCTTGTTCAACAGCACACAAGAATCAGGCTATATAACACCCTGGCTAAACCTACACTACTGTATGGCAGCGAGGCCTGGACACTACGCAAAGGTGATGAACGGAGACTAATGGCGGCTGAGTTGCTATTCATGAGGAGAACAGCTGGCTACACATTACAAGACAGAAAGAGATTTGATGATATCCTTAAAGAACTTAAAGTAAAACTAATTCTCCAAGCTGTACAAACCTACAGAACATCTTGGACAGACCATGTACCGAGGATGAAGACGGACCGGATTCCACGGAAAATTCTCAAATACCATCCAAGAGGCAGGAGAGATGTAGGGAGACACCAAGAAGATGGATTGAGACCGTAACAGGCCACCTACGTCTGCCCTTTGTGAATTTAATTATTTCAGCGTTTCTAGTAAATTATTCATTACTTCCCATGGTAATTCATTTTAATCACAGAAACCGTTGCTTCCACTGTGCCTGAAATTGAGTACAAGCTTATGGTTACGGTCTTATTTTCCCTTCCATTCACCACTCTTAATTTGACTTCCATTTCCATGCCTTCCATGATTCCAGCACTTTCTTCACCCTTCTGCTGTCTTCATCTGAATCCTAATTCAGCTTGTTTATCATATTAGTTACTGATAATGTTCTGCGATAATTTCTACAGACATCTCTAGGTGCCCTCCTCTGCATCCTCTCCAACTCCTGTATTCGCTACCCAGAATGTGGGTCCCTTCCTACGCCACCACATCCAAGCAATGATCTCTCCATACCATGTTAGCCTCTCGCATGCTGTTCTGTCAATAATGTATTTCTTCATCGTCATTCTGTGGAAAATTGTGCCTTTTAGTTGGCAATAGACGCTAAAACAAGGTGTATAAGGAAGCTAGTCACACGGAGGTAATATTAATTTGAACAGCAATTCGCAGAAGTTGTAGAAACCACAGCAAATGGGTGTGGAAGTAACAGAAAAGCAATTTATTCCAAAGTAGTTGCTTCAGTCACGCGCTATTTTTGCAACGGCCATTACGCAGAAACCTTTATGATTTTATATGGTAAACCTTCCGCAGTTGCTAGTTAAACAATTGTAAATGAAAACGCCGTCTATTAGCAGCTGGTTTTATTCATATATGCCCTTGTAGAATGGGGCATCGCCAGTGACTGTGAATGTACATACATGTTGGTGTTAAGAAAATTGCAACATTAATATACTTAAGTAACTAATAATGAAGTACACTCACGAATTATGGTTGAGACAGTTACATGGTGGTTGGGAGCAGCTCTGCCTGCGTTTTTTTTGCGACCAGAACCGTTGTTGTGGTTCCACATAACTACAAGAATAACTATTGTTACCCTATTTTAGGAGGTATCTATATCACTGCGTCAACAACAAAGTGTAAATTTCAATAGATTTTGACGCAATGAAATAGTTACCTCCAAAAAAAGGTTAACAATAGTTATTCTTATAGTTATGTGGAACCACAACAACGGTTCTGGTCGCAAAAAAAAATGCAGATAGAGCTGCTCCCGTCTGTCATGTAACTGTTTCAACAATGATTCGTGAGTGTACTTTAATATTAGTTACTTTTGTATATTAATATTGCAATTTTCTTAACACCAACATGTATGTACACTGACAGTCACTGACGATGCCCCATTCCACAAGGGCGAAACGCGTCTGAGCATATATGAATAAAACCAGTTGCTAATAGACGGTTTTTTCATTTACAATTGTTTATGATTTTATCTACAGGGTGTTTCAAAAATGACCGGTATATTTGAAAAATCAATAAAAACTAAACGGGCAGCGATAGAAATACACCGTTTGTTGCAATATGCTTGGGACAACAGTAAATTTTCAGGCAGACAAACTTTCGAAATTACTTACAATTTTCAAAAACGGATGGCGCTGCAGTCTAGGCGGTGGAGTTCCAACACCAGAAAAATCCTCTGTTCTATGGAATAAACCATTTTTTCACAGTAAACTTGCAATCTGTGAACAGCACACGCTCACAGCAGAAAGACGACTTACAGAATGGCGAACTCAAAGACTTCTATATCTTTCAAATCGCCTGCAGCGCCATCTGTTGTTGAAAATTGTAACTAATTTCGAAAGTTTGTCGGCCTGAAAATTTACTGTTGTCCCAAGCATATTGCAACAAACGTTTAGTTTTTATTGATTTTTCAAATATACCGGTCATTTTTTAAGCACCCGGTATTAGTGATGGAGGTAGTTTAGTAGCATGCGGTGTATTGCCGCGCACAGTGTGGCTGTTTGGTGTTGGGGCAGGACACTAGTAATGAGGACATCCGCACTTTTTGGCATACAGGATGTACGACCCAATACGGCGCAGGACCTTCCCATGAAAGCGTGCTAACAAGTCACGAGTTTCCACGAAACTGTTCCTCAAGCTCAGACAGCAACATTACCTTTCTGAACGTCTCATATTCCTACTATAGTTCACCCTTGGCACCAATAAATCGCCCTACGACCTTTTTACCAAGTGTCAGTAATTTTAATCCTTCATCTCGCGTCCATCTTAAGTACCAACCAATGATTTCAAGGAACACTATTCCCTGCAGGAATCCTCGGTTAGCCTACAACTCTTCTTCTGAAGCTATGTTGAATCATCTTTGTTAACAGCGTCAGCTAAGCTTTGAGCCATTACTCACCACGATTGTTTTCTAAGTTAAGTGGAGGGATCAAATTCTGTGTATTCTCTATTTGTATAAAGTTTCGATTTCATACGTGCATGACGGCAAAATAATAGCTGTTTATATCTGAACTTTTTAATTTAATTTAATTGCAATGGAGCACAGGCTCCGGTGGCAATTTCCCTACACACCCATCTTCCCCCTATCCTGCACCCACCGACATTTGCCCTCTACAAATTTTATCTTTAAATTCTTTCAAAGTTTTCGGTAAATTATTCATCATTTCTGTTGGTAACTCATTCCAATCCCTGACACCCTTACCTAAAAAAGAGAATCTTCCTACACCTTTGTGCCTGAAGTCGTGTGCCAGTTTGTTGTCATGGTCATCCTTTCCCTTCCATGCACTACTTTTCATACCTATTGCAATATCTTTCCATGCCTCATCGCCACTATATGCCCTGTACACTCCCATGACCCTCTTCAACCTCCTCCTGTCTTGCAATAAATCCCATTTCAGCTCCTTTATCATATCCGTCACTGATTGCATTTTTTTTGGGGGGGGGGGGGTATGGCAAAGACAGCTCACACCACCTTCCAAAGAGTGGTTCTTTACATCCGTACAGTTGAAAACTCTCTCTTATTACTGCCCATCTTACTTCCTCGCAGTTCAAATTTCACTTACGCAACAGACAGTCATATTGTAAATAAGAAGGCAGACTCAAAGCACAACTATTACCGCATTGCAGTACACCAAACTACCTGAGAATAAATCTAGATAGAACTCTGACTTTTAGACAGCGTCTCTCGGATTTGCATCACAAAGTTAAAACGAGAAATGGTATTTTCCAAAAGCTTGCCGTCACTTCCTGGGGGGCTAATGCTTTCGTTTTAAGATCCAGAGACTTACCTCTGTTTTACTGTTAATAAATACCGCTACCTGAACTGGATCAATAGTTTTCACACGAAGAAGACACAAGACAGACGTGCAACTCAATCAGGCAATGCAAATAATTACGGGATATATTCGGAGCACAAGCTCCCTATGGCGTCTGTTCTTCGTAATATTCCACCTCTAACTCTAGGATCAGAAGCCCTCCTGAAAGTCTGGAATAACATTCAGAAGAACCCTCAGCTACTCGTATATCAAAACACTACACAAGTAAAACACCAACGCTTGAAATCAACGAATTCACCATGGCGCACAACAATAAACCTTCTAAGGTCCTCTTTCAGCATCTACAAGCGATGGTTAACTCTATGGGAGCAGTTATCGGTAGTCAATCAACATCTCGTACAAAACCCTTCCATGCAATGTTGCCACCTTAGCGATTTTGTCGCTAGATTTAGTGAATTTTAAAGCTCGAAAGCGATATTCTTAAATATGTTATCGCTAAAAAAATATTTGGTGATTTGTAGTGATATTCAACCTTGCAAAGTTTCTAAAAACTTTATTGATTTTTGAGTATGTAATGCCTCTGTCATGACTCAGATAAACAATGGCGTACATCAGCGGTTCCCAACCTTTATTGGTACACGACCCTCTTTTAAGTAAAAAAAAATTTCGCGACCCACCTAATATGAAAGTGTATCTAATATCAGAATGGGAAATGTTGTATGACCTCGATACGCTATCGACTATCCTATCCTACGAAAAGGCAAATTTTAGTACAAAGGAAATACTATCAACAAAAACAAGGATTGATAATACATAAAATAACAAACATATTATATACCGGGAGGTGGCTGCACAGACCATCACTTCATCAAGTTGACTGCTGAAATTCCACGATTAGAAGCAAGTATATTAGCATATTAAAATGCAACTGGTTTGCCAAGTCGCTTTTTAGTGGAAACCAGCTGCAGACCTGATTTTAGTTGTTGATTGGTAGCTTAATAATTTTGTTTTACTGCACCCAAATATATGAAATATGGAAGATTGGAAGTAGGAAAACAGAATGGTAAACTTACCAGTCAACCACTAAAATGGGTTTTGTAGGTGTTTCCCACCAAGATATGACTTGGCACATCAGCGTCATTTTAATTTGCAAATCGAGTTTTAACTAATCCTGAAAATTCAGCTGTCAACTCGATGAGGCGATGCTTTGTGCAGACGCCTCCCGCTTTTTTACAAAGATAATGAAAAATATGTTTAATTATTATAAAAACAACTTTACAATCAGTGAGATTTCTGGCACTGGTGTTTGCTGATGAGGGCATCGATATCAGGGTTAACACTGATTAATTTTAACCTTAAGTCACTTTTTATACATAGTTTAATTCTGTATTTGTTTTTCAAAACCTATAATACATATTTTTGTGGTAAAAAACTCGAAAAACACACGCCGCGACCCACCAGTGGGTCGCGACCCATAGGTTGGGAACCGCTGGCGTACATGATATATTGAAAACGGACTATGGCTTATTCAGTACAAGGATACCTTTCTGAAGTTACCCGGTTCAGCCATATCCTATCACTTTCTCACTCAAATTCCGCAGTAGAAAGGATTTTAAGTACAATGAACATTCTTAAAAACAGTTTGAGAAATAGGATTGCTGTAAATATCTTTGACAGCATTCTTTTTTATAAGGAATCAGTTAAAAATTGTGAAAAAAAAACCTGCTACAGTTACGAACTTCCGGTTTATGTGATTGCTGCAGTTAGTAAAGATCATAAATACTCTTCTAAATCTAAGACTGACGATTCATCTCGACCTTCCACATTTGAAAATTCAGCAACTCCAACGATAGACCAAGATAAAGAAGAAATATCGATTGAAGAAATTTCATGTTTTTTAGTACAATGTTATGTTTAATTTAAGGAAAATAGTAATTATTAAAATATTTTTGTATTACTTACCTTACGATTGTCATTTATTTTATTTAGAGATTTCTAGCGAATCTTTTAGTTCTAAATATCCCGCAATCTAGTGAGTTTTGAGACCAGGTCTAGCGATTTTGGTTTTAGTAAGGTAGCAACACTGGTTCCATGCGGATACGATGACTCGATCTCCCCAGACCTCATTGGAGAATTATCAGCCGGGTTCGTAGAGGACAAGACAGATGCGGTTACCTATTACACAAATGAAGCTGAACTAGTTCTGAAAATTGTGACTGTGGAGCACCTCAGAGACAATCCATCATATCGTTTCTGATTGTTCTCTTCGGGCTAACAAAGTAAAAATAATGGACATTCACCATGCATCGGTTAAAGCAACTGATTGGTTGAAGCTACTAGTTTTTGAGATGTAAGACTATACGAGCATGTGATGTGCACAGTTGTCCACGCATTTTTGTGTATTCTGCAAAAAATTTACAATCTCGTAAATAAATACAGTATTGAATTCCTCAGGCAACAGGCCACGTCACCAAGCTTTCTCCCTTCAACACATATCATCTCTTTTGATCGAGATCAAGCTGCTGAGACAATCAGTTTTCATTTGCTCAAAAAACCTGCCAAGTACTGCAGGTCATTGACCGCTCTTAAACTCAAGGCGACCGGGGACAACTTCCTTGTTACATCCAGGTATTCCAGGAATTAGTCACGCGTGGCCTCAAAGAACCTGCAGGCAGGAGGATACAGGTGACTAATGTGTGAAACTAAATGTAAGCTGCTTTCATGCTAACACTTTCTTTCCGTAAATAAAAATTTAAAAAATCCATCCACCTCTTGAATCAACTGTAGTCAGTATCAAACTCCTTTGCATGCAGGCTCTAAATAGTAAAGAAACAGAATAGCTGTAACAGTAGAACAACTGTTTTACAAAGCACGTTAATACAAATGATGTCTCCACCACATACCGTAAATGACTCGATTGTAACACATCGATGGCCTTTTCCCTTCCTTCTTGTTTTATGCAACTGATTATTTGCAACGGAAACAGAGAGCAGTATTGTTTGTTTCTGCCTCTCCCTTCTTTCGTCTCTCATCCACAATACCAACAACACGCTACATGAACATAAACACTGTCTCAGTTATCCATACTTACAACATCACTTACGAACACTATCACACTGAGATCAGTTCATCTTCCCAAATGTTGCAATGGAAGAGTAAAGATCCCCAAACTAACCCCTCCTCCCGGACACGGTCAAAGACAAATATTCTGTATAGCCATAAATTTCAATCACCGGGTGGGGCCCTTCCTCAGACTGGATCACCCAATTTATGGGAGATTTTTTTTTTTTAAGCTCTACTACAACCACGGGCAGCGACAATGAGGGGAGGCCCTCTGGCCCTCTTCGGGTGGGGGCTCCTCCCGGCGGTCGTCGGGGGCCACCTCCGGCTGGGGGCTTATGGCATTTTGCCCGTCCTGCAACCCTATTGTTACGTCACTGTACAGGCCTCAACAGCCAGACAAGCATGAACTGCAAATTTCCTTTTAGCAATTGTGGTTACATTGTTGTACGCTTCAAACCAGCAATATAGCGACCAGTCGCAGCAGTTTCAAATTATATGAAAAGATTTTTCGGCAAACCATCATAAACAATAAAGATACCGTCGCATTCATGTCCTAAGTATCAAGTTGTATGAACTAAGATTATTGCGAAACCACTCTGTTGGGAACATGTAACTTAATCACATTCCAAATTCAAAATCTTTACTAGGGAAGAAAAACATTAAAATGCTTCAAAAAATTAAGAAAATTAGTTCCAGTACAAAATTTGATTTATCGTGATTACAACACCACAACTAACAGAGAGAAGAAAATTAATACAAAATAACAGAAAATTCGTCTTACGTTTCATATTTTAACTAGTCTCAAAGCACGTCAAAAATAACGGAGTGTTCTGGCATGTAATTTCTTTGCTATAACTGAAAAGAATTATTATTAAAAAAAAAAAACGCCCAATATAGTTCCTCGCTCCCTTTCACTGTAGCGAAAAAGTTTCAGTTGTAATCCTCGTCCAGATTGCATTTCAACTTAACCACAGACTCTGCCTAATATTGACACTAGAAAATAAAAGCTTTCGTAAATACATTCTCGGTTTAAACTTGACTGAAAACCTTCACGGGTTCTTACAACTTTCCTTTTTTGCCATCCGTGATTCAGATTGATTTTACAATGTTTGAACTGCTGTCATTCAATTAAAAATAAATCTAAACGACCTTGGTTATGCTACGTAATATTAGTTTTAATCGTGGACAAGGCCACATAGATTTCGATCAGTGTGGTATGATTTCATGAAAACAATTTAAAAAAACTTTTTTTAAATTATTCATACCCTCTGCTGTAACGTCAAATGCCAGATGTAATTCTGATCCAGGATAAATAAAAATCTAATCAAAATTTCCGCTTGACTGGCTGATCGAAAATTGAAGCTTTTATCTTACAAAGAATTTAATGAAAACATCTAAATTGAACGAATATGAATAAAGAAAAACACTAATTAAAATAAAAATTTAAACGTAAATCACACTTTTATCTCAGTGCTTCTGCAATTCATTTTTTGCAGATGCTTTACCAAATAGAACTGTTATTAAATATCACACATCACCTCTAATTTGAGGTAACATCTGTGGCCAGCAACAAAGGCTGGTTGTTGACGTCACATTGACGTCACATCGTTGATTAAACAGTGACCAAGTTTAGGCTTTTATAAGTATAAAAATGATTGTGGAATTGGAAGAATAACGAAATTAATTTGTAAAATGACGATTCTATCAAGAAGTGAAACTGAACATTGCTTACTTGAATCATGACGAAGCTGGAACACTTTCACCTGCAGACGACAAAGGTAGATTAAAACTGCTTCCACAACTCAATGTTATGTTGGTTAGCAAACAACTCTGCGCTTCGTCTAAATTAGAAAATGAAAGTTGATGACGACAATGAACGCTGTTGCTTAAGCGGTTTTACTACAACCCTTTCTCTTTTTTTTACTTTTTGCACTAACATGAGTAATAAATGACAGAAAAAGTTGCCCCAAGGATTTCACAACTTACTGCATTTCCCTAAGCTAATTTGGTAATACAAGTGAGTAAAGAAAATTACTATGTATTAAGTTGAACCCTAAGTTTTATAATGGAACAAATATAAAAAAATCAGACTATGACAGAAGTGATGGAATAGGTTGAGGGTCTTTAAGAATAGCAGTCGCCGTCTCGATTTTTTTTTTTCTCCCTTGGAACTTTACGGCGAATCAACGATGACACTGGAGTCGGTAGAGGATGCTAGCAAAGGAACGGAAATAAAATCAGCCATTGCTTTGTGAATAAACCATCACTGCATTCACATCGAGTGGTCCCGCGAAACCATAGAAAAACGAAACATGGATGACTGGACCGGGTATCGAACCTGCGTCCTACCGATTGTCAGTGTCGCTAACTATGGCAGTAACAGGCCTCCTAAACTTCTGAACTTTCGTCTGCTCCACTCTGTAACTATCTATGCCGGAATGGCAACAATTATTTTTAATACAAAGAGGAAATATTATACACAAATGTGGTCAAGTTTTAGTTCTGATATTAAGCAGAAACTTAGGTTAGGATTCTATCGGAGATTTGTAGTGTAGCATCGTTGCAATCTTTACCATTGTAAATAATGCATTTATTGTAGTGTTACTCTTTGGCGTAGTATCCCACATCTTTGATGTGGTGTTAGATCGAGCGTGGTGCGTGAGCGGTAACATCTTGACCTAGCTTTCGGAAGGACGCTGGTTGGAAACCCCGTCAGGTCATTTAGATTTCGATTCTCCATGGTTTCCCCAAATAACTCCGGGATGGTTACTTCAAAAGGCCATGGCGGAATTCCTTGCTGTTCCTTGCACCCAGTTTTTTCCGCCTCTAATTACCATGACGTCGACGAGGCTAAAGGCCAAAAGCAGATGGGAGGATGAGGGTCCAAATCGCCGTCGGGTTATCCAATTTTGGTTTTCCATTGTTTAATTTAATTTAATTGCAATGGTGCACAGGCTCCGGTGGCAATTTCCCTACACCCCCATCTTCCTCCTATCCTGCACCCACCTACATTTACCCTCTACAAATTTTATCTTTAAATTCTTTCAACGTTTTCGGTAAATTATTCATCATTTCTCTTGGTAACTCATTCCAATCCCTGACACCCATACCTAAAAAAGAGAATCTTCCCACACCCTTGTGCCTGAAATTGAGTGCCAGTTTGTGGTCATGGTCATCTTCTCCCTTCCATGCACTACTTTTCATACCTACTCCAATATCTTTCCATACCTCATCGCCAGTATATGTCCTGTACACTCCCATGACCCTCCTCATCCTCCTCCTATCTTGCAATGAATCCCATTTCAGCTCCTCTATCATATCCGTCACTGACTGCATTCTGCGATAATTTCCAGAAACAAATCTAGTAGCCCTTTCTTTCACCCTTTCCAACTCCTGTATTTGATACGAAAAATGAGGGTCCCATACTACACTACCATATTCGAGCAATGGCCTGACCAAACCCCTCACTTCTCTCGTACATCCCCTCATCACTCTCTCCAACAAGTGCAGAATTTTGAAACCTTTTCCTACCACCTGTCCTATGTGTCCTGCCTAGTTAAGTTTGTTATCAAATGTAATGCCAAGATATTTACATTTCAAGTCTTCAGCAAACAATTCTTTCCCCACCTTATATTCATAATTAACCTATTGTTTTTTATTTATGTATTTAATAAGCTGACATTTCTTTGCATTTATCTTCATCCCATGTTTACCAACCCAACTAGATATAGTGTCCAGATCACCCTGCAACTGTTTACAATCCTCTATCGTTTTGATTCTTTTATATAGCATTATGTCATCTGCAAACAATTTAATTTCAGATAGTAAACAATCAACACAATTATCCATCAGAATAATGAATAGCAATGGTCGCAATACACTACCCTGTGGCACTCCCATTTTTACTTCCATTTCTTTGATACTACATTCCCTACCCTAACTTTGTTTTGTACGTTTTAAAAATTCTTCTACCCAGCAAATCACTTTCTCATCCACTCCAATAGTTTTTACCATATTTACTACCATTTTATTGCTCACTCTGTCAAACGCCTTTGGCAGATCTAATGCTACACTATCAATTTGGCCCCCCTTGTCCATTTCATCTGAAATATCTTCCATTCCTAAAGCGAATGCTGGAAGGATTTTATCAAAAGGCCTTGGCCGAATTCCTTCCCGTTCCTAGTCCCCAGTCCTTTCTCGCGTCTAATGGCCTCGGATTCGACGAAGCGAAAAGCCAGAAATAAATAAAAAATATCCGAGCATTTTAACGTACTATATTTCAGAAAACTGAGTACATTATCAAACTTATGTTCCCAATAACAATATTAACAATATCTGAAGACTGTATATCTGTGGTGTAGTGTGATCTTTGGTGGGTGTCTTTTGAGATTAAGAAAGGTGTATTAATCTCAGATACGGTTTTATCAATAGCAACTACCTGTTCTGGTTACGAACTGCTTGTCATCTCTTGCTCCATCACCAGTCACGTAGTGATAAAACTCACCG
The DNA here is from genome assembly GCA_031002005.1 of Vandiemenella viatica. Lineage (NCBI taxonomy): Eukaryota > Metazoa > Arthropoda > Insecta > Orthoptera > Morabidae > Vandiemenella > Vandiemenella viatica. The sequence goes on along the minus strand of JARYHS010013631.1, from coordinate 119,649,366 downwards.
CAGATTTTAAGATAGGCTATAAGCTTCCAAACAGTGAATAATCCATCCAAGTCGGTTTAATAGATTTTCGCTGATGCAGGAAATAAGGGATATACAGTCCCCTTATACATTTATATACGATGTGGAGCCACACAAACACAACAGTACCATCAGCGTTTTCTAAGAACTGATCGTACCATCTTTACACTGAATATATGCTCATGCATTATTCTGTTGCATTCCACAATAAATTTAATCGGCATCGTTCTTTTGAAAGAAAGTGATGTATATATTTTTGTTTCCATTGAATATTAAATATCTATCTTCCGGTGATAGTGAGCAAGGGAGGAACTGGAAGTAACAAATCGTGTAGACCAGAGTTTCTCAACCTGTGGTCCACAGGCGGAGTATTAAACATTAAATTTATAACAAAAATAAATCAATAAAAATTGTTCACTTAAAATGCATACAGTACTCGTACAAGGCGAAAAGAATGTAAGTCATGAGCTTATAAACCAAACTTTGTAAAAGCTACGAATATTTCAACGACCAGGCAAAAATATGGCGTTTCCGTGATACGACTTCATTGTTACTAATATTGAATACATCAACGAGATGGGCGGTACTTAAAGGATTAAGCTAATGACCGTTTCATTAGGGCCTTATCGCAGGTGTGGGTCTTGACAGGATTGGTTAGTAGTATACACAGAAGTAAAAACTTAGGTCCATATAAGTTAGTAGTTCGTAGAATAATTTTTGACATTTTACTAGTCTTCGGGTTGAAAAAGATTGACAAACGCTCGTGCAGACAATATGCAGCAAGTTGGTAGGAACCATATCGGTACAGCTTTAAAAGACAGTAAGTTTTATTGTTAACAAGTTGATAGCCATCTCGGTTTTTTATAATGAAATAATTAGTTCAGATTTAACTTTGTTTATTTCTAGAAGACATAAGACTCCAAAGATACTGGTTGCACATGTAAACACAAGCTCCAGCGATTACACACAATATTGCTTTCAAAGACAATACTGCTGTACACTCGCACAATACTGAACTAAGAGACTCCTTGCATACATAAAAACTGTTCCAAAACTCGTCTCTGCCGATCGCTTATATCAGTTCCATAGAGAATTTCAGTATATCACAAAGGCTTCAGACAGATGTTACTCGAACTCTAACAATACTTAGTCAGTTAAAAACATTTTAAAAACAATTACAATCCTTACGAAATGCACGGGAATGAAAAAATTAAAGTTATATACACACAAAATTATCGACATAAATGAGTTTAAACTGTCGCAAATTGTCCTCTAAACTTCGTAGTTCCCCTTAATACTTGAAATTACAAACATTTAATTCATTTTTCTTGCATAGTTCTGTCCTTGAACATATTAAATAGTATTTACATAGTTTATTTTCATAAAACAAAGTGCAATTACTCCAATTAACAATCGATTGCAAGGAAAACATACAAAATCATATTTACTGAACCCCTTTTTGCTGTCGTCAGACTTTCGACTGGTTTGATGCAATCCTCCATCCCTTCCTATCCTGTGCTAACCTCTTCATTTCTACATACCCCTTACAGCCCACGTCCTCAATTATCTGCTTCATATATTCTAATCTCTGTCTTCCTCTACAATTCTTTCTTTCGACTGTTCCCTCCACTAACAAATTAACCAATCCAGCATGTCTCAAAATATGACCTACCAGCCTGTATCTTCTTTCTGTAAGTTTCTTCCATAAACTTCTTTTCTCACCCATCATTTCCAAAACTCGTTCATTTCTTACTTTGTCTGTCCTCCTAATTTTCAGCATTCTTCTGTAGCACCACATTTCAAATGCTTCAACTGAACCCCTAGCATGCTACAAATAATTCATAAAATACAATTTCGCTTCAAGTCTGGGTTTGAGGACTGTTAAGTTCTTCCTATACTTGCTGCTGTGCTGACATTGACAACCTCAGCTGCATACAAAGTTCTATTTGATGTTGGCCGATCCTACACGCCTCACTGATGTGATAACAATTTACTTGTTGCAGGGGCGGAGCTACTGCAGCTTAGTCAGGGGACAACTTGCCAAACAGGGCTGCAGGCAGTGGGTTGGACAGCGTGACAAATACGACAAACGTCAAGGAGAACAACCACCTCCCCTGCAATCAGCGCTAAGTGGGTAACCAGCGGAATCCTGATACACAAGCTGAAATACCTGCACAGTGCGTTTCTCAACAACTCTGACTAACGAATCAAGTTATTGAAAAATATAGGGAATATACGAGGCCTTCATATTTCATACCGGTACTAAAAACCTTGGTATTCAACACGAGAGTTTCCTCTACTATCCCGATGGAGGTATACGAAGCTTGGTATTGAAGGCAAGGTTTCCAATTAATTTCCTCCTTACATAACTTCCACTACTGGGTTATAGGGACCTATAGTTTAACGTGGAATCTAAACCATTTAAGCGATCTCACGTACTTATCACAGAAAGTTGTTCCAGAAGTGAAGTTCAGGTTATGGGCCTGTGAAAATTTTCGCAGAGATAGGGATTCGAACAAATAAGATATGTGATTCAGTGGAAGAGTCACGACTCTGAAATCTGTTAGCCACACAGGGAGAACTAAAGTGTACATTAAGATTTTATAACCAATTTAGGAAGCGTCCATAAACTGCTAAGCTCCAGTTTGGCCTACTGTGAACCCCCTCCCCTCCCATCCCACCACGTAGCCTGACGTGGCTTTTTCCTCTATTCCTTTATTGATTCCAGAAGGCATTTGGTGCTGTTTTCTCTGGTCAGACTATCGTGAATTACATACAAAGCTAATTAAAATACGGAAATTTATATTCACATGCAGTTAGTTATCTGTACGTTATTATAACTGTGACAAATAATATGAATAAAAAGCTACGTGGCTTGGCTCGGAAACCTAGCTTCCCCCACGGAGTAACTTTTCACCCCCCCCCCCAAAAAAAAAATTGACCGAGGCTCGTAGTTTAAGAACGCTCCCTTATTATCATAGTAAAGCAATAACTGAAGTCAGTTTGAAGGCTCTTTGAACGGTTTGTGAAGAAAACCAATTATGCGGGGTTATTATAAATCACTGAAGCGAATTCACAAATTTATTGTTTCTATATTGGACTACTGTTAAAAAACTTTACAACCATATAGAAAATCTCAAGTTTTTGATATATAACCTCTCACAAAACAAATTGTGTGGGGTTAGGTTGAGAGACAACGGAGGTCATGATATGAATTGATAATCATCATACCCACTACGGCCGATGTCGTTTAAGAATTCGCGATTTTTTTAAAAAAAAGTTTATATGAACGAATCAGTGTTTATCAATCCTTTACCCACAAACCCATCAAAAATATGAGCTGCCATCAACAGTGCTTTTGAACATGCTGCACGGAGTGTAGCAATAACTTGACTATCGACTTGATCAGTAAGGGGACATACATATGTCAAAAAATCGTATTCTTCTTTGTGACTGTCAAGTTTTGTGACAATATTTCCAATAATATAGCAACAGTTAATTTGTGAAACCACTTCAAACATATATAATAACCTGTATTTAACTGCTTTTGGAAGAAGTGTTTTGGGTCACGGATCGGGACGACAAATGTGGCAGCTATGTGACAGTAGAAAGGTTAAAATTTCAGATTTGAGGATGATATTGTCTTGTTTCCAAATTGTCGTACGCAACTGCAAGTACAGTTCACTCAACCTGTACCGACATAATCTCTAAGGAGAGCCATTAAAATGGGCAGGTCGAACGGAGAGCTTTCAAAACTCTTAATTTATTGGAGTGGGTAAAGAACGGTATGGTAGCTCAGTGGTTAAGGCGCTCGCTTTCAAAACGTTCGCTGCTCCGGTCCCGGGTTCTAATCCCGGCAGGTTCAGGAATTCAGAGAGTTCTGTCTGATCATATGAGCTATGCCAGGACGCTCCGTGGTTCGGATTCCACGTTTAACTGCAGGTCACAGAGAAAAGGAACTGGCAGTCCTACCTCTGACACCATGACTTCCTAAGCCTCCTTCGGGAGGATCCAAGCAACCTTCCGGTTGTGGACTAAGTTAAGTTTTAGAGATGAGACATACCAGGGAAGTTAGGGTTACAAAACCTTGGTCACAGCGCTTCTTGAATGGTGTGGAGTAATATGGCATCCTCATAATAAGCGAGGAGATACAAAAAGGGCAGCTAGGTATGTTTGTAGAAATTACAGTAGGAACAATCAGTAACTGACATAATAAATAAGCTTGTTCGGGAGTCATTGGAAGTTAGGACGCGGTAGAAAACATGCTTGCATTGTATTATGTATATATTGGTGATGAAATTGGGATGGGTACTGGTAAAAGAATTATTAGTAGTATGAGCAAGGAAAGAAATGAAAATAATTACAAGCAAATACTTGATTTCAGGATTAATGGAGTGAGAAATATTTTGATTTGTATGTAAGGGAGTCATGTACTGGACTAAATTACCGAGAGAAATACTTAAAAATTTACCTGAAACAATAGACAAGAATCAAAATTCTTGAAGGACAGAAGTAGGCGGCGTATGCTCAATTGCAATTAAATTAATGAAGCTAAAAATAAGCTCTTGACGACCGATGTTGAAGATGACAAATGTTGACGGAAAATTATATGAATGTACCCTATTCAACCTCTACTGGCGGGTCAAGGTCACGTTCCCCTTCCCCCACTCCTAACATCATAACCCCTCCTGTAGTCTACCCCTCCTGTAGTCAACCCCTCCCGTAGTCTACCCCTCCACGCGGACCACTGTGTTCATCATATCCGTCACATATAGGGTAAGGGTAGCGGAGTGGGATGTAACACAATGACCTTGAGCCAACTGTGTTAAGTGAACCCGCTACAGTGAAGGACTACCTGTATTTAGGATAGACCGTTTCCTTCCCTTGTAGGCAGGATAATTATACAGGGCGTTCGCCGGGAAACGCTACCCACTGTTAGCGCTACAAGGAAGAAACTGCTCCCGGCGAGAGAGCGGTCAGCTTCCGGCATTGTTCGATCGTCGACCGCGGACTATTTCATAATAATTACGCTTCATAAACTTGTATGTGCTAAGCATTCTGTAATTTTATGCACCACAATTGTTTTGTACGGCTTTAAGTAAACTAGCTTTGTTACTTTCCAAGCTGACGTCTTAGATACGCCTACCTGCTGCCCTAACTGACTTAATGATTTTTTGGGTGACTGTTCTAGTCGAAAAGCGATATCGTCAATTTTCTCCTCTGTGAGAATACGGTTGACCGAAGTCTCTTTTTGTTAAAAAATGACCCCGTTTCTCTTACTTTTTTAACTAGACGCAGAATTGTTGATTTAGCTGGCATTAAAGCGCCAGGATATTCGCGACGAAATTTACTGCGACACTTTTTAAACGACTTCTTCTTCACTTATGTATCGTAGAGAAGTATTCTTTGTTGCAAACTGTAACGTACCATAATTTTACTCACACTCAAACACGGTACAGATTAGTAAGAGTATGAAGCCCCAAACCAGCCAAACCGCAAAGAAACGTTTATTCACAACACTGATTAATAAGAGACTGAAGTCATAAACTAGCTACAATGCAAAGAAACCGTTCTTAGCAATGTAAAGGTCCCATTATACTGCGTCACTGCACTGTTGGGGCAGCGGAGGTGTTAAACAGTGCGGTGATTCACGGCGCCGTGTGGCGGGAGTTGCTGGCTCCACTGACCCAGCAAGTTGCCGACGGCAACAGACTGGGAGGGTAGCGTTTCCCGGCGAACGCCCTGTATAAGCCGGTGTCTGGAGTAGGTATTGGAAACTTGGTTGATTTTCCACTTAAAACCAAGACGGGAGTGATGGATGCCTGTATTCTGTAGGTTAATATGTTCAGAACTGAGACAACATCTTTGACAACAACAGGTGGGCCAATTCAGAATGTATGAAAGAATAAGAGAGAAATATTTTTTGGCATTAAGAGCTTTCATCTCCAGAACACAGGAAAAAAAAAAAAAACAAATGGAAATATGAGATAAGAATTGGATTTCTGATGGCATAGCGGTTACGCTGAAAGAAAAGTCATGATCACACATAGTGACTGAACGGTAACCAACATGGATAGAGGAAAAGAGGACACTTATTTTTCAAGCGATCCGATACTTTACTAAAAACTGTTGGCCTCTTTAAGATAAGAGCAGCACAGGAAAGACGACTATGGATGATGAGATTGGTATAAAGTCTTTGCCACAAAAGTGAATTGAACGGGCAAACATGACGTCCACAACTCAATGTTTTATTCGATTTGTCCATTCACCATACTACATGCAAAAATATATAACTGCTATTCTGTTGGCATCAAGTGTAAAATAATTTTTATTTCGAAACTCAGAATAACAGAGATAGTTAAAGAAAGATCATGAATTCACAAAGTTTGTTTTTCTTTTTAACTCAATCATCCACAAATTCAAAAATTATTTTTAGAACTATCTTCTTCTAAGAGCGCTATAACCGTATCGGATAGTAAGCGGTTAATATGGGTGATGTTTGTCCCTCCATTGTTAAGTCCCGAGTGAGGTGAACGGGGTTAGCTACCTGTTGTCTACCCCAGTGTGAAAGTGTTATTTTAAGTGTGTACGACTATGATAATTTTTGTGTTCAGTGTAGAGTGTGGTTTGTGTTTTGGATGAGAGAAGGGAGGAAGACATCACGGAGGGCCGCCAGACTCATTGTCCCCATAAAGTGTCATACGCTCTCATTAAATACACACTGTGGAGAGCTTCGGGTTTTCGGAAACAGAGAGATTTCCCCCCCCCCCCTGTAATAAATAATGTAACCCATAGAGTTCCATATTTTTTTTGGCTCGTAACCAAATTTTTAAAACAACTGATGACGCCCCTTTTAGGGCACGTGTACACAATCATATACCCAAAAACAAGGACAGATTTCCAAAATTACTTTTTGCAAAAAGTTACTAACAATGTTGGTGTGTTGTTCGCAGTTTGACTAATAAATACAAATTATGAAGTAAAATATTATTAATTACAGGGCTGACATCGGTGCAAAGACACTAATTTTTCGATATTTTGTGCTTTTTTGTTACGAGCATTCTGAAATATCCAGGTTCCGCTACTGATTTTTTTTTTTTTTAATTGCCGACTATGCTAAATCCTCTTTTGGCTACATGTGATCATAGAAATGCAATGAAAAACTTCTTTGATGCAGCTATTAAAAACGAAGATAAAACTCAAAATCAGGGGGCTGCGGTTGGTCTTCAATGCCCCCCCCCCCAAATTTGCCTTGTACCAAAAACGCCCCTATCATCCCTTCAACTCCTACCGGTGAGAGATACCGTTCCTCAGAACAATGAAAGATATTGAGGTAGTCACCGAGAACTGAATACAACTTCCTTCATTTAAAACAATGTCTAGGTAAGTTTCTTCCTAGTATAGTTGTTGCCCTGGCTGCTAAATCCCGGTCTCCGAGTGACAGTTTCAACCATCGGTATGCAAACGGGGAATAATAAGTTCTGTTTTGCCTATCAAGTGTTAATTTCTTGTTATGAAATAAGTAATTTTTTAGGCGGATAAAACTACAGTCAGGACGGCTGTTCGCTTGGCTAAAACGGTTTACTGGAGCCCACGGAAACACCAAATATCCAGAATCACAGAGCATTAACGCACACGGCCAAACTTGCTGCTGTTATACAAGTGAAAATGTTCTGCATCGTGAAATACTGCTGAGGAAATAAGGACGTCAGAACGTGGTGGTGAGTTAAAGGGAGCAAGTCCGGAGCTCTACCTCTGACAAAGCTGTTAATATCCTCATAAAGGGCAGCCCTTCTCATGTTAGTTTCATATCTACGTTGGACTAGTTAATTATAAGAAACCACAGTATTAGAATCAAGGAAAGGCGAGTTTCAGCTGTCTTTGTATCTTTGCTAGCTAGCTTCACCTGCGGTTCTTCCTGAAAACTATTTTCATTATGTACGGATGCGTTCACTGAAATGACGCGAAGTTAGCGGACATAGTCACTATAGTGCTAAGGCAAAGGTTCTATTTTTGAAATAATATAATCTAAATTTTCAGTAATAGTTGTCCAATCAGCTTTTTTTAATACCTCCTTCGCGCCAGTGACAATGCCATACAAGTGGCTGACTTTTGATCATCCATTATATAAACTTCATTAGTGTTGATTGATATCATTTTCTTTCTATCTTTCTGTTTTTACTGTTTCTAACAATTGTAAAAGCAGCGTTTTTGATACGAAATAAATAAATAAGCGGACAAAGTTATAACTTATTTTTATTTGGGTTAATACTGTGTTATTTTGTCACAATTGGAAATATGATTTTTTTTTATTGGGTGAAATAAGTCTTACCAAGTGTGCGGGGAGTTATTGTTTTCATTTTTTATTTTCTTCTACAGAACTAGTACTTAGTGTCGCGTTTCCGAAATGACTTTCTGTGTTAATTTTTAATTTTAATACATGGAATGACTCAGTTTTTTAATGGCCTGATGTATGTCACATTATAAATAAATAATAAAACAACCTTCAGTATTTATTTTTAACAAAAAAAAACAATTTAGTTACTTTAAAGTCTTCTAAAGCAAATTTCCCACCTACGTGGTTTTGTTCCATAGAATGTTGTGTCGTTATAATGCCGATGGGCCGAATGGAGACGAGCAAGTCGCAGGGTGGAAACAAGTGGATCTTGTTAGCTTGATGGGTTCATCCGTTGAGCTGCTGTATGTAAATAGCACACGACTGGCTCTCCAGTCCACCCGCATACAGGCGGCTGACCACTGCAAAGTTTCTTCTCATTAAGCTGATGGAAGTTGTTCCTCCCCGAGAACTTCATCTGCATAAGACGTTTCGAAAATACTATCTACCAGCTTCATCTGAATTTCTGAAGAGCTTTTGATATGGTACCGCAATGTCGAATTCTCTTTTTTTTTCGACCATATTTTTTTTTTGGCTTTGCACCTCGTCGAAGTCATTAGAAACGGAATAGGACCGGAGGCAAGGAACGGGTAGGAATTCTGTCATGACCATTTGAATCAACCATCCCGCAATTCGCCTGGTGTAACTTGGTGAAACTATGGAAAACTCGAATCTCGATGTCCGGACGGGGATTCGAACCAGCGTATTTTATAAAATTGCGTATTTATTTTGAAATGAATGTAGATAATAATTAATTTTACAATATCATGACACATCAGGATTTTTTGTCGTCAACACATTACTATATTTAATGTAATGGAATTAAAAATATAGCTAATCTTTAAAGCAAACTTCATAGTTAAAAGAAGTAAAAGAATATGAGGTCATGGAAAAAGGTATAATGAACAATAAAGTGTTACAACGAAATTTCCAGATCCGTTCGTAGAGTAAATGATGAACGAAAATACAAAGATTATCTAATTACGGTTTCACGGTTTGCCGACATCGAGGTCATTAGGGCTGGTAGAGGATGAGGGGAGGGGAGCGGAGGGGGGGAAGGAAATGAACGGCTATGACCTTTCGAAGGAACCATCAAGGCATTCGCCTGGAGTTATTTCCAGAAAGTATATCTGGATGGCTGGACGGAGATTTGAACTCGTGTCCTCCGAAATGCAAAGCGTGAGTGTTAACCAGTCGTCTATGAATCTTGAGTCTATTATTTCCGATGAAGTTTATGTCCCGTTAGTAATTTCCGTAAACAAGTGTATTTTTTATTATTATACTATGAAGTATACCTTTCTTCGTCAAAGTTGAAATCATCCAGTAATTTCTAATAGCACTTTTAAGGAAGAATTGAGTCTACGTCTAGTAGACACGGATCTGCGATTAAAAACTTAATAGGATTTTAGGCAAGGATGGGAAGGAAACCTACCACTCCTTTAGGTCGAATCCATTCCTATGTTTGAGTAGACTGATACCGTGGAAATCTGAAATCCTAATGTACTGATTGTGAATCGAACCCGGGTCATTTTGAATGCAACACTAGGATGTTGTCACTCACCCGTTAAACTTTGACGGAAATTACGTAGTTTCTTACTACAGGTTTATTATAAATCATTGAAGCTATTTCAGAAAATGATTGTAGGTATACTATTTGACATCTTGTCACTAAAGTTTTTTCGCAAATTACAAGTGGTCCATAAATATCCACTTATTTATTCTGCAGATACGAAGTCGACAATCAAGTTTTTTCCACACCCAGTGCACCATGCCGCTAACACGCCTGTAACTTGACGTATGTGTCTATCCCAGCGATTCGGGGGTCTTCCTTTTGCTATTTTCAGGTTTCTTGGTATCCAATCGAGTACTGCCGTAGTCCATCTTTTATCTCTTTTGCGAGCAATATGACCAGCCCATTGCCATTTTTGGGTCATGACTCTTTTTAAGATGTCTGTCACTTTAGTTATTGAACGATTGTGCACGGCCCTTTTCTCGTCTCTTCTTGTAAACCATAGCATTGCTCTTTCCATACTTCGCTGGACAGTTCTTAGTTTTTGCTTATATATACAGGGTGTTACAAAAAGGTACGGCCAAACTTTCAGGAAACATTCCTCACACACAAACAAAGAAAATATGTTATGTGGACATGTGTCCGGAAACGCTTACTTTCCATGTTAGAGCTCATTTTATTACTTCTCTTCAAATCACATTAAACATGGAATGGAAACACACAGCAACAGAACGTACCAGCGTGACTTCAAACACTTTGTTACAGGAAATGTTCAAAATGTCCTCCGTTAGCGAGGATACATGCATCCACCCTCTGTCGCATGGAATCTCTGATGCGCTGATGCAGCCCTGGAGAATGGTGTATTGTATCATAGCCGTCCACAATACGAGCACGAAGAGTCTCTACATTTGGTACCGGGGTTGCGTAGACAAGGGCTTTCAAATGCCCCCATAAATGGAAGTCAAGAGGGTTGAGGTCAGGAGAGCGTGGGGGCCATGGAATTGGTCCGTACAGTACAGTATATACTAACGAAACTAAAATGAGCTCTAACATGGAAAGTAAGCGTTTCCGGACACATGTCCACATAACATATTTTCTTTGTTTGTGTGTGAGGAATGTTTCCTGAAAGTTTGGCCGTACCTTTTTGTAACACCCTGTATGTATATATATATATATATATCTGTGTGTGTGTGTGTGTGTGTGTGTGTGTAGAAAAATCTCATTTGGCTAGGTCGGGAGAGCGTTGAGGCAATAATAGGAATTGCTGATTGCCATCCTCACAACGATTGATCCATCGATTTCTTAATCTCCTATTTAAGAATTCACATGTGGCAGAAATTTTGAAAGGTGGCTTAAAACTTTGAGTTTTACTGTAAGACTGAAATTTGGTCACTATATAACAAATAATATATCTACAGTAAATCTGTGAAACTGCTTCATTCATTTATAATAACCCTGTACGTCTGCTCTCAGGTCATGCAGTGAGTTTAGACGCGTGCTGTTGGAGCTTCCTTTTTTGTGTTTGGAAAAAGAGCCACTGGCCATGCAATATGAAGCGGGCTGAAATATTAGTCCGTGCATGAAAAGTGTATTCCGGCGCAGAACGGAAGGAACGTCGCCTCGCCGCGGGCTCATCAGATATGCATCATGGCTTCCAGTCCCGCGAGAACGCAAAAAATTCATCTCTGGCCTGCGGTTGACGGCCGCGGCGAACGTTAAAGCGTAGCCAGAGGCGGGGCTTGGGGGAGTGACAAAATAGGCCGCTAGTGAATAAGTAAACAGGGCGAACAGACACAGTGATAACTATTGCATGCTGCACGGCCTCTTCACTTTAAAACCGATCTTTTTCTAATCAGATTAAGTATGAAGGCTCTTTGGTTTTAGGTGACAGATTGGCGGGTAAAGTAGATGGGTACGAGTTATTGTTATGGACTTTCTGAAGGGTGTCGCGACGCTTAAATGATTGCTTCAGTTGATCCCATATTTCGCATCTGCCGTTATCAGTTTTTTCTTTAAGCAATTCTATAGAGAAAAGAAATCTGCAGTTTTATGTAGAACCAAAAACAGTGGTGCCGTAGTGTTTTTCAGCAACGTTTTATCGTCTTCTTATCGTATTCTCGTTTTTTTTCCGTTCAACTCGCCTTGCTGACGCAGTTTTCAATCCTTTCGTTGGGGAAACTAATAAAGAAGCGTTTGTGCTTCCATATGACTGTAAAACGTGTGATTTATGTTATGTATAATGTTTTTTGTTTGGGAAATGTATAGTTTGGGGCGTCCCAGCACATGTCTATGTGATTGCAGAAAACCGCCTATAGGCCGTTAAGTTAACAGTAGAGCTGTAAAAGTAACGAGAAATTGTGTATCCGTATGTATTCGTTACTAAACCAATCAGTACTCATTATTAAGGCCCGTATTCTTAGGTTCGAACCAATTTTGTTCCTACCCCAATATTCTCGAAATTTTCTTTTTCTTTTTCGTCTTTTGTATAAACTAATAATATTCGTAGGTTTAATATTACCTAAAAGAACCTAATTTATATGTTATGACCTGAAATGAACGAATTCGGTTTTCAGAACATAAAAGGACCTAATTCGATGTACGGATCCAGTACGACTGTAATTTTGATACTTAAGCAAAAGACCGACCGGATTAACTCAGTGGTAAGGCCCGTGGGCTAGTAATCTGGACTCGGGAGACGCCGTTGGTTCGAATTCCACCGTCGGCTGTTCTGGAATGGTTTTTCCGTGGTTTTCCTTTTCACCTCCAGACAAATTCCGAAACAGTACCTTATTAACACGCCACGATTGCTTCCTTTCCTCGCTTCGTACTAAAAAAATTTCCTATTCTTCTTCTAAATATAAATTTCCTTTCCTTTTTCATATCGATCTAAGTTAAGGTGACATGAGCGATCAAGCCAGTCACCATTCCCAGCTGTATCTATGACAATGTCATGTTAGAAGTTTTAATGAGTGGCTTAAAGTCCACAATGTAGACACAATGTATTGAACACAATAGTAACTAATGTCGCATATTTTAATGTGAACGAGCAATGTCATGTTACAAGTTTTAAAGGAGTACTTGAGATTGTATTATAAAGTCACAATGTTTTTACCACAGTGACAGCGTATATGTTCCGTGTTTTAAATTTTATTTCCCTTAAAAATGTGTAAATTCCTAAATTAGAATTTTAAAGACCTATAAAAGCCTAAAGCATGAATTGAATAAACCTAAATTTAGTTTTTTAGATCCTAAAAATCCGGGGCTTACTCATTATCGTATCGTTACTTTTGTTACAATAGACAGACAGACGTCAATAACTGGGAAAGCGGTGGTCCCAGGTTGTGGGGAAGGTTGTGCGCAGGAGCGCATCTCCTTCCAGTTTACTAGTTTGGTTGACATGTTCGGTGTTTCATAATCAGGTTGTTCCTACCCGGTGTGTTGTTTCTTTATTGGTGGTCAAGCATTTTCTTTGGCCACCTTAATCTGTCATTATAGGTGGGTTCAGCTCCCAATGCAGAGATCAAAGGGTTATTTGATTTCTGCGCATTTTCGTAGAACTGCGTAGCCAGTTGTTGGAATCTGACTCGAAGTTTGGGCAAACCACTCAGTCAATGGAGGTAATCTGTCCTCGTGTCCCTAGGTATGTGATGAGCGAATCTGATGGCTCTGTTTTGGATCGTTTGTAGTAGCTGAAGGTATGCGTGCGCCGTGTTGCCCCACACAACCGCAGCGTACTCCAATATAGGTCTAACTAGGGCGGTGTATAGGCGGATCCCTAGTTCCGGTCTTAGTTTGGATGTAGGATTCAGTACTGGGTAGAGTGAACTTAGTCTCCCAGATGCTTTGGCACGAACGTTGGTGACGTGAGGTTTCCACGTCATTCTCCTATCAAGTTTGACACCGAGGTAAGTTGCCGTCCTCGTCCAGGTTATGTGTTCGCCGAAGAGCACTAAAGGAGGTAACTGAGGAACTTTCTTCCTGGTAATGATAATTGCCTGACTTTTGGAAGCGTTGTAGGCAAGCCTCCATTTAGTGCCCCATTGTCGCAGGCCTGCTGTAGCCTTCTGCGTAGAGGTGAACATTCAGGCTCTTCGCATAATAGGAAGTGTCATCAGCATATAACGCTTTCTTTACGCGAACTGTGGATGGAGTATCCGCCGTATACAAGCTGTACCGGACTGGGCCAATAACTGACCCTTGTGGGACACCTGCGGAGATGTTCTTTATTGCGGAGATGCCACCGTCCATCACAACTCTGAAAGTCCTTCCCTCAAGGTAGTTTTTTCAGAAGCTTAACATGAGAGAGTGGTACTCCCTGTGTGAGCAGCTTGTATGTGAGACCCTGATGCCAGACGGAATCAAAGGCATGGCTGACATCAAGCAGTACTGCGCCGAAATATTCCCGACGTTCGAAGGCAGAGAAGGCCTCTTCTGTGAGACGGTGCAGTTGTTGAGGTGTTGAATGATGTCTGCGAAAACCGAACTGTTCATCAGGCAACAGCCCCTCACTGTCGATGACGGCGCGTAGTCTCTTGAGGTAGAGACGCTCGAAAACTTTGGAAAGAGTCGGCAGAAGACTAATTGGCCTGTAGGACTTGGGGGATCTTCTGTCCTTGCCCGCCTTCGGAATGGGTATGATGTCAGCATGCTTCCAAGTAGTTGGATATTCACACGTTAGGAGAATTTCATTGAAGGCGTCTGTTATAAACTGAACGGCGATTGGAGGCAGTTGACGAAGGATACTTCCGCCTATGCCATCGTGTCCTGCAGCTCTCTTTACAATGAGGCTCGAGAGCATTGACGCAACCTCTTGTGTAGTTATCTCGTCAATGCGATCCTCTTCTGGGGGGACGGCTTCAATGAATCGCCGCAGTCTTTCTTCCACCAGACGAATATGGTCGTCGTCTTTAGGTTCATTGACTGGCTGAAAATTTGCCTCGAAATTTACGGCCAGGGCGTCTGCCTTCTCTTCAGGCTCGCAGACGTGGTTATTTCCGACCACCAGTGGCGGGATTTTATGCCTTCTCCGGAGGAGGGCCTTCGTCGTGCGCCATGCGAATCCATCCTCTACGTCCAGTCGAGCACTAGCATGAAGCATTGTATCGAGTCGTGCCGCGCACGGAACGACTTTGATGCTATCGTATCGTTTCGTTACTCATTACTTCTTACTTAATCGAATACTAGTACGAAGCATCGAATCTAGTCGCCTTGAGTACTGGTTACGGGATAACTTCTTTCGTATTTTGTAAAGTTTAAATAAATTATTCACTTATTAAGTAAGCTTGAGTAAAATTTGCACTGTAATATAAAATAGAAGTTAGAATATCGAATTTTAGAATGAACGCATATGATAAATGTTTGAAATCAACAAAATCTCACTAATGTATGATCAATAAAAAACAATAACTATCTCAAATTATCTATCCAAATATTCTGTTTATAATTATGCTCTGTAAATTTTAACGTTAAACAAAAGCAGAACTACACAATAACTCTTTATGTTGTCAAAATTACACCTCATTAAAAATATCAACACTTCACACTAAATTATATTGAAATAATGTACGTGCAACATTTTTGTACTTACACATCTTCCTTTGTAACAAAACGAATCCGAATCATAATTCCCAGAAATATGCGATACACAATGTTCAAATTTTCATTCCCTCATTCCGATTAGTTTAGTCGCCGGGCGAACCGTTCCAGTTCCCGCATGATGGGTCGTATTTGTTCTTTTATCGAAGCAAACTGACATCCATAATACAAATGCGAGTAATGAAATGAATTTGCAAGTAACGATTCGGTACTTCGAGTCAGGGTATATACTTGTTACTCAGTAACGAACACATACGGTTTTCTACAACTCTAGTTAATAGAGGCGGCTCTATGTTAAGCTGCGTTCCCACTACATCTCTTAACGGAGACGGGTCGGACGGCCAATACCACGCACGTTATGGGAACGGAGCCGCCTCTGCTAGCGGGGACGAGACGCAGCTACCCACTCTATGTCGGTAAACGTCACAGGCGTGTGTAGTGGTGCGCTGTTTCCATCGGTTTGCAGCAGAGGTACGCACCCCTTCTGTTGCTGTAAAGTGCTCTGTGCCAAACGACATTAGGCAACATGGTGAGGAGGTGGTGGCGAGGTAGCGAGGGCTAACCTGCGGCGCGCGCTCATCCCTACACCTCGGCGTGTGGCGTGCAGCTTCCGTTACAAGACGTCGTGGGAACGCAGCTTTAGTCTGCTATATCCTTACTTCGCTGCCCTTGCTCCTACATGCGGAGGGGAAATTTGTCACCCGGCTATCTGGACATATCGGTATGCTTGGAGAGGTAGGAAGGAAGGTCTGGTGAGGTAAGGTGGGGCAGGGGGAATCGAGAGAACACGACCTTGAGCCGGAGTGAACAGGGTATAAAAACAACGATCAGAACTCTTGGTACGCTAGCACGGGATTTGAACCTGGGCCCAATTAACCTTCCCGGTCCACAATGGTGACCATTGAACAAACGTTTTCGGGTTTCCCCACAATCTGTTTCTATCGTGGTCACCTAATCTTGCCAGTAATCCTACTGATAAAAGGAACCTACAATTTTACGTGAGACGCGAACTACGGAGAAGGTTAGACAGCAAAAATTCCAGCCAACACCGGAACTTCTCAGTTCCCATTCAGTCGCTTTGCCCGATGCGACTAACTGAACAGAAAAAACTTAGTCCACAACCCGAAGGTTGGTTGGATTCTCCCGAAGAAGCCGTACTGTGCCATTGTGTGAGAGGTAGGACCTACGGTTTTAACGTGGAATCCGAATCATGGAACGACCTGGCATAGTTCATAGGATCAAACACAACTTTTAAAAATTCCTGTACCCACCGGAATTTGAACTTGGAACCAGAACTTTTGAAAGCTAGCGCCTTAATCTCTTCCCCCCCCCTTAATTGCCAGACCGCTCAATTGAGCAGAACGAGAAGATAATGCAATTTATTCATCGGTTCATATTGACACTGCATGTTTCCAACCTCACTGATGCGGTACTAGCTAAAAAATATTAATAGCTCTACATTAGTGTATTTTGTTTACCTGACCATTGTTGTATCTCTAGATATGAATGGTGTTTTGTTTTAGACGAACGTGTTATTGTTAACTTACATCCCGCGCTTCCTGTATGAATGAGATATAAAGAGTTATACCTCTGTAGGTTCATTAGCTCGTATCTTGTTTCTGTACAATTTAAAGTGAGGTAAATTTAAGTTCTGCGTCGTACCTCATTTGCTTCGCTTACTATGGAAGGGGTTAACCGTCCGCAGCAATATACAACAGAAATTTTAATTGGGTTGGATTCTCGTTGCTTCCGGCAGTGTGGAAGTGTCCTAAGTGCTACTGCTATGGATAACTGTAATGGTGTGTGTGTGTGTGTGTGTGTGTGTGTGTGTGTGTATTCATGTCGTTTCTAATGCGGAAGAACGATGAAAGAGGGGAAGGGTAAAACGCGGCGCCTGCCTGTGTATGCCTACTTTTCCCAACGACGCAATAGCTACTGCGAAGTTTAACGTCCCCATTCGACATTCTCTCTTTATGCACTACGGATATGTTTGTTTCTGCGTATGATTTTACACCTCGTCGAGGTCGGTAGAGGCGGGAAAGGACTGGGAGATAGGAACGAAAAGGAATTCGCGTCTGGACTTTTGAAATAACCATCCCAGTATTCGGCTGGAATAATTTTGGGAAATCATGGAAAAGCGAGATCTGTCAGGTCGGGCGGGAGTTTGAACACGCGTCCATCCATTACTTCTCATCCACCAAGATCGGTACGCGCTAAGAAAAGGTTATTGATTTAATCCCAGCTACTGATACAAAATCAGGTCAATATGAATAGTGTCACAATTTTAAAAAAAAAAACGCCAAAATAGCGTTACAGATAAACTTCAATAGAAAGCCCTAGTTAACCAACCTTTTTCTGACAACAGCCTTTATCTACATCTTCACTGGGGGAGGGGTACTGATAGCTTTTTAGTGTAACTATAATTAACTTGTCCGAAAGATAATATGCTACAAAAGGCAATCATAAAATTCAGATTTTACATCTAGGAGAAAGCTGGTATCTGCCGGCCATCATACTCCTTAATTATTGACAGCAAAATTGACAATTACAGAGATAAAATTCGTGACTACTTCTGTTAGTGTTAGATTTAAATAAAGTCCTGCAATATGGTCAGAGAAATACTAAAGCACCTGAACACCAGTATAAAGGTTTCCCAAAATGATTGTTATATCGGCAAAACGTAACTGTTTCTTTACATGTGTTGATTCCAGATATAGCAAGTTCGTACAGTTATTCTCCTTTCGCTCCACA
This sequence comes from Vandiemenella viatica, assembly GCA_031002005.1. Taxonomy (NCBI): domain Eukaryota; kingdom Metazoa; phylum Arthropoda; class Insecta; order Orthoptera; family Morabidae; genus Vandiemenella; species Vandiemenella viatica. Next base: position 119,631,097 of record JARYHS010013631.1, on the reverse strand, counting down.
TCAGGAGATGCAATGAGATAGCAACAAACGATGTACTAAGCAAAGATCCAGCAACCAAACGATAAACATGCGTGAAATTTGTCACAGTGAAAGAAATTTTGTGAGGTTGCCACACGGCATTCATACAAGAACTCACTGCAGCGGCTATTCAGGCATTTCAGTATTTCAGGAAGTAGTGTTTGGGAATCTGATCGTCCCAGGTAAGTAGATAGCAGGAGTGTTCTTAGTGACCGACCTTGATCGAGGCAGGAACATGGAGCCGTCGATGAAGACAGAGCCCGACAGAAGGATGTACCAGCATGTTGACAGCTCGCCCGTGCTGAAACACCAAAAACACACGCTCACATAACTCATGTCTTACAGAAATTTGTCGGAAAAGCGTACTTATGTAGGTTAGAGTCTGATTTTAATGATGAGAAAACACGTGTCCAACAGTAGCCGTGACGAAGCAAAAGGTGGTAACATACGAAGAGAAAAATAAAATTTCACATTGTAAAGCCTACACTATATTACATCAACTGTTATTAGTTTACCATTTTTAATTTATTGGATAGATTTTGAGGGTGCTTTTACAAAACAACTAAAATTTAATTAAAAATTCTATCCATCGTCTCACTCAATGATAAAACAATAAAGGAGAGATAAACGTATTTGACAAACGCGTAATTTTAACACAAAAATTAACACCATTGCTCACAATAATAACAAAATAAAAATGCTGGTAATTCTTTAGAGCAATTTCACAGAAATTACACAAATACAACCTGGTAAACACAGCATGAAAACATGAGCCCCCAATGAGTTTGTTCAGTAAATAAAGAAAAAAAGTCCTGTAAAACCGATCGCATCCACTGCTCATTAGTTTATTGTCAGAGGAATTGATTGATTGAAATTGTGTGGGATAGACTACCATCGCAATTTCCTCGACTGATTCTTTAATATCAATGTTGAGGATAGCTACAATCTCGCCTCACTTCATTTCTGTCTCATGCTTCCCTCAAACGATTCTCTGTTACATTGATTACTTTAAAAGCTTATTTTCGCAGCATTAAATACCAATAAATTTCTGAAGAGCTTCTGACGTCAAAAGAATATTTTTTTTACCGGTTACTCTATTACTGAGATTACTGCACTGGAGTTTAATCAGTATAAAAACTGAAATATCACTTTTATACAATCAAAATCACTAGGAATCCAATTTTGATGTGAAACATCTATTGGTACTCTTGTTACTTCAGTTACCATCGGCCAATCATTTCTTTTATACCGTCTAATACATCTTCAACAGCTACTATTACAGAAATCAGAAAAGATAAAGCAAATAATATTCTGTAACTGCGTTGTAAGAAAGTCTATATTAAAAAACTTGTCTTGTATTTATATTCTGTACATATTATTGTAGTAAGAATAAGAAAAATATATTTATTCCACCAACGTAACTACTTTTATTAATTTAACTCCATATTTATTTCATTTAATTATAATTCTTTCAATAACCATAAATTTTGATGTTTCACATCTGCCGGGGGTCCCGTGACGGCTACAGGTTTTCTTTTTTATTATTATTTTGCAGGAATGTCTACCATTAGTTTCAAATGTTTCAAATTTTTGATAAAATTCTTACAGATCTCCAAAACTCACATATGACGTCTTAAATATAACGTTAGAAATCTGTTTTCGGAATTCAGTGTGTCGAAATGGCAACACACACAAATTAATTGCTAAAGAGGGTTAAGTGACAATACTTTCATGTTGGTCTATTAAATAATCTCTTAATCAAGCTTCTAGAGTCGTGCGTCGTTTCAAACGACACAAAATGACTGAGCCCACCGAGGCAGCATCTTCATTTCATGAGCTTTCCCTCACAATGGAGAAGGCTGTATAATATCTTGCTAGGTTGGTTTACTCTCCTATGTGAGAGTCCTGGGAAAGAGTTTTCTTACAGTGTTGTGGACGATGTGTGACTGTAAGCCGGTATAGGAGAGCTCTCCATTGTTACACGTCATACGATATGATCTCTGTGACGAGGTGTTCATACTTCTCACGCAGCCACAGCGCAAACATTACAGACTACTAATTCACCCAAATGCTTTGCTGCTAACTGAACTATTTAACAGTATAAATCATAACCATTTGTATTTAAAAGTACTATGACGCGCATACCGAGAGCATTTGCTGCATTTTCATCGATAAGCAGATTCTTGTGAGGGTTGTTGTCTGTCAGACGTGCAGTTGATGTGTCACTTTTGGTTTGTCTTTAGATTTCCGGTTTATTCGTTTAACTCCTGTGTCAATACTAATAAGAGCTTTTTGTGCTTGTAGAAAGTTGTATTGTATTGTCCCATTCAGTTAACAGAGGCGGCTCAGACTGCTGCATCCCCACTCTACTGCCTTACCCCTCCGTGTGAAGGGGAAATTTCCTCCACTTGGACACAGCGGCCACCTCAGAGAGGGAGGAAGGGAGGGGGTAGTGAGGTGAGGAGCGAGGCCGGGGGAATATGACCTTGACTCACCAGTTCGAAGTGATCGGGGTATAGCTGGCTATTAAGAGTTCGTTCACCTCTCTGTTCTGTAGAAATTTTTGATTATCTGCATTCGTTGAGCAGCAGAACAACTACATCTATGTGCTTGTCGGCAATAGTGAATTGGGCCAGGACGTGTGAAAGCTTCGTGCTTGAATGTGGTTGGATCGCATGAACGGTATTTGCATCAGATGCATTATTCAGAGGCGGATAGCTTGTTTGAGTAGCTCTAATGACCTGGATGTCGACAAGTGGTAAATTAGAAACATGTTTAATATTACAGTAAAAGACAGCCAGAAACTAATTTTCTTTTTTAGTCATGGCTTTACGTCTCGTCGACATCGAGGTCACTAGAGGTGGGATGGGACTGGGACAAGGAACGGGAAGGAATTCGCCCATGGCCTTTTGTAGGAAGCATCCCGGCATTCGCCTGGAGTGATTTTTGGAAACCATGGAAAACCTAACTCTGAATGCCCGGACGGGGATTCGAACCGGCGTCCTCCTGAATTGAGTGAGGAGTTGGCTGCAGTAACGTATGTGAAAAGAGAGGGGCATATATCATCAACTTGCACTAATTTGAGGCATGAGGGTGTAAAAAAGTTTGCATTATTAAGTAAGGGAGTTATGGAATAGAACAAATTATTGAGGGAAGTAAAAATGCGTAAAACGTCAAAACGGATGTGTATGGTAATTCTCACCGGAATGTTATCTCCATCGCAGTTAATAATAATTGGTATAATAATTCAAATTTCGTGTGATCTTAAATACCTGACGACATTTTTTTTTTTTTTTTTTTTATCGGCTGCGCAATGCACTCTCAACGTAGTCCCTTATATAAACCAATAAATATAGCTAACGTCGAATCATAAACATGGAGCATCCTAGCAACTTTATATTAGCAAAGCAGAGGTAAACGGCAATTTAAAGTCAGTAAACATTCCGCCGTGACCGGGATTCGAATCGGGAACCTTTGAGTCCGTGTCATGTGCCTCAACCATCTGAGCCACCAAACAACAGATAATAACCGGTAATACTAATAACTACAACGATATTTTTATTTTCCTGTTTCCTTTATTTGTTCATTATTAATGACAAAACTGCTTAAAAATTGGTATTTTTTTTCCTTGCAAAAAAAAAAATTTGAGTTAATTTAAAGCAGAAAATGTCTTTCCTTATTGAAAGTTCTAGGCAATGTTTTTTCTTATGGCTTTACGTCTCGTCGAGGGCTATAGTCATTAGAGGCGGGATGGGACTGGGGAAAAGGAACTGGAAGGAATTCGGCCATGGCCTATTTGAAGGTAGCATCCCGGCATTCGCCTGGAGTGATTTGGGGAAACCATGGAAAATTCAAATCTGGATTCCCGGACGGGGATTCGAACCCGGGCCCTCCCGAATATCTTGGCAATATAGTCACATAAGATGGGAGAAGCAGAAAAGATATATCTAGAATCAACCTAGCTAAACTTGTGTTTAATAAACAAAAGAAACTTTTCACTACAAACATCATCAGCCTGTTAAAGCGTACGAATCTCTTAAAACATATATATATCTGGAGGATAGCGCTATATGGAGGTGAATCATGGTACATAGCGATGACGAGAAGGAAACAGCTGGACGTATTTGAAGTCTGGTCCTACAGACGAATGCTGAGGATAAGTTGGATGGATTATGTCACAAATGATGGTGTATTTAGAGAGTTTGGAGAAAGGAAGATTATGGAAGGAATTACAGAAAAAAAAAGAGGAGACTAGATGATAGGGCATATTTTACTTCACGATAGGTTGCTCAAGATTATTATTGAAAGGATGCTAGAAGGAACAAACCATAGGGGAAGATTAAATTATATCAAGCAAATTATGAATGACGTGAAATGCAGCAACTATGAACAACTAAAGAGGAAGGCAGAGAAACTGCATACACGGAGAATTTTTACAAACCAATCTTCGGATTAATAACTGAAAGAGGAAGATTGAAAGTTATCCTTCGAAATGTTTCTTTCTCGTAGATACGTTCCAACAACTTCATTGTGCTTTCAGAACTGTCTGAATGCCTAAATCGGGTTTCAGACGTTTTATAATATTATGTGCAGTAAACTTTCAGTTTATACAGTCTTGACTGTCGTTGTTATAACAAACAGTGCCTCTGATTATAATATTTTTGAACGATGGAAGTTTAATATCTCACTATTCTCTGCGATCGCTGTTCCATACGAAGATAAAGCACCAAGGTATGACCGGCTGATTTGGCTGAAGTACTAACATCAGTTTTTCTAGTTTTGTTTACTTTCTCATTTTAATACTCGAAAAAAATAGTTTCTTTAACCGCTCAGTTCAGTTAATAGAAGTTTTGCAAACACTACAGAAACGGACTACATAAATTTTCTGTTCCAGGTTACCCGTTAATTTTCTAGTTTACCCACCATTCTGAAGCTATGGTAATAGGTTCTGGATTTTTCAGCAGGACTGCAGCCTATCTCACAACATGATTGGTAATTTCATGTTGATTGAAGGATATACTGTACAAGAAGTTTTAACAAACAAACGAAACAGAAAAAACGAACGAAAAACACAATGACAGAAAATTTCAACCGTATGCTTTCTTTGTCCATAAATGTTATCTTGTATTACCTATTAACAATTTAAAGAAGTGAACAAAATACTCGTCAACTTGACCTGAACCCATTACTTCCGTATGATTACAGCATTTTGTTCACGATGCGGACGTGAGCTTCGCGCAGCGCCATCTGTGAGGCAAGTTACGAAGTGCATGTGGTTGGCGTTTTACCCACTAGATCGCTCTGGCGACCATGATGGATTCAAATGCTCCACGCGAGGCAACTGTCTAGGCGCGATTTATGAAACGCATATCCAAAGATGCAATAAACACGGGAATGATATTTGGAGTAAATGTATTACGTATTAATACCGTTGCAACTTGTCTAGAAAGTAACTTCGACACCGAATAAAGAAGGTAACTTTTGTTTATGTAACTACTGAAAAATTCATATTTAACGCTACAGGAGGAAAACTATCCACTAGGAAGCTGTTTGAACTCCTGGCATTAAGCGTTTGAGGAAATAAATAACACATTCATAAAAGTAGCCTTGACAGCAACAGGAATGTAAAATAATTTTATTTTTAAGAAACCATCTCCAGTCGGAGATTGGCTATTATACTAAAATCATTGTGCAATAATTGTCAACAACCGCTGCTTTTTTTTACTTATAAATTTGTAGCGGACCATATTTTGTTTGTAACAGGAGCATCATACAAAAACTACCAAAAAGGTTTTGATGGAGTTTTCACAGTTTGAAAGTTTAGGATCTGACTTTAATTCTGCAGCATGTCTTATAACTCTACCTAACCTGGCCCCTTAGGTGGAAATGTAAGTCAGATCTTACTCTAAAAATTTTTTAGGGCCGTATTTCGTTTAATTTTTGCAAATTCGCTAGGAAAAAAAATTCAATTTGAACATGGGAATAGCTCCCCAGGCATCTCACGCTAATGCTGTCCGTACTGGTGAATTTTCGTTTATGAGAAATCCAGATTAATAATAGTAGATAATAATTTTATAACTGTACCATATACCGGTAAAAAAGCTGAATGGATACCCGCGTTAAGGCATGTAATTCAAGCACGTATGATTATCAAATGAAATCTGGAGGTCCGCCGGAAAATTTTGGACGGTTTTATTTCCCTCGATTGATAGTAAGAGTTTTTCCGGAAAAGAGTAAAACATTTAAACTTGCCTTTATTTTCGAAACTACTTGTCCGAAATACTTTCATAATTTAAGTGATATGTAGGCTTTTAAAGATTGCAGTAATTACAACAATTTTTCTGGAGATTATAAACTTTGAAAATGAGTATTGAAAGCAGATAATTTATACAAGGAAAAAACCTTTTTTACGATTCGGCAAGTAAGACCTACAGTAAAATTTTTCAACTGAATTTTTTTATTTTGTTTTTGATTTATGTGTACCATTTGATAGTCCGTTTCACCAAATAGATACTAAACTCTATTAAGAAGCAACTTTTTACAATTTTTAATAATTCAATTTAATACAAAATCTACGTACAGAATCCTCAGACCGGGACTTTAAATAAACTGTTTTTTTTATCCTTCCGCGGCAGTTCATAACATCTGGATTTTCCGTGAATGCCGCGTTATTTATTTGCCTATCTAAGATTTCGGCTAACATGCTGCAACCTCTGTCAGAGATGCTATGTTTGATTACATAGGAAAGAGTACCAAACGTCATAGAGAACTAAGCATCTTTCTACGTTGAAGCTGTTCGTTTTCTTTAAAATTTCTGCTGCCTTCTTCACTCGCCGAGGCCACCATTTCCACGGCAGCATAGTGTCTTCAAATTTTATAGCGAGCCTGGTGTTGATGGCATTGCGAAGTACTGGGGATTTGTCGCCGTTGTTTTCTTTAAAATGGCTTACTCTATAACGCTGGGCGCTGTTTGCTACGATAAATGCCTTAATTTAAATTACGATTATGTAGAAAAATAGCCTAAGACTTTACCTCCAAAATGTATATAATAAAAATTGTGTTTTTTTTTTTCACTTTGTTTATTTTTTATTTCAAAACGTATGTTACTTTCTGGATAGTCCTTGTATTTAAACAAACACTGTATCTGTGACGAATTCTGCAGCACGTCAGCCTAAAGTTTATACAGGCAAATAAATAACAAGGCAGATATTATTGAAATTAACTGACATTTTTTAGGGTTTAAAATCGGAAGAAACTTCGTAACAATGAACGTGAAGGAACCCGGAATGGCGTATCAATGCGATCATCCCAAATTCGCCAGGAATGATTTCGAAAAATCCTCGAAAATCGAAATCAGGATAGCTGGACGGGGGATTGTATACGCGCCTTCCCGAATGCTGGGTGCAGTTTCTTGGAGGCCCACATTGTTTTAACGATCCACTATAATTACAACAGTAAAAACACGGGTTCAACAAGCTTATTCACTTGTGTTGACTACAGTGTACGCGTACTTGTTGATGAAGCAAACATTACATACCACTACCACCCACGTCAAAGGTAATGCGCGGCCGTTTTCCCAGGACGCCGTGATGCGCGTTTCCTGGGAGTGTCCGCTCTCGACATTAACACAACAGCGTAATGGCCTACGCTAATACCACGCCAGTTAATGCGTGCTCACACTAGAGCGGGGATCACACATCCAAGCAGACATCCTGGAATAAAACTTACCTACACCGAAATATATCTTCCAGCGATGCACTTGCGTGCCCGGCTACCATCCATCAATAATATTTGCCCGCGGTAACGTGACTTTCTTAAAATGTATACGTGGAGTGCAGTACATCATGGAAATGTATCTCTGATGCGAAAAATTGAATCATCCCACAGTACAACCAAAACCATGTTATAATGGATGGCACAAGGCGATCTCCAAATGGCTGTAGCTAATCATAAAAGTCACTGTTGTGGCAAAGATATATAACTTCTCTGGAATGTCTGATAATTTTCTTGATGTCCCATTAAGTTCAAGTTGAATGATGTAATGAGATTAACTAGTGACTCCTTTTGAAAGAGAGTATGCAGTGATTTATTTTTCTTATGGGTTTGCGTCTCGTCGACGTAAAGGGGATGGCACTGAGGACAAAGAAAGGGAAAGAATTCGGCCATGGCCTTTTGAAGGAAGCATCCCGGCATTCGCCTGGAGTGATATGGGGTAAACATGGAAAACCCAAATCTGGATGCCCGAAAGGGGATTCAAACCGACGTGCTCCCGAATGCTATGCCAGAACGTTAACCGTTCACCTATCACGCAGTGATTAAAACTGAAACACATAAAAAGAAATTTCTATGTAATGTGTTAAGATAAGAAACAGGTAAGACATAAATACACTAATGGACCGTAGGAGTAACAATTAGGATGGAGAAACGGAGAAATAAAAATCAGGCAGATTAGAAAAAATATTCTGATACTGCAATGATCTTAGCATGTGAAGAGAATGGTTCAACTGCAGAGAATGATGCCCGTGGGATTGCTTTTCGCTGCGTGGAACGATGACATTAATGGTGACGTGGTGTTGTTCATAATAAGTAAAAGTAACCTGGAAAATTCAATACTTAAGTGAAAAGTGAGCAGATTGATAAGATCTCTGCATGAATAATATTTACAATGTAACAGTTTGGGAACGAAGTACGGCATATCTGTATTTATTTTCATCTACCCGTGTGTGGTATCACATCACGCTCAATGCTTGTGACGTCATAATTTTGACTGCCGTGAAGAAGTTCCGGTGGTATCCTATAACTCAATATTACCGAAAATGTTACGCTGGAAGTGGATCATGCGTGGATGGAGAGAAAGATGATAAAAATAAGGTAATAAGAACTTTGAGAAAGAAGGCAGTGAGGTGGGCTACCGTGGAAGAAGAAAGATGCTGGAACATATGAAACAGTGGAGTGGATTATGTGCCAAGCAGAGGCGAGGATAATACCCCAACATACTGAGTATGAATATGACGTTGTATCTATGAGCATTATTAATAGTATTGTGTGTGTGCATTTATATAATATAAGCATACTTTCTGTACGAGGGCTGACTGTTTTTTCATCACACCTTTACAGTATTTCGACAGTTAGGTAATTAAGAGTTGCGAGATGGTCACTGAAGCGGTATTAACTGAAATTTCCGAAAGATTATATACCACCATTTCCCTAGATTCGTTTCTAGAATTTAATGCTAACCGAAACCTGGAAATTTGAATATAAATTCAAAACCTGATCTTTCGAAACCTTACGATTCACTTAGGTGTCTCCGTATTGTTACGCAGTTCAGGATTAGCCACATAGCAAGAGTTAGCAAATTCTACGGTACCCGCACTCTCTGGGGGGCCCGCGCGTTCTGGGGGCCCCACGCCTTCTAGAGGGCCCCACGGGGACTAGGATTCTTGTGAGCCTCCTGTCTGGCCACACATGGCCGACTTTTTTTTTAGGTCTACTACTGCCCCGTACGTCGAATCCAAGGGCCCCTTCTACACATTTGCTATGGGCTCGGCGCTGTTTTAATCCGGCCCTGTTGTTACCTTTGAGAAATGGATTGTTGCGATCGTGTGAGACTTAATTAATGTCTGATATAGAGCTCAGACACAGAAGTATGCATCTTGTAGGTAAAAAGAAGAGAACGTTCTGGCGGCTCATTGGTTTAAGGCGTCTAACTTTAGATCGAAATGTCCTCGGTTCAAACCCCTGTCTCGGCGGAAATTTTCAAAGGTCTTTAACTTGACTTTCCCCTCCGGCAAAATTTACTGTATAATGTGAAGCACGTCAGAACACTTAGATGGTTCGGATTCCATGTTAAACTGCAGGTCCCCTACCCCGTAGGATTACTGGTTTAGGTTAGGAAAGGAGACGGTCGTCCTACATCTGATACCAGGTTTAGTATGCATCGTGCAGGAGGGTCCAATCAACTTTCGGGTTGAGGATTACGCTTAGCTTAGGAGAAAGATTTCCTTTGACGATAGCCCAAAAACTTTCTACGGACCGTAACATGCCAGTATAATCATAAGACCTTTGCGTGTTATGAAAGAAACGCATTTTCTGAACGAGACAGGAGGGGAAGATTGGTTGAATCTTCATTTAGCACTAATTTTTAGTCCGATTTCAATTTTTTGTTTATCGAACATTAAAATCGTTGCACTCTATACAGAATCAGATTTAAAACTTCTTCATTTTCTACATACGCGATGAAAAAACGGAGACGACATTGCGGCGTTGACAGTTATCTATTGCAGCCTTCCAACAGGAATAATTCGGGCTAACCAACTTTAATTATCTCTGCTATCCATTTCGTTTCTTTCCTTTCCAGCTTACAACCTGGGAGTGCTGAAAATTCATTTAGGAGGACCGGATTTATCTCTGCGGAGTCGCTCATTTGGAGAGAACGTCAGACGATTGCGGCGCAGCAGTTGGCAGTAGATTGGATTCAGAATGAGCTGTTCGAGCGCTGCTAAGCACGCCGTTTAACTCTCGGCCAAACGGGTTTTATTGCCGCGTGAAGCGGTTCCGGCGCCATAACTCGAGATCAAAGACCGGCGTCATACCTTATCCTGCCAGCACGGGGAGACAACCTCAATGTTAAACGTTTGAGGTTGGCGAGAAACTTTCTGGCGGGGACCTATCACTGTTCGTCAAGTTTCATTACATTTGTCAGACTAAATATAATGTGTAATTAACAGAAGGTCGGATCTATTGTGAGTTTTCTATAGTCGTATCAACTTTCTAAAAGAGTACTCATGACTTACAGGATTTTCCTTTAAAGTACCAATCTGTCACGACATGACGTCGCACTAAAGCCACGTTCCCACGATCTCTTGTAACGGAGGCGGGACGGGACGGATACTCAACAACACGCCATGGGAACAGGTCCGCCTCTGCTAGCGGAGGTGAGACGCAGCTACCCACTCTGCGTAGTGGAACGCTGTTGTCATCGGTTTGCAGCAGCGGTGCGCACCCCTTCTATTGCTGTAAAGTGCTCTGTGCTAAACGACAGTAGGCAACGTGGTGGGGAGGTGGCGGCGAGGTAAGCGAGGGCTAACCTGCGGCGCGCGCTCGTCCCTACACTTCGGCTAATGAGGTCCCGTCCCGTCTCGCCTTCGTTACAAGGGATCGTGGGAACGCGGCTTAAGACGTCACGCTTTTTGCCTCCGCTGCACAACAAACAACGATTGGAGATGTTTGAGGTTATACGCTTAATTTAATAACAGTTCTGTTTAGCTATGCATCCGCGAATTAACTGTCAGAACACTGAAAGAAAAATACGTACTCCGTTGAAATCGACATATTAATTATTAGTTGCTTTTTCTTAATTAAAATTTGTTCGATGTAGTTTTTTCTTAAACAATTTGGACGGCGAAACCGTTGTTATAGTAAGCTAACAAATATCTACGTTTCATCGTTTTCAAGATAATGAACGTTATTTGGTGAAAATTGTACTTAACGAAGAAATGAATTGCTAAAATACTGCATTAACGGGCTTACAAGATTTTTATATCCAATGTAGATATTTTAAGCAACTGTTATAATATACTGGAAGGAAGATTTGCTGAAACACTGAAATAAAGATATGTGCTGCGTTTAAATTAATATATTAATTATTAGTTGCTTTTATTACTGTTGTCACTCTGTCAGACACACGTAAATATTCCATTGGGTCAAATTTAGATCGCAATACAATGAATGTATTCGTACGAGGGTAATAGCATCTATGAATTCTGAACAGTAATATTAGGAGATGTGGTTATGTCGAATAAAGATAGGGCCAGACCGACAACTGACACATTTTTTACGGACTAATTCACGATGAATTTAGTTTTATAAATAATGTAATCTGTTTTCATACGCTCCAAGTTACAGAAGTTACGGTATTTCTATTCGGATGGAAGTAATTCCGTATTTATCGTGCTGAGTGAGACCTGGACCAAGAATTAAACCAATATCACGCGCAATAGCATAAGGTTCTCAGATTCCTAATTTATTTTTAGTTGAATTGGTTACCTAATTATGACATAATTCATTCAGTAGAACTTCCATCTGTATCGCTGTGTAAACTACAACTATTCTATTTATTTAGGCAACCACACAGAAATGAACTGTCAGTACACTCTGTTAATCCCGTCATATTTGACGGGCTTTGAAGCTAGTTAACTAATAATGGGGCTAAAAGTAGATAGTTCTGAACAATCCCGGCACTCTTTCGGCTTGAACTCTCAGCTGGTCAAGAAAGTTCCCACAAAATCCATATCTTCTTGTGAAAATTATCTGGTTTCGCTAGGAACTCCAATTTAGTTAACTGGCATATCACCTCTGAAGCAATTACGCTTAACGCCACAACGGCTTCTTGTCAACTAACAGCCTATTAGTGACACATTTAGGTGATGTCCAACTACTGCACTCTCCGTTTGCTCTGCCAACATCTAACATTTCTGCAGTCCATTATTTGACTGACTGACTTACCTTAGGGACCGTGCACAAACTACGTGGCTCGGTCCAGGAAGGGGAGAGGTTGGCTGGAAGGCTACGCTGGGGCTACGTGGGGGGGGGGGGGGGGAGCGTGGCAGGCCACGTAGCTTTCCTTTCATAACATTTTTCGCAGTTAAAATGAGGAACAGAACTCACAACAACGTGTGAATATTTATTTCCCTCAGTTTATTATCTCCGTAGTCTGACAAGAGAAAACAGTACAAAATGTCTTCTTGAATCAAAAGGGAAAAAAGCTACGTGCTACGTGGGGGTGGGGGGGGGGGTGAGGCGAAAGCCACGTAGGGCTACGTGGAGGGGGAGGGGGGGGGGTTTCACAGGAGGCCAAAATGGAGCTACGTGGTTTATGCACGCTCCCTTATCGTACAGCGAGCGCTCAACCATAGTTATTTATTTGTTCGACATGGCAATGGACGTACTTCCTGCCAAACTCTTCTTCCCCGTTTTCTCGTTTACGACAAGATATCAACGCTTCTCCGAACAGTTCGCTTCCTAGCGGGCTCAAGACATAAGAAGTAAGCGGTTATTGAAACTGCGAACGAATAGCATGTTCATTTCTATCCCTACATTCAGGTATTGCAATCTTACGTTTTCCGCACCCGCCTTCTTTCCATGTTGTTACTCCTGACTGATTTTATTTATTTTATGTCAGAAATATCGTAAGTAAATTAATCGCTAGTTTGTGATAGGCCACTGTAGTTAAGACACCAATTTCTTATTCGATGTTGATCGATCAATTGAAGTAGACGGACATTGCATACCTGAAAGTGTTTTGTTGTTGTCCAAATTATATAATTATATAACGCTATTTACATTTTTACTGTTATTTTCATTTAGGTTTATTTTTTTATTTAAATTTGACCACTTAAAGGTCACTGAGAATCATATTAACCGGTAATGTCCATGTCCTTTTCTTTTGTTATGACTTTGTCGACATCAGGGTCACCAGAGGAGCGAAAACGCTAGGACCAAGAAACGGGAAGGAATTCGACCATGGTATTCTGAAGAAACTGGCCTGGATTGATTTTGTGAAACAATTGAAACTGAAATCTGGATGGCAGGACGTGATTTAAACCCGGATCCTCCTGAATGCAAGGCCAGAGCGTTAGTGCTCCGCTATCAGGCTAGGTTGTGCCTTTTTATATGTGGCTTAACAGTCAGCCAATAAAGACGAAAACGTTTATTTATTTACTAGCAGAGTTCCCGGCGTTACCCGGTATAGTTGACGTAGATTAACCCTTACGCTATGTGCTAAACTAAACGTTGATTTAGGCGCAAGTTTACAAGAATGGGGTGAGTTGGATACTTTGTTCCGGAATGACAGTTTTCAGGCTACATTTCAACCTAATAACAACTTCTGCTAATGCTGCTGCTCGAAAATGTACCATACGCACATTAATACATACATAAAAATGCATCTGATATGTGTCTTTTTATTCCGGCATCACGCAGAAGATATAGATTAAAATGAATTTTCAGAATTTGAAAGCTTGGGGTCAAAATTTAAGGTATCTTTTAAGACGATATGAGACATTTATTTTACTAATACTCTAGTACTACCTGAAAATTGCTGAGTCGATTTTGAGCAAGTTTTCACAGTACCACACATTAGGTTTGACTCAATATGCTTCCTCATCTACAGCTTAAGCTTAAAAATTTCTCGCTATGCGTCTTCATCTGGCGCTGGAGCTCAAAATTAAAAACTGTTCCGTTACCTGTACAGTTAAATATCGAGTATTCAGAATTATATCTCCAGTATTTAGAACTAAGCGAGATCTATATATAAAAAAAAAAAAATCTTTACTTTTGATTTGTCTCAAGGAGTTAAAAAAAATCGACACCATTGTTAAGAAACTGCATTAATACATTACTAAACAACGCTAGATTATGTTATAAACTCACATTTGATTCAATTGCGAAGTGAATGGATATACATTTTGCTCGAATTGCCAAATACTTTAACTCCGCGGATTCAGCCTTTTATACAAATATCAAAAGTGAATTCAGAATAATATTATCGTAAATAAATGATTTTATTGTTAACAGAAGACTAATGCTGATGGCCAGAGACATTGTAGTTGTACTACCAGAGATCGTGGTTGAAGAAAATCTGTGTTTTTTCGTTATTAGTTTCTCGCATTCAATACGGCCATCAAATCACTAAATCTTCCGAATTAAACGAAATAATATTTCAAGTTATGTTTAGCGTGGAATATGTAGCATAGGTATTACTATTAACTGCTTTTGACGCTTTCATTAAAGGCTATAGTCAGAGACATTGTAGTTGCGTTCTGAGTATGACACATCTAGTGGTTCAATCTTTGGTATTTGTCACCACAAGTTGAAAATTTCGTTTAATGCTACCGAATTATGTAACGTAGAAGCATAAGACATATCAAACAACTGAGTTGAGATTCTAAGATTTAAAACGTTGAAAACCCCATCGAAATCTGCTGAGTAGTTTCCGAGTTTTTCTGATTCAAATATCCAGTTTTCGTTTTATAGACATAGATTTATCTAGTTTGCAGTGAAGGTGTGATAGTACTCACTAGTATAAGACATCGTTGGCGTCGTGCCTCTCGAAGCGGACTGCTCGACACAGGGACCGCAGCACAGAGTCCCGGCACGAGGAGAACGCCTCCAGGCCTCGCAGGCCATAGTAGATGGTCTGCAGCTCCTGAAACAGAACACAGTAAATCAGAACCTCTCAGGACTTCAACTGGCGCAATGTAGTACATAAAGGAACAAATCTTACCAATCGTTTCCCGACAGTAATAGCGACCAGGCTTTTCATACATGTTATGGTGATTTTTGTGATCATATTTTCTCTAAATATATTTAAATAGATTTAAAGTTACATTTATTTCTTATATTTTATTCTCCCTTCTATATTGTCGAGCTGTTCAACTGATATCTATATCAGGTTCACCGAGGAAATAAGAAGCTTTTCCCATTTCCGTTTCAATCCCTGTGTGCCAAGAGTTATACGACTGTCCAAAACTTAATAAACTGGTGTACAATCATGCCCTGACGCGTAAGCAGCTAATGACTGCCATGCACTTTCCACTGCTCCGTGCTGTCCGTTTGCAGACTTCCAACACTCTATAAAAATACAATATCCATCTTAAAAGGAAACACTTCTTATGTTGTTTGTGTGTGTTTGTGTGTGTGTGTGTGTGTGTGTGTGTTTGTGTGTGTTTGTGTGTATGTGTGTGTGTGTGTGTGTTTGTGTGTGTATGTTTGTTTTTTGTTGTTGTTTTTTAAAAAAAAAAAAAAAAAAAAAAAAAAAAAACGTCCTCCATATGAGCTGCCAATACATTTAAAATTAAAAATTTGAAATACAAACCGTACTTACAGACATCGTTCCATTACAAGGTCTGAGTTCTATCGCAAAATCACCATTTCAGTTGCCTGGCTAAATGAAGACGGATTGAGATTTTGGTCGAAATACTAGGTACATTTATGGAGTAAATAGTGCTCCTATTGGCTTATCATGGAGCTTGGTTAATCAGGAAGGAGCAAGGTCCAGCAGTTTATAAGGTATACCTTATGCCGGGCCACTCATTGGTGCGAGTTTAAAGTTCGTTTATACCCATATTAACTCAGGGAAGTTTATGGAATACTCTGTCGATGTGACCTTTTTTACAACGAGTGAGACGGATTGCACCGCGGCTGATAGATTTCAGGCACATATCCGTGATCACAAATAAAATAACAGCGAATATTCTGCTGATATTTCAACTCGTGCAAAACCGAACACACCACGAACTTTTCATGATATAAGCTTCGAGTTAAAAAAAATAATTATGGCATAAACTGATCAACACGACGTTGGAAATTTCAAGAAATTAAAAAAAAAAAAAACTCAACTAGGGCAGTGGTATAAGGAACATGATGGCTGGCGCATTGTGCTGTAGAATATTTTATCACTAGATCTTTTCCCTGAGTGGCCCATCTAACTGGAGGTAAAAAAAAAAAAATGCGGTGTAACTCTGAAGACAGGAACTGGATGTTCGCCGAAAACTCTGTCCAAATGGAACTGACGCGGCGTTGCTCGGACAGCCAGATAAACAAAACAAAAGAAGTGTGAGAAAGAATGAAGGATTTCTTTTCTTTTTTTTTGCGCCCATTAGTGGTTGTGGGTAAATGCTATATGCAGCCAAGCACACCACTACCAGCTTAGAATAAGTACCTAAACCAGCCCAGCGTGTTTTGACAAGGCGGCCTTAGTATGAATTACATAGTTGTAAATCATTTGTCAGGAACTATTCGCTTTTCCCCTCCATCACGTCTTAAGAGAAGGTTCAAGTTAGCAGAAACGGTTATTCATAGTGACATTGACCCCAAGCAGCAACTCAGCACTAGTACTGCTGTCTGAATTTTGTATAATTGTATTTCGAGAGCGAACTGTACGTTCTGGCATTTAATGATTCGCTCAAGTGGTATTAGTTACTTTTACTCTACTTCTTTCGGATTTTCTTACGTCTTCAGCACCACTGAAGCTACCGCTACCATAGTGACTGTTGTGTTCTGCGGGTTGTATCACGCAGGCGCGGTGCGGTTAACTGTGTCCCGGCCGTCAGTGGATTCACTTCGAAGTAAAAATTATATATAAAAAAAGTTTCAACATAAACTGTGTATATTACGTCAGAAGTCTCTAAACCAGTGTTTCCCAACCTTTTTTGGGTCATGTCCCACTTTCAACATTTTTTTGCCCCCCATACATAACTTTTAATAAAAAAATTATTTGTTATTAAAGAAACTGATATAGGATGGTTTTTGAATTAAAACACTTTAATATTATCATAAAACACAGTAAGTAAAAGTAAAAAACATATAATGAAATACTAAAATTCAAATTCAAAAGATTTATAATAAACATTTATTATGGCAATTTAGTGTGATCCTTTTAAGAATTTGCTTTTTTGCTATATTTTGTAACAATATCTGGCATTGCGTTTAAATAACCCAAAGAGAAAGTGGTAAAGTCGTATCAAGTCAATTTCTAAATTGCCCCCCTAAAAAAACCAAATTGCCCCCCTGTGGGGCGTGGGCCCCACGTTGTGAAACACTGCTCTAAACTATTGTATCGATTGATAGCTGTAAGCTACGTGTTAGTAGAGAGTGAGGGATGTTGACAACAAAGGTAACAGAGCATTGTTTATTAAAGTTGAGTAAATATTTAATTTGGAAGCATCAAATGCAGAAAAATTCGGAAAAGTCTCTTGTAATTCAGGCTTTAATTAAATATTTTATAATGATCCGAAACTACGCAATACCAAAAATCTTTCAAGAAATGTGGGTAATGTACCTGTAAAAATTCAAATGTTAATAATAGTTTTTGACATCTTTCTTAATCACCTCTTATTGGCTAGCTTGTCGCTGGGCAACAAAGAACTCTAAGTGCAATACGGCTGCTGTGTGGCGCAGTGAGTATAGTCTGCTAATAGGCAGTAAATTGCTTTCCTCCGGTGCGGTGTGGGTGCGGCAGAAAGCGTGGTCGCGGGCGACAGTCCCGGCTCCATTGTGAGGCACGCAGTCTGTTTTTACTGCCACACAGGTGATAAAATGAGAGAGGTCCCGGCACAAAAGGCGACTGCATGCGGACGCGTGCCTCAAAAGAGAAAACCCATTGTGCCGAGTATCGGCCACTCCTGAGCCGCGTCTCGAAAGCGCCGTCTGTCAGCTTAAACAGGGCGGGACCACGCGCAGCCACCACCGAGACTGCTTTCGCTATTCACAACTCTGACGAGCATACTACCAATAGCTGCGGCATATCAAATTATAACAGAGACCTTTCGCGTACCGAAGAAATACCTGAAGACATAAATACAGCGTTTCACGAGTGCTCTCCTGTTTATAGCAGACTACGCCGAACATCTGGTATCAACCATAGACAATGATACGAAATAGAACGAATAATCTACTACACTGGTGTCCAAAATTAAAGCAACAAACGAAAATTTTACAAGGTTGCGTTTATTTTGCCACAAAACAGTATAAACAGGTGGAAGTAAAGTAAAACAACATGAAGAATACAAACAATTGCATCATGCATAACGGTAGACAAAAATTTTCTTCGGTTTTTTTTCAACAATTTGCACACACATTCCCACAACTGGTTAATGTGCTCAGTATGGGGTGTGACCACCTCTGGCAGCAACGGCGGGGCATGCTGTGAATGATGTCATCAATCTCATGCTGTGACAACATCGTCCATTCTTCCTGCAGAGCTGCTCGTAAGTCTTGGAGAGCGGTTGGTGGGTGCTGACGTCACGCAACTCGTCTCCCTAGTGCATCCTAGACATGTTCTATGGGATTCAAATCGGGAGAGCAAGCAGGCCACACCATGCATCCAATATCTGCCGTTTTCAAGAAAACATCAACCACCCGTGCTCTATGAGATTGAGCATTATCGTCCATCAGTTCGAAGTCGGGTCCCACAGCACCTCCCAACAACCGCACATGAGGTGCCAAGATCTCGTCACAATACCTGACAGCAGTTAAACCTTGCCGATTCACCCGTACAAAAAATAAATAAATTAAAAATTTAAAAAAAGTGAAGAGACTTCGAGTGGTTAACATAATCCCTACCCATACTATTAGAGATCCTCCTCGATATCTATCTCTTTCCACAAAATTTGGGTCCTGAAGTCGTGTTCCACGTTCCCTCAAGATGCGAATCCGTCAAGAATCACTCTCCACACCAAATCGGGCCTCATCTACGAAACGAACATGTTCGACGTCCAGTTGGCATGTTGACGACTCCACTCTAGACATTCCCTTCTTTGAAGACGCGTCAGAGGTATACATACAGCAGGTCTCCGACAGTAAAGGCTACTCTGCCGAAGCCTTCTGTACACTGTTTGCCTCGATACAACTGTTCCAGTGGATGCTGCGACGTCAGATGCCAGATGTTGTGCAGTATTAAGACGGTATCATCGTGCCCTTACAGTCAAATAACGGTCTTTTCTAACTGATGTCACATGTGGGCGGCCCTGCCCTGGTCTTCGGGATACAGTTTCGGTCTCTATAAACTGTCGCCATATCCGAGAAACCACAGAACGATTCACATTAAGCCATCGGGCCACATCAGTTTGAGACTGTCCTGCTTCCATTCTTCATACAGGGTGTCCAGAAAAGGACTCCCTGATTTCAAAATTAAATATCTCGAAAACAAAGATCGATAGAGGAATGCAGTAAACGGTATGTTTATTGTGACAGCTGTAAGAAGTTTATACATCAGTGTGAAATAATAGTTACAAAAGCTGCTAACAGATGTACGCTGTACAGCTCATATCAGCATACATAAGTGAAATAATCGTATGAAAACAATCTTTGCAAACAATCACATCACAATGTTTTCAAAATGTTCACCATTGGCACTACAGAGGTGGCGCAAACGAAGAATGAAATTCGCCATCACATTTCGTAGTGTCTCGACCGAAATGGATTCACATGCCGCAGAGATCGCCGATTCCAGCTCGTCCAGCGTGGCGGGATGCTTCGGGTAGACCATGTCTTTCACTGTGCCCCACAAAAAAAAGTCACAGGGAGTCACATCCGGCGAATATGGAGGCCAATCCATGTCTGCACCAGTAAATTCGGGATATCCCAAAGCAATGACTCGATTCCAGAAGTATTCCTCAAACTGCTGTATACACTTCTTACAGCTGTCACGATAAACGTACCGTTTACTGCATTCCTCTATCGATCTTTGTTTTCGAGATATTTAATTTTGAAATCAGGGAGTCCTTTTCTAGACACCCTGTATGTACCTCCACCGCAGAGACTCTGGTAGGCGTCTTCTCTGTGGATGTGAGACTACCCGCCAATACTACCCCGCAGGTGGCCTGACGTTATCTTTAGCATGTTAGTACGATGACCGGAAAGCCGTCTTCCGTGCAGAACACGATTGTACGGGCATTTGTTGACAGTTTGTATTATTATATCGTGAATTAGACACAGAACGGACAAATAGCGGCTTGTTGCTTCAATTTTGGACACCAGTGTATTATTCTCGCTTCTTTGGTTCGAAAATCTAAGCAAAAGTTCTAAAATAATATTTGCGAATCAATACAGAAACCCAAAAAAATGTTTAACTTAGTTTTTTAAATCCCATATTTCGTGTCTAACATCCGAAATGCCACTTTTACCCATTTTTCCTCTGATTTTCTTCAAATATTCTCCTGTCAGTTGGTCTAGGAATTCGCCTCTTCCGTTTTTGTATTAGCTATAATTCTCATTGTAAGAAATATCACTATTTGGTCCTCTTCTACAAAAATGACCTCTTACTAGAAATGATTCAAATTTTCTTTTGTTAGAATTTGTATTACAAATTGACTCAGTAATCATTAACATTCATTTAAATAACATTAACATTTCTCGTATTACAGTTTAAACTCAAAAATTAATTTCTCTTTGTGCCCCGCCCTTTCATAATATCATCTCCGCTCATCTCCGAATGCCTAAACACTTAATAAAGCGCTTGATTAAAATTTATACGAACGTATTTTAAGGGAGGAAGGCATGTTGCTTCACGGCATAATTTTCTGCGTAATTTTTCAAGCAAGATATGACAGAATCATATATGCCGGCGCATTTCTATTTCCTTAAACACATAATGATTTACATTCATTTTCTATTTAATGATTTATATTTTTTTTTTTTTTTTGCTCA
Organism: Vandiemenella viatica; assembly: GCA_031002005.1. Lineage (NCBI taxonomy): Eukaryota > Metazoa > Arthropoda > Insecta > Orthoptera > Morabidae > Vandiemenella > Vandiemenella viatica. The sequence goes on along the minus strand of JARYHS010013631.1, from coordinate 119,609,872 downwards.
CTTATTTTGTACGAGACTCCAGGCTGGATATCCTAGTACTTCTTTGTAAGAAATCCATTTCCATCATCCTTCATTCTGCTTTGTCATCTTTGATTCATTCATTGCGAAAGTTTCAGATTCGTGAAGAAGAATACTGAACTACTGTGTGATATATTATTTTCTTCTGGTTATGAGTGAGGAACATAATAAACTGTTTAGTTTGTGTTTTTTCTTTGTATGTTTCACTCTCTCAAGGTGCTTCTATAGGGCCTTAAAGCGCTTTTCAACCTTAGCTGTTGTTTACTTGTCTTACTTTTACAGTACTCGACAGTATATCTTTTTTGGTACTCCCCGACTTATCTGTAAGCAAACCCAATAGTTATATTCTTTACAGTTTTATTTCTTTATTTGCACCTTCTACTGTGATATATTTGGTTTTTTTAAAAAAATTCACTGCTAGCTTATATTTTTCCTCAGTTTTTTTTAAAAATTTTTGTTAAAAACACAGAACACAAATTCAATTGTTTGCCTAAGTAATAACATAGTAGCAGAAAAGAATTTAACAGAAAACTACAACGACGTCAAATGCCAAAATTAAATACAAATTACAAGACAAAATAAAAAGCAGAAAACAATTTTCGGTCAGTGAAACAAAACAAACCGTAAAATATTTAAAATATTGTGTACGAATAACAAAAATTTCAACATGTTATTTCGTGGGATCTACACTTAACTGAAATTTAAAAGAACTGTGAAAGCCATCGCTGAAAGAAACTTGCATGTTGTGTGGATCACAGGTATGGAAATAAAATTACTGTATGACTTATAATGATTTAACACTCCACTTATTTATACATATACATCCCAACATCTAGTGTATATTTTGGGCCCATATTTCGAATTTAATACAAGATTTACAAACAAAATTTGATTTTAAAAATATTAAATAATATTCTACAGATATAATCACCGTTAAATGAATTTTGGTTAGCTATCGATATTGACAACGGTATTAAATTCATTAAATGAGCATTAGATAGTTATCTACATTAAGATTAACTGGTCACCAGTACTACCACACACTGAAGCAATCTTTACAAACTCAAATGTAAATTTCAACCCTGCAGTGCGGCTTCGCGCATTAAGGCTCGATTGTGGCGGCACAACAGGAGTGGAAGAGTCCTGGTCCCAGGTTTCCCGCAATCATCAAGGCGCCAATCTCATAAAACTACACATTTCACAAACGAAAATACACTTCTCACACACAGAATATAGTTAAATGTTTCGCAGACAGATAGCAAGACAACATTTCTTCAATAGTGTAAATGTTCCCGATCTGACAAATCGGTTTTATCACGGTTCGAAATTATAATTACACAGCTGATGCCTGTGCACAGATGCCAGAGTCTGGTTGTCCGCAAAGGCTGATACGAAAAAATAAAATATACGAAACAGCTATCCACTTTTGTTACGGAAATTCTAAGTACTTTTTTAAATGGGTATTGAAAGGCTACTACCACTGTTTGCAATGTTCAGTTTATGCAGGGGAAGTCCACATGGAGGAAGCAATTAAGAGCTGCCGCCATACAAACAGAATAGATGGCGAAAGATTTTTTTAACCCTAAAAAAAAAAAATATTGCAATAAGAAGAATGAATGACGGTAGACCACAAATACGTTATTTACAAGGAGTAAAATTGATTGGGGAAAAAAGAGCGATTTTGGCGGGCTCGGGATAAGCAAATAAGATGGCATTTGGGATATTATAAATGACATCATGCCCTCTCACAGTTCATCACAAACATCGTACTGCATTATATACGTCGTATCTTAAATAAATGCAACGAAACCACAAGATTTTTTTCCATTGAGGCGTTACGGTTCGTCAATGATCTGTTCGATAAATCAACAAAGGATAGTTGACAAGGGAGCTAAAGAAAGAATCTCGGCATTCGCCTAGAGTGATTTCACGGAACAAATGGAATCTTGATTTCCGGATCGCGAGCTGGAACTCTCATCCGTAGGAATCCCAGGCCCTAAAATTTGCGCTCATCCTCCAGGTTTCGGAGATCGTGATACAACTCTAGTGCCTCTGATGGTGGGATATCGTGATTTGTTTGAGACCGCATCAACAGCGATTAAGGGAGGTACTTAAAAAGTTCGCACCGAGGCCGGAAATTAAAAGCAGCGCTCGGGTTAGGAATTCAAGAGGACATCTACCACATTCAGCCACCTGATTTGCTTCTCGTTCTTCGTTCAAAATCCTCTACAGCGTTTTAATTACTTTAATCAGCGGTAGAGAAAGCAAAACAGAATCCAATCGAAAATAAACAAACACAAAGAAACATATGAGAGAGAGAGAGAGAGAGAGAGAAGTTTCTCGTACGTTATAAACTTATAACAGTTCTTAGTCCCTTATCACCGTTAGTTGTCAGGCTTAACATATTCACGACAATTGAGGTAATTATAACTTTCATATATGTTACGACAGAAATTAGTAACTTGCCATGTATTTAATAACACTTGTTGCAATCATTTTCATGATACTTTTTTAAACATTAACCTTGGTTTAAAATTGTAATGTTGACTGGCAGTGGCTGTACGTATTCATGTTTTTTTTTTTTATGACGAGTCCTTATGTACTCGCCTGAACAGCTGAGTTATCGTAAATTGTACACCTGCCAGTACTATAATCGGTTCATTCCCATTATTGGCTTATTTCTAAGACATTTAGGAGAAATTTGTCACAAATCATTTACCGCTTGTATAAAGTTAGACTTACGACATTCGTCTGAGAAAGCAACTTATTCCGCTCTGGCTGGCTTTATAGCCATTTAGTTAGTTACGCCGCGCCACCCTTTAAGCTGGTGTTTGAGTCAGGCAGTGGGCGCCCTGCTCTTCCGCCACTTGAGATGCTATCGCGTGTGAGCGGGCTCAAATATCTGGCTACGCTAGGGCCTCCACGTCTCACGGAACATCGAACTGAGCAACCCAAAAGCGCCGATATTATTGCTCTCGGGAAAGGAGCGTTTGGTAGCTGTCACTGGCTCTCAACAGACACAAAATTATGATAGAGCAGTGAATCTGTGTAACAATGCCCTCCCCCCCGTCTTGCGATTAGTCGGTCATGTTCGGCCGCAAATGGCGGACGAGTTTTTATTTAAACAGTTTCTTGTTTTCTGAACTGTGCCACTGGCCAACTAATTGTACTTGTGTACTGTAGTGTGTACATAACTAAACTAAGTTGATGACGAAATTGATGATAATGCTTGTGATAACAAAGGTACAGCTAAGAAACTGAAAATAGATACTTCAAACAAAAAAAACGAAATTTTTTTGCTGATTTTCCAGCTTCTCAAAAATGGCAGTACATATGCAGTAAACGTGAAGCTTTTCCGAATATTCGGCATTTAAAATAATTTCTTTCCTTCATGGGCGCCGGGAGGGGGGTGCAAGGGGGTGCACTTGCACCCCCCATGCTATAAAAGAAAATACTCAGAAAAAGATTAAGAAACAAAAATATTATTATTGAATTCACTGTTTGAATAATAACTTAAAGCGCCTAGGTTGTTGTACAAATTTGTTCAAAATCTTGTCAATAAATTCAGTATCCTTAGTTAATAAGTGTTATGTATAATGTATATAAAAAAATGCAATGCACCTCCCTTAAAGTAATCTTGTCGGCGCCCATGGTTTCCTTATATATGTTCCACCCACTTCTGCATTTAATGAGAGTTTTTTTTCTGTCTTGAATGCAAACTGGAGCGATGAAAGAAACAAATCTTCCCTCAACTTAAAAAAAAGTATGAACTCATATATTTTAATTTAAATGTAGTCTGTACAGATACTGTGGAAGTGTTTAAAAAGAATAAGTATTTGTTGAACGTATCAAAAAGCAATGAAAAATGAGTGTTAAAACAAAAAATAAACGTACTCGTGTTCTATATAGTGAAGTATATCTTTATTATTCCAAAACACACATGTACCCTTATCGCTCAAGATTAAGTCGCATCCTTAATCGCAGCGGAACCGGCATACAATGTCCAAATATTCCGCTGAATGAAAATAGCTTAGCTGATTTTTTTTTTTTTTTTTTTTTTTTTTTTTTTTTGCTTATGGTTTTACGCCTCGTCAACGTAGAGGTCATTAGAGGCGGGCTGGGACTGGGCACAAGAAACGAGAAGGAATTCGGCCATGGCCTTTTTGAAGGAAGCATCCCGGCATTCCGCTGGAATGATTTGGGTAAACCATGGAAAACCCAAATCTGGATGCTCGCACCCGGATTCGAACCTCCGTCCTCTTGAATGCGAGGCCAGTGTGTTAACCATTCACCCACCACGCTCGGTAGCTTAGTTGAATCGGAATCATTCTGCCTTACCCCTCGTCCACCAGTGAAACACCGCGAAAAGAACAGTTCTTGCAACTCAGGTGTACCTGACAACCGTATTCCAGTAAACCCGAGCTTAGTGTGGAATACAATGTAACTGTAACAGCTACTGCTTTTTAAGGATCGAAAATAAAACGCTCTAGGCAAGCCGCAAATTTCAAATCTTACGACTTGTTCAATATATACCTGAAGACGGTGACGGAGTACAGTGTAGCCGAAATATTGTGTTTAAATAACTATTTAACTCGATTAGTTTCCCGAGAAAAATGAATATATAACGCAGAGAAAAATAAATATACAACGCCGAGAAAAATAAATATACAACGCCGAGAAAAGTAAGTATACAACGCCGAGAAACATAAATATACAACACCGAGAAAAATAAATATTCAACGCCGAGAAAAAATAAATATACAACGCCGAGAAAAATAAATATACAACGCCGAGAAAAATGAATATACAACGCCGAGAAAAATAAATATACAACGCCGAGAAAAATAAATATACTACGGCTAGAAAAATAAATATACAACGGCAGGAAAAATAAATATACAACGCCGAGAAAAGTAAGTATACAACGCCGAGAAACATAAATATACAACGCCGAGAAAAATAAATATTCAACGCCGAGAAAAATAAATATACAACGCCGAGAAAAATGAATATACAACGCCGAGAAAAATAAATATACACGCCGAGAAAAATGAATATACAACGCCGAGAAAAATAAATATACAACGCCGAGAAAAAATAAATATACTACGGCTAGAAAAATAAATATACAACGGCAAGAAAAATAAATATACAACGCCAAGAGAAAAACTTCGTTCATTTATGTAGTACATTGTTAGAAGGGTGAGGCCTAAACTAAATTCATACACAGTCAGGCCTACAATACCGAAAGAAAAATTGTCTCGAATAATTAAGTCCCCATCCAACCACGGAGAAACTGTCAATAGAGTAGTACGCCATCATTCCACAAAAACTGAGTAGTAATTTTGGGATTTAATCCAGACCTTTCGTACATTATCAAGTTATTATGTATCACCATTAGTACTAATCTGCTTGGAACGTAAGAGATTTTAATAATTTATTCCTCCAGCTAACCACGTTCAGTCACCGAGTAGCTGACCTTGAACACAAGGAAGCGAATGAAACATAGTAAGGCCAAATCATTCTCGACTTGAGACATTTCGAGAGGCATAGTTCCGGGCTCGAGCCTAGTGGTACTGGATACAGGACAAACTAGCGTCGTGCAAATTGCCTTCCACTCACGCTCAAATTCGTTCGGTTTAATTTCTACGGCCACTCCTCTCTACCCGGACGTGCTGTGCCCACTAGAACTTCCCCTTACTCGGTGGTCAAACGAAGGCTCGGCGGACAAACGCAGTCTCGGCAGTGCACGAATATCGCGTAATGTCTTCCTTGTCCGTGCCGCGCAACAAGAATGGTACATCATTAAAAAAAATGGACAAGATTGTACGCCAGGAGCATTCTCAAATGTACAGTATATCAATGATTACTGCCAACATTTTGTTTATGTTCTATCAATTGAATCGCCGTAGACAAGAAGTGCAACGTGTATGTGTTTGTTAAACATGTGTAACAAGTATTACAAACTATGAGATCGAAACACAGTGCAATGAAAAGTATAACATAAATAAAATATCTATAGTTACTGACACAAAGTATACTCTGAATCCACATTTAGTGCATTATGATTTATACGGATGTTTCAAATATATTTGATGTCTTGTAAGGATTTGTACCTATTAATGCCCAACATTGAACTCACTTTAAGAATATAACTGATATCACTGTAATAAGTAATTGTTAATTACCAAAGATCATTCGAATGTTCAAAGAAATATTGTTCCCCTTTTTTTATGAAATGCCGGAACATTGCCAGAAAAATGTGGTGCAATCTGCCGATTTTTACTTTTTCATTAACAGAATTGTGTTCGGTCTTTAAGTGTCTGAATTTTGCGAAAGTAAACGTATACAGTCTTGTAAAATGTCACAGCAGGACGTAGAAAATAAGAAGAAGATGACATACACTGTCCACTCTTTGTTTTTCAGTTACTTCATTCTTCGATATAGCGGTTTTAAGACTGCGATGTAATTCATGGCTGTTCCGATTGTACAGATCGAGTACCAGCGTCGCTTCGTAACCACACAGCAAACAAATAACAAACCGAGTCTACTGTCAGGTTCGAGCTTACGTCCAGGCTCGGTCCTCTGCACTGTTTCCGGTCAACTCCTACAACTGGCCAGCAGATGTCGCGCTGGCAGCGACAAACCAGGCGAGCCTAGACAGCGTTTGAACGACTCTAGTACAAACCATTGTTTGTATCCAATTTTCAAATGGTACAAACTACTCGCCGACAAAGAATGGAATATTGTGCTAAAGGATGACACTTCTCGGCAGTGTTGGGGCCAGGCTTAGTGCTGTCCTGTGCTTTTCCTTGTTGCTGCTGACTGATGTGGCAGCCTGCTTTCGTGTCGGTGTCTGTTGGCCCCCCTGACCGCGACGACGTACGCCGACCTTCCGGTGCGGGCAGCCAGCGGCCACTTCCGGTAGACACACCTGCCCCGTCCGCAGCTGTCGCCAGAGTGACGCGAGAACACTTCCATCCCTCACCAGCCCACGTGTCAGTCGGTATGTAACAGCGTAGTAGCAAGAACTCGCTGGAGTCTGGACAAGGACATCAGCGGTCAGTAAATCGTCGACTTCTACAAGTGGCCGGTTCCTAAGATCTCAAAATTAAAACGCACCACCATATTACGTCTGAGCTACAATACTTTTCTTCTACGAATAAAGGATGTTTATACTACCTTGGGAACGTCTGGAAAGATGAACTGGGTGGCTTACCGTTGCCTCCTCAGTGTGACATTTCGTCAGCGTTAATGTATGTGTGGCTGACTGTGGCAGTGTTTGCGTTTACAGTGTAGAGTATAATAATAATTGATAAAATTGCTTTGGAGTGCACGCTCCGGTGGCAATCTTCCTACACACCCATCTTTCTCCTTTCCTCTTTCCACCTACTTTTGCCCTATTACAATTTTTACTTTAAATTCTTTCAGTATTTTTGGTAAATTATTCATCATTTCTCCTGGTAATTTATTCCAATCCCTTGCACACGTTCCTACGGAAGAAAATTTTCCCACACCCTTATGCCTGAAATCAAGTGCCAGCTTGTCGTCATTCGCCTCTCTTAATGTTCCCACCAATATCTTTCCATACTTCATCACCAATATATGCTTTGTACAGTCCCATGACTCTCTTCACCCTCCTCCTATCGTTTAATGAATCCCACTCCAGCTCCTTTGTCATATTAGTTACCGTTTTTTTTTTTTTTTTTGTTGCGGTAATTCCCAAAAACAAATCTGGTACCCTCCTCTGCCTCCCCCACCCCTCCTTAAAACTCCTGTATTTGAACCCCAAAATGTGGGTCCCATACTACAGCACCTTATTCCAACAGTGGTCTGACCAAAGGTTTATCTTCCTTACTTTTCTAGTAGTCTACATCTCCTCATCACTCTTTCCAACAGGTGAACGATTTTGAACTCTTTCCCTACTACCTGTCCAATGTGTCCTGCTCAGTTAAGTCTGCTATAAAATGTCATGCAGAGGTATTTATATTTCGAGTCTTCAAGAAGCAGTTCCTTCCCTGTTTTGTTCTGTGGTTGGCTGATTAAAGAGGGGAGAGGGTGAAATAGTTTGCCGGCTCATTCAGGTCTACTCTTGTGAGGGACGCAGTGGAACCGCCAAGCTTAACTTCCCCTCCAACGAACGAATCACTATCTAGTGTCTTTTATCCTCACTCATAATTACTGTGGAAAGGTTTATGATTTAATCCAGGACTTTAATGCACAATCTGGTGATTAGGAACTGTGCACAACCAACTCTGTTACCCTGGAAGCCAATACTCAAACCAGCAAACCCCCTATCAGGCACCATAACGGTGCCGCATCCAATTGAGTCGAGGTGTTGGATGGTATAATACAGTATCATGTTACAATTTTCACCGTGTAGCCACCAACAGTCTGCTGTATTGCGTTTTTTTTTTTTTTTTTTCCTTTTTCGTTCCTGAGAAGAGTACTTTAAAACAAAAATAGGAGATCTTCCCAATATTATCGTAGCTTACTAGGAAAATAATAAAGATGGCCGGTAGGTATGCGCCGTGATTTCAACTTGTGCTATCTGTTAAACATTACTCTGAAATCGACAATGTGAAAAAGGTAAAACTAGAGAAGACAGTACCAGTGTTGGTATTCAACCCACCAGTTAGGCTGTGCGTTTTAAATACCCTTAATATTGAATTCAACTAGGTCCAATGGCGCCAGGTTCCATTATCGCAGCTGCCATACACATGTTGATGATGGCGATTTTTGCATGGTTTCCAGCTAGGGCGAATCGTGGGCCGGTCTCCAAGTTCAGCCTCAAAAACTAGTATACAAACAAATTAGCATTTATCGTAGAGAAGACATGTTACACCACTCACCAGACAGTCCTCAAATCGTAAGCTTCTCCATTAATTTCGTAATTAGCTTGAGACATCAGAGGGGATACCATTCTGTTATTCATTTACCATTATCCCACTATGGATATGAAATTGTCGATTAGCATAATTATAGGATCCCGTATGTTCTGAATACAAAAGGAAACCCTTATGGAATCAGTCACTTGTTAGTCGGTATCATATACATTTGTTATCAAAGGTTTACTGGTATACAATCTTCTCGAGCTTTCCACCGGGAGAGTGCGTCGGTAAGAGGCGACGGTTCGGAGTCTGACTCTGGCTCCATCTTCCGGCGAAGTGTTGGGTTCCTGTTTTTTTTTTTTTTTTTTTTTTTTTGGTGGGACCTGATGGGGCAGGGTCTCTTCCGGAAACCTACACTTCGCCGGAAGATGGAGCAGAGTCGGGCTCCGAAACGTCGTATCTTCCGGTGGAAAGCTAGAGAAGATTTTATGCAATTGCTTCATTCTTTTATCATCAACTGAAATGAGAAATTTATATTTCACATTTAATATGATCCACTGTTTAACATGGGCTTAAGTGACACCAGACACACCTTTTGCAAGTTAACTGCTTGCATGAAATTATCGTTAAGTACACATGACCAGAACCTTAGTGCGCATATCCGGAACGTTGGGGTGCATATTCGCTTAGTGCGTAAGGGAGCGTCCATAAACTACGTGGCTCAATCCAGGGGGAGGGGTTGGCTGGAAAACTACGCTGGGCTACGTGGGGGGGAGGGAGAAAGGAGGGTCCGGGGCAGGCGACGTAGCGTTTCATTCATTTTATTTTTCGTAGTTAAAATGAGCAAGTAAATATTTATTTGCGTCATTTAATTATCTCTATATGTATTTTACGATAGTCTGACAAGAGAAAACAATACAAAATGTCTTCTGGAATCAATAGGGAAAAAAGCTACGTGCTACGTGGAGGGGGGTGGGCGGGTAGAGACAAAAGCCACTTCAGGCTACGTGGGGGGCGTTCCCAAGAGGACAAAATGGAGCTATGTGGTTTATAAACGCTCCCTGACGCTGACAATTTTTTTCTACCGAAGCCAAAGAAGCTTTAATTTAAAAAATAATCTTCCTGTCCATCCGCGTGAAGTACCGAGACACGGAGAGCAATTAATAAGGTTTGTTCCGTGAGTTGGGAGACCAGCTAGTCTATTCCTTCTCGACGGCTGGTCCCCGTTACCGTCAATTCTGGCTGCCATCCGGGGTGTTGGTTCGTTAATTCCAAAACAATCGCTTCCATAAATTAGTCTGGATGTTCACGTTCCTGTTAGCTGGTCTCGCGGTCTACGCCCCAATACCCGGTGAGCTTTCCTTTGATCTCGCTGCACTGACGGGCAGCGTAACACGAATGATTGCAAATTGTGAGAAAACCAGATGAGGCAAATGATTTTAGTTGCGACAACGTTGCTGAGTGCTTAACGGCTCTTAGATGTTGAGAACATTATAAATCGGGACGGCACCTAGCCTGTTCACTTCCTAGGCGTACACAATCGTCTTCTCAGGTACTTTTAATACTGCTTGTTCGTCACAACTGGCGAAGAAGTGTGATTGTTTGTATCATTTCCGATAGGTGAACGATAACGCTCGGGTCTGTCATTAGGGAGGACGTTGCTTCAAATCCTCGTTCAGCCATCCAGATTTCGGTTTTCAATGGATTCCAGATATCACTCCAGGAGAAACCTGGGACGGTTCCTTTGAATGATCTAGAGCGAATTCCTTCCCCCCATCCTTCCCAGCCTCTAATTGCCTTGATGTCGACGTCATAAATGCCAAAACAAAACAAATATACACCTTTCTCTCATCCAAATGTAAACGTTCATTTACTTTTACCTGTTTATTAGTAGATGTCCAGGAATTTTGCTGCAAAGTTTCTAATCGTGAAGTCGTTAAACAATATATTTTGTTTTGTTTAATTACTGCCACAATGCACCATGAGCCGCACGTCTATTAGCCAGATTCGTATGACAGTTAAAAATCTTTGTGGGTATATTTCAATCTTTTGTAAAGCAATATCGTTGGATAATATATCGACACAGAATTTATTTCGTAAAATATGTTTTGCGACGAGAAAATTTCCGTTGGTACGAATCTTTCCTCTGTAACTGCCTTTGTGAGAATAACAGCAGTTGGGATTTGCATTACCATATTTAAAACAGAAACAAGGGAAAAAAGTACCTTAAAAATGTACATCCACATTTATTCTGCAGTGTAATTTTTCTCTAGTTGTCAAATAAGAATAAACTGTACATATCTGACTGTGTTTAACGAACCATAGGAGTCAGTTTTGCACAGAAATATTAGTTGTTCCATAGGCTTCATGTGATGGAAGCCAAGTTACCGTGGAGGATGAGCGGCAACAATTTTGCCTGGTATTCGAAAGGATGCCTGCTTTCGAATCCCCATTGGGCGATTCAGAATACGGTTTTACATGCTTCCCGAAACAACCCCAGGTGAATACCGAAATGTCTCCTTCAAAACATGGCTGAATTCCTCCTCGTTCCTTCCCTTTAGTTCTAAAGATCTAGACGAGGCGTAAATCGTTAAGCAAAACAAAAAGTTGTTCTTGAAGTGTATAAGACTATATCAAGTATTCTAACTTTCTGCTAGCATTGTTATAATAATCACGGATTGTAATTTAAATACTTGGGCCGACATTCTTACTGAGAGCACTGAATATTTGTTACCCGCTACGCGTTAATGCATAGCTACACCGAGCCAGTTTCAAATCTGACAAACTAGCGTACTAGCCTTCCCGACTACGGTTTTTAGTCGGTTTTCCACTACTATCTATGCGAATGCTGGTACGAGTAACGGGTACTTTATTACAAATATCCCTCAGTTCTTTATTAATTGCAATATTAGGGGATTTATCATGCAAAGGAAGGATATAAGTGGACCCCGAAAATACAACAGATGAGTCTGCGGTCGAATTTCGTTGGCGCGATGTCACGTGATGAAGGTAGGGCAGTGCAGTGTTAAAGTTGCATAAGGTGTGGTAAAAAGTGGTTTTATTTGGATATTATTTCCATCAGTAGAAGTGCGTAGTTCTACTAACTCTTCTAATTTACTGACTTGAGTTGTTTTGTCCGCCGCGACCGGTTTTTAATGAAGAATGACTCTTGTATACCTGACAGCTTGCTCTAGAATTTGCATATTTGGCGAAGAGTCCGATAATACACATGGTCAAAGCGGTTCGTTAGCTAGGTTATGTTGGAGAGTGTTTGATAAAAAAAAAAAAAGAAATCTTCACTAAATTCCAAATATGTTCTATCATTTCGCAGAAATATTTTTAAAATTATCTTTTGCTAAATAATTCAGTCTGCATCTGGAAGTGTTGAACTATTACATGGAAATTGTAAACTTGAACATTTTCAGAGCACCTCCAACAGGTTGTGCGTAGTATAAACAGCGCCACCGCAAACCGAACCACGGAACATGGTGAGTGAGCGGTAACACTCTGGCTTCAAATTCGGAAGGACGCCGGTTCGAATCACCATCCAGTCATCCAGATTTGGGTTTTCGATGGTTTCGCAAAATCACTCCAGATGAATGCCGGGATGGTTCCTTCAAAAGGCCATGGTCGAATTCCTACCCATTCCTTGCCCCCATCCTTTCCCTCCATCCTTTCCCGTCGCTAAAGACCTCGCTGTTGAGAGACGTAAAGCAGTTAAAAAAAATATATCTAATAACCTCGAAGTCGACGTGGCGTAAAGAAATAAGTAAAAAAAAAAAAAAAATCGATGATGTGTCAAAAATGCCACAAGCCCGCTTCAAATTCAGAATTGACATTCATCACGCAGATCAGTCTACAAGTTTCACAAATAAATGAACGCGTGGTGGAATACAGTAGATCCTCCCGGCAAACAAGCGAAAAAAAAAATAATAAAATTGGAAATACTTGGTCACTGCTAATCTAGTTGGTGGCTACATTTAAAAATTACGTATATTATAGATACTAATTTATTAATCTCAGAACAATAAATTTAGAGAATTTTCTGTGTATTATACACCACTTTTTTTTGCCTCAGTCCATCGGATATTTTTTAAGTTCTTGCTTAGGTGATTCTGTTCACTGCAATAGTGAAAACGTTTCATCCTGCCTCAGGTTTAACTGCAAAACTGTTAAAATTAACACTATGTGTGTTTTTGTGGTGTATTGTCATTACACTCATTTTTTTGCTGTATCTATTTCTCATTGCTAACAGATTTATTAAATATTTATCACTAAAGTATTTTATTCACATTACTACGTATTTATGATGTATCCGATGTTCATTCCACAATGGCAACTAACAGTGTGTACAAAACGACGACAAATCGTTTATGTAGAGTTTGTGTAAACCAGCATGAGTTAGTCACACCTGAGAGATCTTTGAACGCTGCAGCTTGTAGATTCATTGAGACTGATTGTGATGCAAATTGCTGCACCATCAGATATAACAGTAGATCATTGTGCTATCTGCTATTAATTAAATTTTCCAGGCATGAGTAAGATACTTCTAAATTAGAGTTCTTATGGGGAAGGATGTAATTATGTAACTAGTATCACATATATTACTGGAGATTCCGGACAGACGAATACTAAATGATGAAAGTCTGCTAGAAATATTACTTTAAAAAAAAATTAAGTTGAAGTTTCTTAACGCATTAAACGAAAAAACTTTTCTCATCAGGGATGAGCTAATAGCAAGAACTCAAGCTATGCAGAATTATTTCTTATTCGCGAAACTCTGATTTAATGCTTGCCCACATTCCGTCTGACAGGGTAACTGAAATCAAGAAGTATTGCTAAGTGTAATTACTGTTCGCGAGGATAATGAATAGCGCCATAACCAAGGAAGCGGTGGACCATAAACTGCGCAAGTTTTATCTGCAAATTGTTGATTAAAAAACGTCTGTGGAAACTGAACTGATAAAAGTTACGACTGTAAAATTAATACGCTATGTTCAGAATCGGAACTTAATATAGGCAGTGTGAAAATTATTGAGGGTATATGAAAATTTCTCGAAGAAAATTATTAAATCGTATACAGGACGAAGCTGTTTGAATTTAGGTACTCTAAGGGCAGTTCACAGTATATTTTATTTTTGTATTAATTCGTAAAATATGCTTAAAACACCAGTTTCATTTATAACACTGCAACGATTTGACCATATTTTTTGTGTGTAAAATCTCAAGTTTGTACACTAGAGATGTTTAATCACCAACAATACTCTCTCGAAAGTCTGACAAAGTAGAAATAGGTTAAATAAAGAAACTTCCTCCGAGGCCTTGACAATAACTGGGGAACTTGAATATTTTTTCTATGTCCTTTTTCAGAGAAAATAAAAATCTCTTTCACTGTCATCCTCTGACTCCGTATTCAAATAAAACAAAACATTCCAAGGACTCACATTCACTCATACGCTTTACTGCTCCCATGCTCTTTTTTCTACTGTGCATTAACCGGATGGCTACAGAGTAAACTGCTGCGGAACAAACAGTTCCTTCCAACCCAAAGGACACATCTTTTTTCAAAGAGCGGAATGCAGGATTGTTCTCTGGTTGTCTTTCTTGTCATATGGAGAGCTGTTATTAACGGACCAGTATTACAAAATTCGTCTTCATAAGCAGGTTTATGGTTCCACTTAGTGTCTGATTCAGGTTAAATGAAGCTTAGAAAGGCCATTTTACATTTGTCGTTTTTATTATATATAAAATGTCTCATTTAGTTTTACATTTAGATATGTTTAATTTTCGTGGAGGACTCTTCTGATGAAAACAGGTTCAGCCTCGAAATCCATTCGCAATACTGAAATTACTTCAGCTGTCTCAGTGAACAATCTTGTATAATTTAAATTATATTTCAAAGCATATTACCGGTGTAAAATTTACAGCAACAATTTAAACTGATTTACATCTCTCAACAACCAAAACGGCGTGATAACCAAACAATTTACAGTACAAGAAAAAAAGGGGAACAAATCACAAAAATTCGGAACTATTGAATTCTTGACATGTGTAGATTTGTCCTAGCACCTAAAATGAACTGAAATATCTAAATACGCTCCAAATGTTACAAAAAATTAAAAATTCATTACAGTATTAACATTGGTAACAATGAATTATACCAAGAATAGTAGTCTGACGTTTTATTTCTT
This sequence comes from Vandiemenella viatica, assembly GCA_031002005.1. Taxonomy (NCBI): domain Eukaryota; kingdom Metazoa; phylum Arthropoda; class Insecta; order Orthoptera; family Morabidae; genus Vandiemenella; species Vandiemenella viatica. The sequence goes on along the minus strand of JARYHS010013631.1, from coordinate 119,594,832 downwards.
GCTCCCCCCCTTTTTTTTTTTTTTTAAAAAAAAAAAAAAAAAGGAAGAAATGTAGGTGTAGCAAACAACCATTATCTGAATGACCTGTCTGGGCACCAGATTTTGATTTCCATGGATTCCAGACAGCACTCAAGTAAAATGATGGGATTTTTCCCATTTTCATCTCTTTTTATTTGCTTATGGCTTTGTGCCTCGTCGATGTCTAGGTCATTAAAGGCGGGAAAGGACTTGGGGGGGAGCAACGATGAAGAATTATGTCGTGGCCTTTTGAAGGAACCATTCCGTAATGATTCATGTGAAATAAAGTACAACCCAAATCCGGATGGCCGGACGGGGATTCGAGCCTCCGTCCACCAAATGCGAGGCCAGAACATTAACCGTTCACCCATCACGCTCGAGCATGATATCTTATTGCTATGATGCACACAAGACATTGTTCCCGAGGACTACCTCTGTTAACCGCATATATCAGGACATCGTCACTGCACCCTAGAGATATGAAAAAGTTGCTGTCAAGGACCACGAGTCAAGATTCACATCGTAAGGGTACGAGTATGGCGATATCACCACGAAGCTATGGATCATTCTTGCCAGAAGACTATAGTTCAAGTTTTAGAGGTGTTTCGGTACTGAAATGGGATCGCTGGTGCGTGCCACATCATTGTCACTGGTCAATGTAGCCTGGATATCTTTGGCAATCATAATATGCTCCCATTTTTTTGTCTGTGAAGACTTTTTCCTTCAACAAGGCAATGCACTCTGTAATCGCTCTAGCAATGTATCCCAATGTTTTAATGATCTCTCCACTAGGTTCCCTTGCCAGAAGAATCACCTCAGTTCCTCCACACACGTTTGATGCCATCGGAAGAGATGTTTTAACCTCAGAAATGAGAGAGATTTTTAGCCTTCTGTAAAATTATTACTAACCCCCAATCATTTTGTTATTATTATTAATAATGAATTAAGTAATATTTATTAATTATAATTCTGCTGAATAAGTGTATTAATGTTTGTAACATGATTTGTTGTATTGTTGGGTTTTCACAGTCTGTAGTTTGTTTAGTAACTTGGCGCGCCCGAGAGCAATTTCTGCTTTTATATTTACAAGCAGTTTAGGTGAAGGTTTTGTCTCTGGACATTTCCTTCAGACTTTCAAGTAACTGGGGTAGCATAGTGTTATATTTAAGTAACTAAACGCTATCCAGCACAGCTCCCATTGTCGCCAGGCAGGGCTCGAGGCAGAATGTGTGTGTCGCGGGGCTTGGAGAAGGTTGTATGCCCCGAGCATAGCATCTTCGTACAGAAGTTAAATAGCCTGTGAAATGTATGGGAAACTTGTGTCAACGTAACATATCTTAGAAGTTGTGTCAGTAAACTTTGTTAATTAAATTCAATAATATTTCTACCACTCAATTTATTTATCCAAACTAACCATGGGAGCCGGCAGGATTGCTTCTAGGGGGGTGCACCAGGGCTGCATTGGTGCCCCCCCCCCCCCCTCTATCGGCTCAAAAATTTCCGGGCTGGGCGACCTTTTTTTTAGCTCTACTACTGCCCAGACGGCGATCCGGGATGTAGGGGGGTGCACCAGGGCTGCATTGGTGCCTCCCCCCCTATCGGCCCAAAAATTTCCGGGCTGGGCGACCTTTTTTTTTAGCTCTACTACTGCCCAGACGGCGACCCGGGATGTCAGGGGGGTGCAAGTGCACCCCCTTGCACCCCCCTCCCGGCGCCCATGAAACTAACGCCTTGCTTGTGTTGAAAGAGGAGAATTTGGACCGATCTCCTCTAAATAACACGCCGTTGTCTAATGTCAGGACAGCTTACATATGGCTATCACTTAAGAATAAGTTCACATTTTGGCGAACCACGTCGGGAGAGCTCACAGTTAGTGTCTCCATATTGCTTCCCAAGGCTTTCATTGCCCAGGCTGACGTGAATAACCACAGTCATCAAGACAAAATGTAGTACTACAAGATGCTAGACTGATAACAATAATTCAATAGTCCTTCAGGGAAAGAAATAAATGGTTACTATATTCTTTTGTTCAATGTACGATGGAGATTGCTGCAAGTGTTAATTGGATTTTGTGTCAGTTAAGTGGTTTTTTTTAACTGCTATAGGTTGATGATGGAAAATTTCAAACCGTAAAATTGACTTGTTTTCCGCTATTGAAGTCGGACGAATATGAATGAAAGTATTTTTTTTCCCCTAGTGGCTTAGTTATTTTTTAGTTTGACTATGTTATTATTGTTGTTTTTCCACAGACAGAAGTGTTTTGTGACGATCGGGGTAGCATTAGTTTAGTCTGTAAGAATGTATTACATAGAATATCTTTGGTCCGGCGCAGTCGGACAGTTGTGTTTGCGCGGTGACGATCGCTGGCCGTCCGAGCGAGGCAAATGTTATTGATAGACTGCGCAAGCAATAATAATTTGTAGGAGTAATGTAAAGTGGAAATGTGTAATGTCGTGGTTCATTGAAAGAAGTATTAAATTTAACGTATGTGACCAGACTGGTGTATTTTCTTTATTGATATAATAATAATACCTTCCTATTAACTCATGGGTATATTTAAGATACTCTAGTAATATAGAATCTTAACGAACTGTCGGCTCGCGGGTGTGAGAGGCCTAAACCACCCAAAAAACGCCGTACTTTTCTATATTATGGGGTCTAATTACGTTAGTGAAGCCATTAGTTAACGATGGATGTATCGATGCAAGAAATAAGCAGGTATAGTTCGCAATAGGCGACGCCTACCAATGTCAGTTAACAGGATCCTTATTTAAACGGAGACAGTTCGCGTAGTTTAACATAAACGAGGCTGCTTGATGGTAATTCAGTCTTCAATTAACGGTCATGCAAGTTGAACGCATACAGTGTACAGCGTTATGTACAAGTGGCCATTGTAGATTGCTCAATAACAGAACATGGGAGATAAAGGGCTTTAACGTGCAAAGAGAGACCGCGGTGTTTGGAATAGTTTGCGTGTCGCCTGACGCTGGCGTGCTATCTGATTGGGAGATGGAGTGTTCGTGCCATTTAATGTGTGCTCACTGGTCCGCTATGGAGTTTGCCGCCAATCACCAAACACGGCGAGCATTCAAACAGAACGATCGCTACGCTGTCTGTCTGCGGTAAATGGAACCCGCGGCCCGTCTCTAATTAGCACGCTCTGTGTGCGATCTCATCTCGCAACCAGACCCAAATTGCAGGCGCTACAGATTAAATGTCAGATCATCGAAAAGACCGCAACTGGAAACCGTTAGCCGTATTATCTGCCTAAGAACCAAAACAACAAACTGGACGTGTAACGATGTAACGTCCCAAATTGATTGATGAACATACGGCAAATGTAGGGCAGCTAAGTTTCTGTACGGAGACAGGGGCGTAGTTACTATGGGGCTAGGCGGTGCAGTGCACCGGGGCCCTCACACTCAGGGGGCCCCCAAGCATACCTCAAGGGGCCCCTAAGCGCACCTCTAGGGGCCCTCAAGCGCAGTTTACAGGGTCCACGAGCCTTCACGGCAAACTGGCGACCTTTTTTTTTTTAGCTCTACCGTCGTCTAAGGGGCCCCTGAGAACACAGGAGCTCCTCACTAAGGGCCCTCGCTGCTCAGGGGGGGGGGGGTCACAACCACTGCTCAGGGGCCCCTAAAGAACAATTCCAGGGCCCCAATCCTCAGTTCAGGGGGCCCCTACCAGCACACAAAGCAAAAAAACGTCACCCGTCTGGCCTGAGGGACCAAAATAAATTTTTTGCACCGGGGCCCTTGTTGACCTAGCTACGCCACTGTACGGAGATACAATTAAAATCGGACAAATGCAAGTTGAGCTTCGCACAACTGGAGATCTGTAATGCAAACTTTCACGCACGAGCTGTGTTAAGGTCATTAGGGTCGGGAGTCGGTTATAATAAACAGCGTTGCCCCATACATTTTCAGGTTATGTGGCGGAATCTGCTTCACACCTCTCCGATGTCGCATCGTGTTCCACTCTCATTGCTAGTGGAACATTTCAGCTTCTATCAAATTTGTTAAATAAATACGTTGGATAAAAGAAGGAATGGAAGGGAAGGGAAGAAAAGAAGGAAGGATAGGGACGAAAGGGAAGGAAAGAAGGAAGGGTAGAGAGCAAACGGAGGAAAAGAAGGAAGGGAGAGAAGCGAACGGAAGGGAGGGAAGAGAAGCGAAAAAAGAAGGGAAGGGAAAGAAGGAAGGGAAGGAAAGAATGAAGGGAAGGGAAGGAAGGGAAGGGGAATGAAAGGAAAGGAAAGGAAGAGGAAGGAAAGAAGGAAGTGAATGGAAGGGAGGGAAGTGACTGGAAGGGAAGGGAAAGGAGGGAAAGGTAACAAGGAAGGGAAGGTAACTTTTTTTTTTTTTTACTGCTTAACGTCTCTTAACAGCGAGGTCTTTAGAGACGGTAAAGGATGGGGGACAAGGAATGGGAAGGAATTCGGCCATGGCCTTTTAAAGGCCTTTTGCCTGAAATGATCTGGGAAAGCATGGAAAACCCAAATCTGGATGCCCGGACGGGGATTCGAACCGGCGTCCTCCAGAATGTGAGGCCAGAACGCTAAACGTTAAACCACCACGCTCGGTGGGATGGTAACAAGGAAGGGAAGAGAGAGCAAGGAAGGGAAGAGAAGAAGGAAGGGGAATGAAGGAAGGTAAGGGAATGAAGAGTGTATCGTTTTGCTTTACGCCATCTTTGCTTCGGTCATGAACATTCTTTAGGAAATTTAAGAAAAAAACATATAGAATCTGCAAATATATACAGGGTGTTACAAAAAGGTACGGCCAAACTTTCAGGAAACATTCCTCACACACAAACCAAGAAAATATGTTATGTGGACATGTGTCCGGAAACGCTTACTTTCCATGTTAGAGCTCATACTGTGGACGGCTGTGATACAATACGCTATTCTCCAGGGCTGCATCAGCGCATCAGGGATTCCATGCGACGGAGGGTGGATGCATGTATCCTCGCTAACGGAGGACATTTTGAACATTTCCTGTAACAAAGTGTTTGAAGTCACGCTGGTACGTTCTGTTGCTGTGTGTTTCCATTCCATGTTTAATGAAAAAAAAAAAAAAAAAAAAAAAAAAAAAAAAAATGTGATTTGAAGAGAAGTAATAAAATGAGCTCTAACATGGAAAGTAAGCGTTTCCGGACACATGTCCACATAACATATTTTCTTTGTTTGTGTGTGAGGAATGATTCCTGAAAGTTTGCCCGTACCTTTTTGTAACATCCTGTATATATATATATATATATATATATATATATATATATAGAGAGAGAGAGAGAGAGAGAGAGAGAATGTGTGTGTAGCACTGTGCATTTTGCCTGGTCCCGTCATGTTCGTCGTGTGTGTAGCTCTGTACTTTTCTCATGGTCCCCTGTACCGTTTGCTCGACTTTGTTTTAATGTGTCCGCCCCTGCATTAGCAGAGCTGTGCGTAGGGAGTTTAGTGAAGCCCTGCGAGTATGGGGGGGCAGGCCTGCCGTCCGGTGGAACCTGACGCCAGCCTTAAAATCACCGCACAGCCTCTGGCAGCTGCCTGGACTTCACTCGGAAATCACCTACAACACATCTCACAAACAATCACGTACTGTTCAGTTGAAACCTAACGATAATATCCATCTCAAAGAGCAGAGGAATTTTGTTCAAAAAAAGAAAAAAAAAAAAGAAATGCAGAGTATCTTGATTACTAAATACTATGACAACCGCTTAAATTTGTAGGACTAGATTGTGTTTGTGTTTTAATTCGAGTTATTTCAGAGTTACTGTTAAAAGCAGAGGAGCTATATTTCAGAAGGTTGGTGGAAAATCTTTGGCGCAGAAATAAGGGAACTACAACGGAAAAAAGAAATGCTTGTAGCACGTTAGGGAGGCGCACGAAGCTAAAACAATGAATCACACAGGTATTTTATTTGCGAACTATAAGGCTTTGTAAAGTGAAAGAGGGTATTGTCAGTTCGAGAGTAATTTGAAATAAAATGGACGTTTATCTTACAGTCATGCGTCGAGAGAGAGTTAATTGTGTCAAGCCTTTTTTTATGTAACTCAGCATAAAAAATAATGACCGTACTTTGTCTTCTAAAGCATTCTTACACTGCAGAAAATGAAGCAGATATGCAACTTTAAAGGTAATCCTTTTAGGGGAAGAATATAAGAAACTAGCAGAGTACTCGGCGTTGCCAAGTCTAATTGGGATTTACTTACTCGTTCACCATTTTCATATTTCCGATGTGAATCATGTGTACCAAGTTTGATTAATCTGGCACCAGCCATTTCCAGAAGTAAAATAATATTAATATACCAAAACAATTCCCGGAATGGGGTGAATTGGATGCCGTCATACAGAATGCCAGTTAACATTTTGGTCCAGACTGCGTTCTCAACCTAACCATATCTGTTCCTTTTTTTTTTTTTTTTTTTTTTTTTGCTTGGGCTTTACTTCTCTTCGACAGCGTGGTCATTAGAGGCGGGATGGGATGGGGGACAAGGAACGGGAAGGAATTCAGCCACGGCCTTTTGAAAGAAGCATCCCGGCTTTCGCCTGTAGTGATTTGGGGAAACCATGAAAAATCCGGACGGGGATTCGAACCCGCGTCTTCTCAAATGTGAGGTCAGAACGTTAACCGTTCACCCACCACGGTGATCTGTTGCTGCTCAATAATCAAAACATGTTCCATCTGCGTATTAATACATACCATATACAAAAATCTCTATCTGTAATACACTTATGTTTGTTCCGGCATTACGCAAAAATACAGATTTTTAAAATCTGACGTACATGTTGAGACATTAGGACACATTTATTTTATGAATATTCTGGTATAACTTAAGGACAGCTGAATAAATTTTGATGGGATTTAAAACTATGGGTTTCAATGAAGAAAACTGGAAATTAAAAGGGGTGGGGATATAGGGGGAGAGAGGTTGGACATTTGTAATCCAAATGTAGACAGTATTTTTCTCTTTTGTGTAAAGTATACATGTGCAAAGTTCCATCGATGTCGGATAAAACTGTGGACACGTATAAAGAACATTGGCAAAAATTCAGGGGGTGTAAAGGGGAAGACTAGTTTGGTTTTTGTAAAACTAATGTGGTCAGTTTTTTTCTCTTTGTTTTAAACTATACGTCCGCAAAGTTCAATTGCAATCAGATAAAAACTGTGGTTTTGTATTATAATTAATGGGTGTAAATGGAAAGAAAGGATGGCTTTTTTATTTTATTTTTTTGGTCAGAAACCTTCTCCATGAAAAAATACAAATACATGCCAACTTTCATGGTGATAAGTCAAATGTTGTCGACGTCTATTAATCTCGGATATTATACAAACGTCCATTTTTATATACATATAAGATATACGAGAAACGGAGAAAAAAGGCCAGATGATTACTATTTGAACGTCCCCAGTAAGTTTCAACACTATTTAACACCAACAAAGAAGAGCTCTTGGTCCAAAATCTGGCAGTTTAAAAGGAGCGGAAAGAGGCTGGTGTAACATGACGATAATGCGGGGATACCGGTAAAGGGAACATTGTAGTTCAATTGACTCCTAAAATTAGAGTTGACAATGAGTAATCAGTGCTCTATTTCACAGCAGATGAAGAAACTGCTATATCCGTACGGCGGCCGACGTCGAACGGCGGAGGGGCGGACCGCAGGAGATGGTCACGAATAACCCGAACAAGTCCAAGGAGCAGTCCGAACGTAGTCCACAGACGCGCACTGGTTGAATCCGACGGGAGTTTCACAGAGTCCGAAGAGAGAGTACCGAACGTCACCGAGAACAAGCACAGTCACGAGTCCGAGAAGCGATTCACTGAGTCCAAGAGAGAGTACCGTAGACGTAGCCGAGACGAAACACTGTAGAGAGTCCAAGAGACGAAGCACAGTTGACGGAGACGCGACCGGAAGCGCAGCGAACACCGAACTGGATGAATCGTCAGCGTCATCTAAAAGGCTTGCGCCATTTTGTCTTTACAGTACCAGGGAAAACCCTTTGACTGCTGTCTGTTTTAGGTTTTTGGAAATGGCTTTTTGTCAAAGTCATCAGTTGTAGGTTTGTCTGATATTTGCTTGATTTTGACGTGGCATCAAAGCGGTGATCAGCTGCGTGAGCAGCGTGACCACCACCGTGAGCTGGTCGCTGGGTCCGGTATGGCAGTGGCAGTGGTCGGCAGGTCGACCTTCTCGGCGGCCGAGTGGCTGCCGACTGGACCCAGGAGCTGTCTTCGTCTGGTCTTGGCGGCGCGCAGCGGGCCTCGTATGGGGCTCGCGCGCAGTCTTGTCCGCCGGTCTGTGCTGGAGGGGAGGCTGTCTTGAGCTGGCTTCTTGGCGGCGGTTTGTTACCGCAGCTGGTCTCGAGCGGCGTCCTGCCCGAAGAGCCTTCTTGATCTCACAGCCAGAGAAGCAGGCCGCGTGCCCTCGGCCGCAGTTGCAGCAGATTGCTTCTTCTCTGGCCGTGGAGCAGTCGGCTAATTTATGGTCCGCCCCACATCGGACACATCTTCGCAGCTGGGTGCAGTCGCTCGCCTGGTGTCCATGGTTCTGGCAGTTAAAGCACTGCCGGAGTTCGGGCGGGGAAGGCCTCTTCTTGGCAGCCTTCCTAACCCTCCCTCTCGGCAGTGCTGACACGGCCACAGGCGACGGCTGGCTCGGCGGGCTGGGCTGCACCATGCTGCAGTCTATGCCCTGCTCACTCAGCAGGCTGTTGGCCCTCATCAGGTCGGCGGGGCATGAGGCCAGGATCTGCAGGCCTCCCTCGACAGGCCAGCAGAACAGAGGCAGCTCTGTAGCCAGCAGGAGCTGTACATACAGGCCGCCCCAGTTTCCCTCATAATCCGCCACCACGGGTTGGACAGGACCCTGCTCCGTGGTTGGTGCTGGCTCTTCCTCTTCATCTTCTGGCGTGGGCGACGCTGGAGCTGTCTGGACTGCCGCTGCGTCGTCCCTCGGAGGGCTGGTTTGCACTGGAGGTTCTGGGATTTTGAAGCCTGGTGCTTCTGTCCCTGGAGTCTGCAGCGTTGTGGATGTGGAGGCAACAGTTTTGCCTCCCGCCACCTGCCAGTCCTCTGTTGCCGCTGATTGCTGCTTCCTGCGCAGCCTCTTTCGTCTTCCATTTAGTTTTCGGAAGAGTTTCTTCGCGCAGAAACCCTCCTTTAGAACCAGTGGAATGTATTCTAGGGCGTCCGGGCGCTTGTGCCCCTTTGCCGCTGCATCGTCGTGCACCAGCATGACGTCTGGATCTTCCTCTCCCTGGAAGGCCAGGGCAGTACTGCAGTCCATCCATCTGTCTGGAATGGACCAGCCGTACTTCATGCCGGCACTAAAAACCCAGAGAGTGAAGGAGGTGTCTTGGTTTTTCCGCAGGAAGTCCCTGAGCTGCAGCTTGTCCAGATTTGGCGTAAAGCGCTTCAGATCGAAGCGGCTGACATGGCCGTCTCGCTCGCGATTCCCTTCAATGAAGATATCGTCACCTTCTGCTGTGTCGACAAGTCGGCATCTGTTACAGCCGTAGACATGACGATCGTCCGCGTTGCGGGCCTGATATGGAACGTCCTGTAGCCAGCTCTCCTGACGAGTGAACTGGATGAATGGTGTTTTTTTTTTTTTAATTGGGGGAGCACCCAAAACCCGCTCCTCCAAGCATGGCGGCCTTCCTGTTAACTACTGCTCGCCTCTGCACATGCATTAAGTTAGTATTTCTATAGGTGATCACAGGAACGGGATTGTGATGTATTCCATGCGTCCAGGCGTCCGCCCGTTTACATGGGTCCATCGGGAATGATAGACAGAAACTTTTGAAAGAAGAGACAGGGCAGAGGGAAAAAAGTGCCAGGGTTTTACCCCCGGGAAAAAAACCTCTGCGACAGTTAAGGTGGGATATAAGGGCGGCTGGCTAAGATACTGCCAGTACCGCGACAGAATCTATACTACAGTTGAGGATGATGTGGGAGGTATTGTTAATTTGTTAGGGTGTCATGCAGTTACTTACCCCGGGAGGCGGCATGCCGTCTCCCGGTGTGGATGTCCGTGTGGATAGCGTGTTGTTGTGCCTGGCGCGGTGTCCTTAGTCCCCTTTGGCAGCACGGTACCCGGCGTCAGGCTGCGACGTTTCCCCCTAGCAGAGGTCCAGCGTGTACGACTCATGACGTCCCCGCCACCAGCGGTCACCAGGTCCCCGGCAGGATGACTCGTCGGCATCCGCGTTCCAAGACCGACGACCGCCGACCACGACTCGACTGTTCAGCCACGAGGGTAGGTGGAGCATCCACCGGCCACATAGCCGAAGTGGTTTCACCGGCTTGCGCCGCAGCAATTTCACTGGCAGCCAGATAATTCCAGTGTCCTCGCCGCGACGGAGCTCCAGTGTCCCCACCAGGCGGTACGCCGGTTTCCGCTTATGCAATGGCATCCCAGCCGCGACGAGCCTACGGCGCCAGCCCCTTAGCGCTTCCACCGACATCCTCGCCATGCAGGTTTGCCAGATCACGCACAGCAGCAGGTCCGCAGCGCCAGCTGCAGGTAGCTCGCCGATTTCTGCGTCGCCGGCGTACATGCCGGGATGCGGTGATCTTCGTCCGTCCGGCTTGGCTCGCCGCTCCACACGGCAGCAATCAGCCGGCAGAGCGGGCCATCATCATCATCGTTGGAAGTTCGTGTCACCACGGCGGGCCGTGGCGACACGGGACGCTATTGGGCATTTCCTGCCCCTCCGTCCCTGTTGCTTAGTATTCGATGGATTTATTATTGCGAAAGAGTTGTGGAGGCCAGAGTCTGGGAAGCGCCCTTACACATCCATGACACACCAGGCCGCCCCACGCCAGGCCCGCGGAGCCAGCAGAGCGGGCCGGCGGCCGGCGGCTTATTTATATCCGTGCCGGGTCGGCTCTGATTGGCCGTGGCGGAAACTGTGATGAGGTGGCGCTGGTTGGCCTGATGCCAGCGCCGTCTATACCAGTTCGATTTCCATGCCACCTACCGGGCATGCCGCAATGTCGGGACGGGATACCAGAGAAACCACCTCTATCAAAGTTTTGGGAAGTTGTCCATTAGAACTAGGAGATTAGTGTAATTATTCCAAAGTTTCACACCAAAATTACACGTTCTGCAAGCAGAACTGGATGGATTTACACTACGACGGTTGAATCGTCTTGTTTACTAAACAGACGAGGTTATAATTCGACAGCAACGAAAATATTGTAAAATAAATGGGATTGCATCTTCAGTTGATTACTAGTTTTCTATAAGAGAAAAAGTTATACGTTTTTAAATGCCCAACAAACAAGTGACTAATTCTTCACAGCCGCAGAAACTCGTGGAAACATATTCCTTTGTTCTGTTTCATTTGACCACGCCACAGACAGTTAAAGAAAACTAGTGAGCACCTGCAACTAGTTCTTTTTGGATTCTCACCCTAATAATTTTTCCTCTCTCTCCTGTGAGATGGGTTTCCGGGATTTTGTAACTTTTGGTGGGGGAATCTAGGAGTTAAAACTATTACAAAATTTCGAGGGAACTGCAATGTCAGTATCGGAAATCACAACGGAATCGAAATTTGCTTTGAGTTTTTTTTTTTGGTAAAACTTGTTTAGGCGAGATAGGAAATTTTTGGATGAGTAAAATCTTATTAGTTCGCGTCACCGACATGCTATGACGTGTTGCGCGTATGATATGCTCGTTGAACACTTTTTGGATGGGTAAAATCTTACGAGTTCACGTCACCAACATGATGTAGTAGCATTATATCTGTAGCTGTAGCTGTAATTATGGTGTGTTGCGCTTGGACAGCAGTGAAAGTATAGATTATACTTGTGTATAATATGTGTACAGTACCTACAGACGCGCGCGCAGCGGCCTGTGTACACATATATATTGTATATAACTGACACATACTAATATATATATATATATATATATATATTATCTTATTATCAAGTGTACTCGATCCTCGTGGAAGGATATTATTCCTATAATATCGTAAGTTTTTTGACTATCTTGACTATTTTTTTTAAAAAATGTATGTAATATATCTGACATTAATCGTTCCAGATCTTATAAGTTCGCCGCCATTAGCAGTCCCCGTGGGTGAAGTGGTAAACCACTGTAGGCTACCGTAGAATGGAAGGTTACGGGACCGAATCCACAATCGGAGAAACGTTTTTGAAGTGAAAACTTCTTTAGGCGGGCTGGCAGATTTTTGGATGGGTAAAATCTTGAGTTCGCGTAACTTACATGTTAATGTTAATAGTATATCTGTAGCTAGTGTTGCGCATATGATATTCATAGTTTTAAGTTCTCACTTCTGTCAGCAGTCTCCGATGACTGCTAATTTTTTATTTCAGATTAAGTTTTTTCCGAGTCTATTGGTGTACTGAAATTGTCAGTCTGCGCTCCGCATTGGAAGTAGTAACAGATCTGGATATAGAGGGTAGTTGGTGTAGATGTAGACAAATTATTCCCAAATTTCAAGAAAATTTAATGATAACCCTTTTTTAATTAATTACTTAATCGGTGAACAAACAAGTGTTTAATAAATTAGGGTTATTTAGTTATTATTAAAACATAGAATAATGTGTGATATAACCTTAAGTAGAGCCATACATCATTTCAGATTATTCCGAAACTTATGAATATTGGAAATAATAGAAGACCTGGTGTTGATCCCTAAGGAACACAGCGTTGAATTTCTTCCTAGCCACAACTAATAATCCTGTCGTGTTTATACCACGTAGTAGGGGTGTCCACTTAGAAAGTATATCAATGCTTTTATTCTATGTAAAGCATCGGAACCCTGCATAGATGTTATTCGAAGCAGCGCTTAAAAACATCGATATTTTTTTTAACATTGAATACTTTTATTCTTTTCTTAGCTCAACAAATACAAACCAACAATATTCGTAGGAAAATGTTGTTTTATTTGTCTCTTACCTGTTCCTTCAAAATCGCCAAGAGAAAATGTGACAATAGTTTGATATTCACCATTTCCAGTTGAACGCAGATAGTTCACTGGCTTTCATTTGGTCCATGTGAACAATAACCAACAGTGTTGTGCTGTAGTGCTGTAAAGGTGTGTTTAATTTTATGCATTTTTTTTGTATTGCTTTACGCCTCGTCGACGTCGAGGTCATTAGAGGCGGGAAAGTACTGGGTGCATGGAACAGGAAGGAATTTGGCCAAGGCCTTTTGAAGCATTCACCCGGAATGATTTGGGGAAACCATGGAAAACCCAAATCTGGATGCCCGGACGGAGCGTTACCTTCACCCAACATTAAAAAAATTAGTTTTATGATCTTGTGTGTTGGTTAAGTAGTGTTGTATGAGTGAGGTATAGCTTTGTGAGTGAAACAGAGACTCCAAATTAACAGAAATATTTTATTGCGATACCAGACCATTACAATAAAAAAAAAACCAGACATTAAATTCTAAAGTCTAAATCTGTCTAAAAATTTAATTTTAAGTCTTTAACCACTTAACACCACTGGTGTTTAGGCAAACTTTGCAGAAAAAACGTTTACTCAATAGTTTTCCTTCAATTTTGATCCTTTACTGCCATAGTATTTGAGCAGCCATCGAATATAAACGTTCGGATGCAACAGAAGTCCCGACAATAGTCAATCAGATGTTGCCCCAACCCGCTTTATATCTAAATATTGAGTTGTATCAGTTAAAACTAGTTGTTTTGGAGTACTAATATCTTATTTCGATTATCAGCAAACAATAGGAGTGAACCTAAGAAATTGATTTTATTCATACACTGATATGGACAGGATAGCTTTTTAACTGCTTAACGTGACCTGTAACAACTAGGTCTTTAGAGACGGGAAAGGATGGGGGGCAAGGAATGGGAAGGAATTCGGCCATGGCCTTTTGAAGGGAGCATCCCGGCATTCACCTGGAGTGATTTGGGGAAAGCATGGAAAACCCAAATCTGGATGCCCGGACGGGGATTCGAACCGCCGTCCTCCCGAATGCGAGGCCAGAACGCAAGCCGTTACACCACCACGCTCGGCGACAGGATAGCAAACCGCAAGAGAAATTCATTTTCACCGTTGTTAAGTCTCGCTAATTGCTCACAGGTGTCACCACCTGTTAATAACACTTACTTTAAATTGAAATAATTTAATTTAATCTTCAACCAATTTAGATATCTTAACATTTATTTCTATTATTTTTTGACATCATTAGCCAGAGTTAACTTCTTTTACGATCCGATGTTTTTATTAAAAAAAATCGATGCCTCGAATAGAAAAATTCTTTGTCAAAACATCGAATCAGTACAATGTATCGTATGGTAAACATCGAATGGATACGATGCATCGATGTTTGGTGAATATCCCTACCACGTAGTGATCCTCTTCGCTTCCTGTTCTCTGGACACGCGTTATACCAGTGTCGTAATGCTCGATGAAAGGCAGAAGAAGTTGTCACTGTAGCAGGAAGAACCCAAAGGTCAGTTGTAAGACTGTTGTGGAGGTCAGGACGCGACGGCAGAGAAAGCAGAAGGAGAAAGCGGTCACAACCAGCGACGGGTCACGCTTCGTGTCTACATGGAGTACTCACATCAGTTTATAGGCCGGAACATCAAGACAGCAGTATTTCAGTCCATCACAAAAACTTATTGAACGGGATTGATGAATGAGAGTTATTAAAGGGAGCAAGAATAAATCTGTTCTTACAGGCTTTGAATTTACTTTTAGAAAGAGAGAATTATCACGTCTATTAGCATGCAATTTCTATAACGCTCAAAACTAAAGTTCCTATAGAAACATCTAAAAAATCGTATTGTATATCGTAATTTTATTTGGACCAAGATAAGAAATGCCAATCGTGAAGTAAATTACTCCTTACTTAAAGCAAATTCCTTATCAGAAAATCTGGTATAAAATATTATCAGAACGTACTCTGAATAGCAGCATGCTAAAGAAATACACGGTGAGTCAAAAAGGACTTTAAAACTTTTGAATGATATAGAAATTTACTAAGATAACTTACAGAATCGGTAGATGTGTTATTTTATATCAAACAATCTCAAGTTTCACATAAAAGTGTCAAGTGTCATTTTGGTTCGATGCGACTATCATTTGTCATGCGGCAAACACCCCACCGGTAATCAATTTCTTCTCACACTCGTTGCAGCCAATCGGGCGTGACTTGTGCAACGGCAGCGTAGATTCGATTTTTCAGGTCGGCCAAATTGTTTGGTAAACACGATCTTTAATGCAACCCCAGAGAAAGAAATCTAGTGGTGTTAAGTCTGGGGATCGAGGTGGCCATGTGCTTGGCCTTTCACGGTCCATCAAGTGACCTGGGAAACGAATATCGAGGAAACCTCAAACTTCCGTGAGCAAATGAGGTGGTGCACCGTCTTGCTGGTAGTAAACCATCCCATCTCGGTCATCTTCATCTATATGTGGAATTAAAAGATATTCAATCATATTCTGATACCCAATACCAGTAACGATTTTCTCCACGAAGAAGAAAGCGCCGTGCACTTTCAATTTGTTAAATGCACAAAACACATTTACTTTGGGCTGTCACGAACGTGTTCCAGGGTTGCATGTGGATTTTCGCTGCCGTATGTTCTGCAGTTGTGTGTGTTCACCATGCCACTGATATGAAAACACTCAGCGAGCACGTAACGCACCAGAGAAAATAGCCATTTAACTGGCGCTCCTGGTGGCGGAATGGTGTACTGATGCACTACGTGCATCAAACTTGAGGTTGTTTGCTACAAAATGACACATCTACCGATTCTGTAAGATAACTCAACAAATATCTATATCAATCCAAAGTTATAAAGTCCTTTTTGACTCGCCCTGTGTAATTTAATTTTATTGCCATGG
Source organism: Vandiemenella viatica (assembly GCA_031002005.1). Lineage (NCBI taxonomy): Eukaryota > Metazoa > Arthropoda > Insecta > Orthoptera > Morabidae > Vandiemenella > Vandiemenella viatica. The sequence continues at coordinate 119,578,965 of JARYHS010013631.1, read as the reverse complement.
AGCTACAATTACCCTCCACACCGACTATTTCTCTTCTCTCGCATTCGCCATTTTTCGCTCCACGAATTTCAATATTAAGTTATTTGTCACATCCCTTGGTAATTTATTACAATCCCCGACTCTCTTACATATGAAAGAAAATTTTTCCGACACTCTTCTGTCTGAAATCGAGTGCCATCTTGTGGTCATGGTGATCTTTTCCCTCCAACGAACTGCTCCTAATTCTTCCATCAGTAACTTTCCACGCCTCATCACCAATATACTTTTAGAATTGTCGTATAGTCTGTGGCATTAACAATGGTTAATCCTGATAAAGATTTATATCGCTAAAATGAAACGTCGATAATAAGTTAAAACAGTAACATTGCTTTCCGAATTCAACTCTCGGTGTATTTATGAAACTCTACAAGCGCTGGACGCAGTTATAGGAACTGTGTTGATCGCCTCGTGACTGATTTTCAAGTATCTCCCTGGAAATACTGACAGCTGAACGTATTGAAAATTCCCGTCACATGTTCAAGGACATGTAAGCAGAAATCCGCTAGAGATAAGGAGCAGCTTTACCGAAAACACTACCATTTCTGAGAAACGTCACGATGCTGGAACACTGTCTTCCGCAACACTGCGCTCAAAATACACTTAAACTCGAGTATAAAGCTCGGAATGCGGCTGCTTGGTTGTTTAAGGATGGATATTACCTCTGTAATTTTTCAGTAGTGAGACAATCATTTGTCTCCGAAAAATACAGCTATTGACATCAGTAGTTTCTCGTGAGCACTTGTTGCATAACCATTAATTTATCTGTCGCATAATTTTTACGGACCGTGTTGTCACTTTTAGATTTTGGTATTTACGGCCGCCAGGAAACTAAGTCCGGTGTCCTCAAATAAATAATTTAGTCTTTTCTATTTTCAACTGGTTCGAACTTACTGCCGACCTTATGTCTATCTCTTCGCGAAACCACATTTGAGAGATCAAGTATCCGAAAATGCCAGGTTATTTTCAGAAATGACTAAAATTCGTTGCCGCAACTCAATCTCCTATCTACGCTGTTCAAACCTGCATTTTCCTCTTTTTCTTTTTTCATCATGATAACCCAAAATCTCTTTTTCTTTCTCTCTATGAGCAACTGTTATTCAACTGCATCTATGCCCAAAGAACAAAATATAATTTGTTGATAAAAACTATTACTATTAAATCTTATTTCAATTTAAAAACTATTTGATGTGTCATAAAGTCAAGAGAAAAATTTTGTGCTCACTATACGTTACTATGTACAGTCGATTTCAATTTCCTTTGTTGTCCGAGCCTAGAAGCGCGAGTATTATTGGTCATCTTTTTAGGGTCACTCACGCGGCTAACGCATTAACGCTTGAAGGGCTTCATGAATACGTGCATGTGTTGAATCTGAAACGCAATTCCGTTCTCACACTGACAACTTCAGACAAATCAAATATATATAAATGACAAACAATTTTATTGTAATTTCAAAAGACGTTCGAATTTAAATTACATTTAATCAAAAATTGCCGTAATTTTTCCCAAAACAAACGTATTGAGGGAAAATAAATAAAAAAAATCGATGTCGCTGCAGAAGATGTTTTTAGACGTCGAAAATACTGTTCATTCTGTGCATGTTCTCATCTTAATTTTAAGGCTTTAGTGTATTTGCTAACACACGTGATTCCTTGATCAAGCTTCCTTTTAAGGTAAAAATCTGACCCAGAAATTTGTTTTCAGTTTCGATACTTTGGATCGTAAAACATGCTTGAAAAATATCGCCCAAGCGAAATTCGTCTCGGAACATGATTTAAAGGGTGCAAGGCGCAATCACTGGACCGACAAAAGACCAACGATTACTTCGGTTGCAAGTATATTAGCGTTGTACTGTTATCCTTTCAGCAGTTCTTTCTCGACCATTAAAAACTTCCAGACCTTGACAGTCGATTTCGGAAGACCGTTGATCATGATTATCTCGAAACTTTTTTTAGTTTTTTTCCTACACGTCGCAGGAGCTGATCTGCTCGGATCTTTCTTCGAGGTTGCCTACGTGGTTTTTAACAGACCATTAAAAAAATTGTATTTTGTAATTTAGAATAACATTCTGAATAAAACTATACGTCTTTCATATCAGAATTATATTATTTACTATAAAAGAGGTTCATAAAACACCCCTTTTTTCAGAGTCTCAGTCTAGGAAAAATCCTTAAGGATTTCTCAGTTTTATTTATCGTTTGAATTTTTCGTTTTTCGGAAGCTCTACTCTACTCAATAAGGTTGGGAATTAGTATTTCCTTAATTATGGAGCTAGTGGCTTTACTTCTGCCGTTTTAAAAACATTGTTCATTTTTTCTTATAGCTTGAATTCCTTTCAAACAATGTGTTAAAACTTGAAAGGTCATATTATAGTTCCGATATTGTCCTCATATCAGTATTTCGTTTATTTGTTATTCATTTCTTACACTTTCCTCAATGATTCATTGATGTCACTAATGCAACTACCCCGTAGAAATTTTCTTCATATTTCTAGCAATGATATTCTCTTCTTGTAATTGCCGTCGTAAATATGAGTTCACCATATCGCTGTTTCTTTTTCATAATTTTGAACACTGTATGCGTATATTGACAGTCTCTATTTGGGTTGACTGAAACCAAAAATCCTGTCTTCTTAGCCCACTGTAAAATTTCGTATCATATTCCACCCGGTGATTTCCTAATACTTCGCAGATTTCACGATTATCGCTTGCCTTGCCATGGAGTTAGCCTCTTGATCCCCCTTAATGCCATCGTGAGCCATCATAAGCAATTCTCTTTGTTGTTGCTTGAGGAAGTGCTTCTGTAACTCTAGCAGTATTGGTAAAGTTCTACCTCCGGTAGTCAAAAAGAGTGAAATTTTCTATTCTGCTCTTTTCTGGGACTGCTTGAGCCCTTCACGTTGTCTAATTTTGCTTAATGGCAAATGTTGCACACCACACTCCTTATTTCCCTTTATAGCTGTTACTATTTTATTACAACGGTGTCCTCCCATTGTGGAAAACTAACGCAATAACTTTGCTCATTACTCCTGTCTTTAATACTGAGAACAGTAATGTCGTTGCAAATATAAATCTAACATAAGTTACTACCTGTAAAAATTCGCTGGTAAACTACAGGAATCACTGCTAAAGGTATGAGCTCAATTTAATTCCAGTTTTATGATATCATTAGAAGAGTTTCGTGAAAATTTATAAGCAAGAAATCGCCACGTGTATCGCTCAGTAAACTACTGTATCCCCGTTTAAGACATTATTTGAGCAGGGTCTACTAAAAGGAAATTAATTTGCTGCAAAGGACATTGCTATGATAACGACAATAATGTAGTGCGGTCTTAATGCCTCTAGTGGCAGTTTCCACGGCTACGCAATTTGCTTCAACCCAATCCGATAATCCCACCTGGTAAAGCTGACTTCCCACGACCCGTGCATTTGCCGGTCGCGCCGTTCAGCTGTCAACAGCAGGCCGTGGGAAGGGGGCCGTCTCTGGTGGCAAGGATTGCGCGCCTCTATCCGTCGCCCAGTCTGTAAACATCAAACGCCCGGGTAGCTGAAACGACACTAGTCACCGTGGTGGGGAGGTGGCGAGGGCTAGCCTGTGGTGCGTGTTGATCCGTACAATTGGGCTGCATGGGGCAGCCTACAAAACCACGCGCTGTGGAAAGCCACCATCACGTGGAATCGGAAGCATGCAGCCTCCAAAAGTGCTTCATATCAGTAAAGCAAGAGTTGAAGGTCGGCTGTAAGGCCCATAAAATTTCCAGCCGTTACCGGATTCAAACCGGAGACCTTTCTATCACGAACCACGATCCTTAATCAACTGAACCAACAGACCACTCGAATTCGTGTGACAGTTTCCATCTAGTGCTCATTTCGCCTCTGTTCAAGACGCACGTACACTTACTTGTGGACTCTGGCTCGTGGAATATCCTGACATGTCTTATACAATCAAGTAGAACCTTAAAAAAAGGCAGGGTATAAGATTTTTTTTATAGCAAGCGCCTTAACCACTTAACTACATCTCCAGTCATTAGTCAGATGAATGTAATGTATACAGGGAATGGGGACAATAGGCACTGTGATGTCTGACAGCGCCATAGACATTACTGCGATACTGCTCAACAGTCTTACCAACTGCCCTGAAATGTGATCTCGCTGCACGCCTTTAAAAGACGCAAATGAACTACCACTCGGCATTTGTCTCCACAACAACTGGAGTTATGCGGTGGTTCTACATTATCCCATCGTATTTTTCACGCAACTGCTGACTAACTTCTTTGTTGCGGCAATAAATTGTCTACATTACTCGCCAAGGCTTGGACCTCGACAGTGGTGCTCAACTGGTTGAAATGTTTATTGCTGATTAACCGGCTTGTGTAGTACAGAGGCGGTGAGAACATTGCTGAGATACAACATATTCACTTACCATGCCCGCCCACAACCGCCTAATATGTCAAATGAATAGTAGCGACAGTTTCTGAACGAACATCGTAGCTACAAATAACTCAAGTGTACCTTTTTAAACATTCGCACGTGGAAATATGAAAATGGCATTATGCAAGTAGTTGTTCGCACAGTAGTCGTCAGAAATGGATCCGTGATGCAACCATCTTGTTTCAGAGGGTTTTAGTTAATTTTCTCTGTCTCTGCAGCAACATTTCCGATGTACTGTTAGACACTCGTTGACAGAAGTTGTTATTACCAGTCACATCATTAATCAGAGCTGTTGCTGCTCTAGAAAACTGATGAATGTTTCAGCTATCTTTCTTAACGACTAACAGCTGCGTTACACCAACTTACACTAAACATTATTTGATTCCTCATGATAAGGAATCCGAATGTCAGACGGACTCCTGTTGGAATTCGGTCAAAGTCTGGAGTTTGAAAGGCTTTTAACCAGGCCTACAGTTAAGCTTGCATTGTGTATATAAATTCCACTAGAATCATTCAGATTTTAGCTTAATCTGTAGCTCCCCATTAGCTGGCAGAATTACGAGATTATATTAAGCAAAATTGCGTGGTAAAGGTGGATTGCGCGGCCACTTGGAAACTCCATCTTTTATATAACTGAATTACCCTTCGGCGTCTCCTGGCGTATCACGCCGTACGCATTATTATTCCACTATCTCGGTCTAGTCACAGTACTGAAATGAAGTATCAGTAGACCATCTTCAAGTCTTACAATTTGTCTGAGAAACTGCTGTGACATTTCTGCGAACATGATTACTGTTATCAGACAGGAAGTTTCGTATTTAGCTGCTCAATTGTGGAATTTCGAGCCGATTATTTTTTGCAATATGTATTTATTTTTTTCGACCTTTTCTCTAAAATTGGTTATCAATTCGGGTCATTGTTACTCAAATTTAACAATAATATATACCTAACGTGATTGAAAAGCAATTTAAATTTGAATTCCAATTTGGCAATTGATTCAATGGGATGGCAGTTAATGGTTAAATTTTCATAATGATAAATTTCAACCAATTGATTGGTGTCATTCAGCTCTACACACATATCTTTGACGGTTGTTTTTGCCTTCTTAGAAGGTAAGGAGTGCAGACAAGACAGGTTTATGCTGATGGGTACATAGTAATGTAGGCTACACAACTATACCTTAACTTTGAAACTACCTATTATAGTCGCTGAGTAATATGATTTAAAGCATGTTTCCATACTTACGTACGATGGATTTTCGCGATAGAATTTCATAGCTGAACCCACATACCCATTAACGTCGAGGAAAGAGCAATATGACGCGCGTTAACATGTTCAGTAAAACAGGGATGTGAATAACCTGATCTTTTTCAGAAAGCAACTACGATTGTTAAAAGGGTTGTCGGGAAACAAACATCCTTGATAACTTCAATACCATGTCACTTGAGCTACCGCAAAGAAACTAAATTGTCGCAATATATGCGGATGCAGACGGTTTTGTTCTGTTGGATGAGCGGTAACCCTCTGGCTTCGCGATTGGGAGGATATAGTTTCGAAACCCCGTCCAGCCATCCAGAAATCGGTTTTCCGTGGATTCCAGAAATCACTCTGGCCAGTGGTAGTAAACCTGGTCCCTGCCGCCCCCTAGTGGGCGTTCCAGCTTTATGGTGGGCGGTAGGGGTTTTGCCTGATACCGAAGCACTTAAGTTTTTTAAAATTTAATTGACTTTAAATTTTTTTGAAGACATTTAATGATATCAATTTGCCACTTGAAGGATCTAATAAAACTCTTATAGGTTGCCAAAGTATTATGTCATTAATTAGTGAAAAACTTGAACAACTCCTTTAAAATTTAGCAAAACGATAGTATCAACTGTTTCCTGAATTATCATATATAAAAGGTAATATAATTCCAGATGATATTGACAGATTCAATAACCACCTTAACGAACTTAAAATGAACATCGAAAAACGATTTGAAGATATTGTGAAATTTAAGGCGTATGAACACTCCTTTTACTGCAAATATTGAAGAGGCTAATACAACTTGCCAAGAAGAACTATTAAAAACTGGAAGAAAGTAAACATAAATTCGACAGTGGTGGCGAAATAAAAAAAATAAAAAATGCCCGTCTTCACTCTAAATCTGGAATATGTTACTCAGTTTGTTGATACCCTTCCCTATCGCATATCTTATGTAATCAGGCTTTAATACTGTTAATCATAATAAAGAAATCTCCTGAACATTCCTGAGAGAGGAGACCTTTGTTTGTCCCTTACAAAAATTGAGCCATATGCCCAGTATTTAGTTTCACAGCATCAGCCCAGGACCTCATTAATAAATTAAATAATTACATTTAATTTCAGCACATTTAATGTTTCTATGTACGCAAAGTTAAATAAAAAGGTAGAATTAGTTTAACTATAGTAAGTCGTTTGATAAAGATTTATTCTGCCAAACTTAGTGAAAATCCAACAAATTATTTGGTAAGTAATTATTATTATTTGCTGTAACTTGATGTAACTGTTTAAAATTTATTAAGTTACTTCCCTTCTTTATGAATCATCATTACTGTGAAATCGGTGGGTGATTAAAATTTTTTTAGTTCTAACAGAGATACAAAACTGGGCGAGAAGTAATAAACGTTGACAAACCCTGTTTAGGCGAACGTAGGGATGGTTCTTTCAGAATGTCGTGGGCGAATTCCTCCCCCTTTCTAGCTGCAGTCCTTTGATAACTCTAATGATCTCGACGTTAACGAGGCGCAAAGGCAAAAAGAAAAGGAAAAAATGATCTGTCCATTCGTACATGTTTGCTTCATTGGTATCACTGCGTAAACACACTAGATATGGTAATATTTCAGAACAGAAGTAAATAAAGTTACGACTTGGTAGTACTGGCTATTATGCCGGATATAAACACAGCCGCCGTAACGAACAATGCCACCGTTATCAACAAAAGATATGTACGCACGCGGAACAGCAGAGTTCCGCTTTCTGAAAACTAACTGAAGTTTTGTGTTGTGTGTCGCTATATCTGGAACGGCGCTACGTGCTAGGCGGTCATAACAAGAGCTTTTAAATAAGAGCCGCTGACATTTACACGCCGTTAACAGTTTTCTGGTTTCAGGGACATTTAGCTCACGGCGCGTGCAGGAGTTACTGCTTAGCGGACCCAGAAAACACGCCTCACGCATTCCAGCTGGGCGCCATGAAACTCGCGTTTCTGCACGGACTAAAAACATCGACACAACCTTTTACGCATTGTTAAGTGAAGCGCTAGGACAAATTCTCCTAATTTTGGCGGAAATTTAAGTTACGCCAGCTTAATCTGCCGGGTGTTGTCTGTACCTTTAACACCATATATGGTCTGAAATAGCAACGTTAGTGGCTCAGTGGTTAAAGAGAGTGACTGGAGATTGGAAGGTCCATGGTTCGAATCCCTGTCTCAGGGAATATTTTCAAAGACCCTTCATTTGTTGCACAGCTTGCTGAGTAATGTGAAATACGCCAGAAGATTCCACTTTATACAGTTAGTTCCCTTTATTCTGTATGATGCCAGGGGTCTGTTAGGTAAGGAGAAAATGAACTGGCGACCGTACCAGGCTCAGTGTTCCTCCTTCGGGAGGATACAACAAAACTTAGGACTCATAATCACGCTTAGCTTAATAGCTAATAGAGGGTAGTGTGTAGTGTACAACGGATTCCCATGATATGCTTCGCTTAAACAGTAGTTGGGAAAATAATTTACAAGTGCTTCCACGAAATAATCAAAATTTCTCTAATTTATTCAATCACAGGATACGGATTGCACCGGAACAATAATTCGTAATTACATACGTCTGCCAATGTCGTGGGTGCAATAGCTACAAACGTGGCATCATTACTATCGATAAAAATCGTCGAGTTAAAAAATAATATTTCTAGACTTATACTTGTACACGGCTGTGGCGAAGTTGAAATTCTGCCTGAATCAGAGGAAGCTACTGAGTACCGATAGGCTTTATAAGTTTTTTATGGCTCTATGTCTCCTAGACGTCCAAATTTTTAGAGGCGAGAGGATGAGCGGTAACGCTCTGTTCTCGTATTAGGGAGGACGCGGGTTCCAATCCCCGTACGGCCATCCAGATTTGCGTTTTCCATGGTTTCTCCAAATCACTCCAGGCGAATGCCGGGATGCTTCCTTCAAAAGGCCATGGCGAGTTTCTTCCCGTTCCTTGCGCCCAGTCCTTTCCCACCTCTAATAACTGATATCGACGAGGTGTAAAACCATAATGAAAAAAGAAGCGGAGGGTGATAAGAACTGGAAGGAATTCTCCCATGGCCTCTTGAATTAGTCAGTATGACATTTGCGTGGAATGATTCCGGTAAATCACCGAAATCAGGATGGCTGGACGGGGATTTGAACCTCCGTCCTCCCAAATGCGAGGTCTGCGTATTTGTAATAGGATATTTATTCAAACCAAAGCAAACAAGGTTGTAACATACGAAAAGTTACTTTATTTAACAAATATAGACTGCGCTTGTATGGTTCTGGACCAATAATGCTTATACAGTAATTACGATCAGTATTAATAAGCTTTTGTTTTGAGAATGGGGTAGTTTGACCAAAAGTATTTCCAGCTACATCACTAAATTATAGGTGACAACAAAAGGGACGAGAAAATTTAGGTACAAAATTGGGACCCAGATGAGATAGAGAATCGAAGAGTATTTCACGCTAAATTTGGTAAATTCAAAGGGTTTCAGGAATAATGTATAAAGGCCAATAGCATCTGGTCTGAAGAACGGAAGAGGAACCATAGTGAAAGAATTACGAAAAGAAAAGGCGAACTAGTGAAGCAGTTGTTTTCCGTGGTTGAAAGGAGGCTAAAATCTAAAGAAGAAGCAGCTTTGATTATAGTTTTTCAAGTACTATATTGTCTGGCCTGTGGTATTACATATAGCTAGCGCCATTACTTAACGTCTTTATTTTCTGCGGGGAAAAGAGGAACAAATAATATTACGTTCGTAAGTGTTTCCAATTTGTTTAAGTCCACTGGATGTGTGAAACACCAGTCCACCTTTTGACAGCCGCAACACGTGTGAGTGATGTACTGCTATGCAGTCGCGTGCCGCACGTTCCTCTCTGTTCCCTTGATGTTCCTCGACAGCTGCCTGCAGGCTGCCGACAGGAGAGAATCTCCACCTGGTACAGTGAGGCACTCGCCCTGTGCCCCAGGGCGTACTTGTACATAACACACGCCAGACTGAATAAACTGTGGCATCCAAGAGGGATGCAGCTGCATTACGAAATGAAGCAGGAATTAACTGACTTGATTGATAAGACGGCCAACCAAAAGCACAACAAATCACCGAGGTAGATAGAACCGGTCAAAGGACATATACTGAGTTACACTTTCATTGACTTCACGGATCTCCTCGAACTACCCACCACCCCGCAACCACCACCACCTCAGGAAGTAGACTCTTCTGAACTACCCGCCATTACAGCGGGGATGGTGAGGCTAGGCACACTTCACCACGGGGAGCGACGGGGACGCGGCGCCTGCCACGGACCAGGCCGAAGAGGAAACCTATCGACCGAATACCATCCAACCACAAAATATTTAGTTGTATCTCAGAGTTTGTTAGTTAGTGGCGAACAAAACAACCTACCTGTTACATGCGTTTCATGTACCAAAAGATAAGCAGGTGAGTTAATATTTTTTTTTACTGATATAGATATCAAGGAGAAAAGGATCTGATGAACCTAAATTACTTGTTAAAAAGTAACTTTTTTTGCTTGTGGCTTTACTCTTTGTCGACGTCGACGTCATTAGAGGTTGAAAAGGACGGGGGGGGGAGGGGGCAAGGAACGGGAAGCAATTCGGCAACTGTACTTTGAAGGAATCACCCTGGTATTTGCTGGAGTGATTTTGGGAAATTCTGGATGACCGACGGGAATTCAAACTTGCATCCTCTCGTATGTGAGGCCGGATCGTTTTTTTTTTTTAAGTTATGGCTTTACCCTTCGTTGACGTCGAGGTCATTAGAGGCGGGTTGGAATTTGAGAAAGGAACGAGAAGGAATTCGGCCATGGCATTTTGAAGGAAGCATCTCAACATTCACCTGGAGTCTTTTGGGGAAACCTGGGGAAACCATGGAAAATCCAAATCTGGGTGCCCGGACGGGGATTTGAACCCGTGTCCTCCCGAATGCGACGCCAGAACGTTATCCGTTCACCCACCACGCTCGGTGCCAGATCGTTACCGCTCACCCACCCAAAGTGGCTATTCCGGGAGTAAGTGTGAGGAAGTGCCATAGCAGTGTAAAGTGAGATACAGCTTAAAGTGGTAGAAGTTCGGTTTTTTTTTTCATGGATCATACATATCTGTACGTATTTGAATTTCTGTATGTTTAATTAGGGGGCATCCACAAATTACGTGAGGTGTTTTTCCGGATTTCTGGACCCCCCCCCCCCCTCTGGTGAGATCTGGTCCGTGAGAACCCCCCCTAGAAATCGCCCTCGAAACTTTTGTAGACTTTTTTTTTTTTTTAGGTCACACCCTAACTTTTTTGACGAAATACCCTCCTAAAATCGACTTTGGTGCAAATTGTAGACCTTCTTCTAGGCCCTACTGTCCCCAAATTTTTCGCAAAATCTCACGTGAGATTTCCGTAGACCCCCCCTCCCCCCTGGTGAGATCTGGTGAGATTTCGCCGGACCCCCCCCCTCCCCTATTTCACCTCACGTAATTTATGGATGCCCCCTTACTTGTGCCAGCATTTTTGTAAAAGCGAATGCGTATGTTGTGCAAGTATGTGCATCCTTATATGAATATTTGACTTGCAAGTATATCATTTGCAAGCATTAGTTTAATTATGAACGATCATCTAATTAAATATACGTGTGTATGTATGGCTGTCCATATTCAAAGACAGAATAACCACAAAAACATTGTGTGTACGTGGTTTTTAATAACATAAATCGGTCTTTCATACTGAACAAAATTTAACCGTTATTGTCAAACTGTCACTGTGCCTTATATTCTTACTACAGGGAACATTCGTTTGACCCTGCATATAATTTATGAAGATGAAAAATTTCAATGCATATAGAGGAGAAATTATTTGGATCTTAATTATGTATTTCATAGTCACTTCTTTCTGGTAATATACAACTTGTAACACAATTTTCATTCATTTTTTTACAGACAAAACAAGAAATATAATTGCAACTACACAACCATATTTGAGTCAAAGCCATTTCAGAATTTTAAAGAGCTATAGAATAACGCAGTACGAATTTTAGAAGTATTTATCTCGTTTTACTGCACAAAATAATTCTTAATCCTTCAAAAGAAAATGTATCATAATATCGCGTTAATCATTGATAAGGGCTGCAAAAAAAGTCCACCAGTTTATCTACTAAAGCAGCCACAGAAAAGTTTAATTAATGGATGGCTTAGGCAGCAGGAAGGACATTTTTCTCCTGTTTCATACAACTTTGAATAATATGTGTGTGCAAGTTATTTAAAAATACAACTTGTAACTAGCAGAGCGGAAATTTGTTAGTCGATATCTCGAAACAAGATCCGTAACGAACTAATTTAAAAGTTCATAACCCTATCGGATATTGTTTGCCCGCCGGTTCTATGAATTTAAATCGACAGCCACAGTGGTATCACGTAATTTCAATATGGAAAATGGAGGCAGATAAAAATATGGGGGAAGAACAGATGCGTGGACTTCTCATACCTCTAAAATATTTCTGGTCGCAGTAAATTAATTGATACACACATGGTCATGTAAATTATCCCGTCTCAACTGCGTAAATGTAAATTAAATAGTTGGGGAAAATAACAGAGACATAGTGACATAATAATACAATCTAGTGAAGATAACTTACGTGGTTCCGATATAAAATCAAGCGTGGTGGGTGAGTAGTTAACGCTCTGGCCTCGCATTCGGGAGGACGCGGGTTCGAATCCCAGTCCGGGCATCCAGATTTGGTTTTTCCATGGTTTCCCCAAATAACTACAGGCGAATGCCGGGATGCTTCCTACAAAAAGACCATGGGCGAATTCCTTCCCGTTCCATGTCCCTAGTCCCATCCCGCCTCTAATGACCTCGAAGTCGACGAGGCGTAAAGCCGTAAGTAAAAAAAATGGTTCCGATATTTACTGGTAGAAGATGGGGAACATACAATAATTATGTCCAGGATTAAGGTAGTACGGGAGAAAAATGCGTACGAGAGGAACTAAAGAGGATGAAGCAGTATGGAAGGACAGAGGTCCTTGGAATTAGGTATGCAACTATGGTTGCCAACCGCACTTTAGTATAAAACATCATACTTTATTTTTGGCCGACATAATTCACCCTACCCATAAATTATGCGTAAATACTTTATTTCTGGTAAAATATACAATCTATGGAACATTTTGGATCGATACCAAAAATTAGTAGCTAATTCCATAAACACGAACAAAATATGTATCTAATACAATAAATACCCAAATTTAAAAATATGTTTTCATTCTTATACTTTTTATTTTCCTCTTCGAAATATACTTTATTTTCTTATAAATAAGTTGTCAAATCAAGATGCAACGATATATGCAAGGTCGCTTTCAATGATGTTTATATTAAAGAACAGATTGGCTCTAAGCTTCGAATGGACTTCTGGAGCTTCTGACTTGTGAAAATTCCGTTCACTCTCTTTCAGGTTACTAAGTCAATTTCACCAGAGTTTCAGTAGGCCTTCCTATACCAGTAATATTAGGTCGAAAGAGAGGATAACTTCGGCAACATTATCATAAAGCAGGATATTTGGATACATCTACATTTCGGCATGATAAATAACTTGTGTAAAGTCTCCATCTAGTTGTGACATATAGTTTTCGCATGACTTGTTATTCACGGTCCCACTGGTCGCTCATATTTAGGTTTGAAAAACTGTTCTGAAATAATTTTCATATAATACCAAACATATCAAACTATTAGATTATGTTAGATGGCCAGCTTTGAGGGCATTTCTTTGCAACACAGCAGAAATGAATAGAATTGCTGTAACCAAAAGTCACGTCACGGTGACGAATCCTCATCCCGCCATCCTGATTTCGGTCCTCCATAGCCGCATTCCTTGCCGTTATGTCGCAGCTTCATGGCCCCAACGTTGAAGAGTCGCGAAGCTCTAAGAAAATAATAAAAACCACTGCGGGAACTCAACTGGTTCAATGTTTTAAGCAACAATTATTTCTTTTTATTTAAAAAAAGGGCAATTTAAATTGATTACTCTAACAGAGAATTTCGCTTTCTATTCTTGTGTTTATTAAAAGGTGAGTAAAGAGGCCGTTACGGGGATTCCTTGGGAACCATGCTTTAATTTTTTAATTGCAATGGAGCGCACGCTCCGGTGGCAATTTCCCTACAAACCCATCTTCCCATTTTCCTGCACCCACCTACATTTTCCCTCTACGAACTTCATCCCCAAACTCCTTCAACGTTTTTGGCAAATTATTCATCATTTCTCTTGGTAACTTATTTCAATCCCTGACACCATTACCCAAAAAAAGAGAATTTTCCTACACCCTTGTGCCTGAAATCGAGTGCCAATTTGTGGTCATGGTCATCTTTCCCTTACATGCATTACTTTTAATTCTTATACCAATATCTTTCCATGCATCATCACCAATATACGCCTTGTACTCTCCCATGATCCTCTTCAACCTCTCATACGGGCAGGATAGCCAACTGTAAGAAAAATTCATCCTCACCGTTGTTATGTTCCGCTAATTGCTCACAGGTCTCATCGCCTGTTAATAACAGTTACGTTAAACTGAAATAATTTAATTTAATCTTGAATAAATTATTTCTATTATTTTTGTCATTACTAGCCACTGTTAGTATTTTTTATTGATTAGATGTTTTTATTTTAAAAAATCGATTCGTCAAAACATCGAATCAGACCGATGTATCGCATGGCAAACATCGAATGGATACAATACATCGATGTTTAGTGAACATCCCTACACCAGACCGCTGTATAGAGACTATCATCTTATCCGAGGTATTTACTATTCTCACAAGTTTTTCTGATACAACAAAATTTGAAACCACCGGAGTTGAAGAAAAATTAAGTAAAAGAAAGAACATTACGACAATGTATAAAATGATCTCATTGACTAATGGAGTGATTGTGATAATTTATAGTAACGGCAACAAAACTCATCAGCGAGAGGAGATGGAGAGCTTAAAATAATAACCGCGTTTTCACACACAGGAAAAGCCGGAGCCGGTGCTGGGGCAAATTCCGGTGCCGGTGAGAGGGGATTTTCACACACGCCGGCAAAACCGGACCCGACGCCCACATTTTCGCACCGAGTGCAGTAGGTTTCTAGCTTTGAGGGAGTAAAGATGTGTGTGGCATTTAAAAAACTCTACCTCATCGGATTATTGTACCTCAGAAGGAAATATAGAAAACATTTAATTGACAGACAGTAATGGATACATCCTGTTTTGACTGTGAGGTACCTGGAAGGGAGCTTCCGTATAATCCACATCAGGTGGATTTTCCAGAGCTTTCAATTTTTTTATTACTTCTTCTTGTAATCGAGCTTTTTTTTCAATTCTCCCATTTCCTTTTGGTTTTTCATGAACGTTTTTTCTGGAGTTGCTCTTCTAATGCTGCCTCTGTTTCTTCATCATCTTGGCTTTCATGTTTGGAATCATCCATACTTGACTCCGTGTCATTTGACTGTACTACTTTTAACAAAATGTCAGACTATCATGATATAAATACTTCTTTGAAGTAGCTTGACCAGATTTCTTCTTTAGAGATTTTATGAAGGAGTCGCGAATGTTTTGCCATTTGGCAATAATTGCATTACCTGGAATATAGGAAAAGAGGAGTAGGCAAACAGTGAAATAAATTAAGTACGGTAGGCAAATATTCTGTTACTATATATTTATTCAATTAAACAGTTTTACTCCATTACTAAAACAATTGATTTTCTATATTTTATCAAAGGTATGCAACTGGAATCGAACCAAATAAAATTATAGATAGTACACAAAAAAAACTTCCAGTTTATTATTTCTTCTTTCGATTTTTAGGTATCTTGCCACAGCAGCAACCTTTATGGAACTGGGAATAAGCAAGATAAGTAAACTTCTAAGTCTAGTGTGCAATTCTTTTCGGTATCAACTCAAAAATGAATTCCCAGAAAATAGCAGATGATTTTAAAAAAAAACGATCAATTCCCAAACTGCACAGGAGCTGTCGATGCAAAACATATACGAGTTAACAGATTCGATCATAATGGCTCAATGAACCTCAACTACAAGGGTTACTTTTCTATTGTTCTCATGGCAGAAGCCGATTCTGATTATAAATTTACATAAGCTGATATAGGAGTCTATGGTAAAGATTGTGACTCTTCCAAATTTCAGAGAACAATTTTTTAAAGTTAATGATGAAAAATCAATTACAAATACCACCCCCTTGCCCTCTACATTCAACAAGCAGGGAAAATATTCCGTTTGTACTCATGGCTGACGAAGCATTTTGGCTGTCAGAACAAGTATTGAGACCTTACACAGGACGTTATCTTACAGAGAAAAAAAGTGTATCCAACTACTGTTTGAGTCGTGCAAGAAGATAAGTCAAATGTGCTTTTGGAATGTTATCTAATAAGTGGAGAATTTTGCACCGACCACTAAATGTGTCGAAAAAGTTATCTGAAGACATTGTTAAAGTATGTGTAATTCTACACAATGTTGTGCGAATTAAAGATGTACATACTTTATCATTATTCACATCAGTAACGCAATACTGACGAGCCAGTATTGCGTTACTGTTTCTTAGGGTGACATTGCTGTAGGATTGTGAAAGATAAGAGTGATAGAATTTTCCAGCGGCGGCCAAGAATAATGATAAAGTGTGCACATAAATCTGAAATATATGTATCTCAAAGGCTGCGAAATTTACCCGTATCTGCATGTAGTCAACCAACAAGTACTACAAATAATTTGAGAGATTATTTGTCAGACTACTTTGTCAGTACTGAGGGGGCATTGCCTTGGCAAAGGAACAAAATATAATGCATAAACTGTTCTTTACTGTAATTGCTAACAATTCATGAACAACTTACCAATTTTCAGATGTTCTTTTTTTTCTTTGGCTTCAAAATCTTCTTCTCTCCACGCCTTCAGTTTTTATGTTCTGTTTTTGAAACAGTCGGCTGTTTTGTCCCGCAAACACGGTTTGCTCTCTACCAGCTCAATCAATGTAACAATATCATGAGTCATTATCATAATATTATGAGCTAAACTTTTTATTACTTATGTTAAACCGCATAAAAGCCCTGTGTCACTAGCACCGGTATGCATAGTCGACCACAATAATCAGTCGGCATTGGCTTACTGCGTGCTGGATTTCCCGCTTGCTACGCTTCGAGGGACTTCGTTATAAGCGCTGTGAGTCTGGCGGCGTCTCGCTCGCGGCGTACCTAGTCTGGATTTCTCGCTGTACGGTTCTACCGCCACACGGCCCTCTCCCGCTGGGAGAGGAACCCCCTGGAGTCAGTTTTAGGGTTGCTTCTGGCCTGGGCTAACCTTACGGTGACAACAAAGGGCCAGAGGAACACCCCCATTAGGTGTAAATTATGGACGAAGACGTACCTCGTCGTGACCTGACGTTCGATGCAATGGATGCTTCTTCATACAGTGACTCCCCAATGTCACCTAATTCGGAGCCAACACATGAAATAGATTCACCTCTAATGGATGCACGAGGGGACCAAGAGTACGACTCTGAAGAATCCAAGCGAAGCATCACTACGCCTGTCACAAGTGATGGTAAAATAAATGTGCCTAATCTGCAAATAGCAGAAGGTGAAGAAATGGACACGTCGAAATTCGACTCCAACATGCTTTCAATCCTAGGAGGAAGAACTGAGGCAAATCCCAGAGAACTGCAGTATCTTCCTCTATATAAACATAAACTTGACATGATCCTTGGCCATCTCCCAAAGAGGAGCAGGCAGGGAAAAATGAAAAAAATCATCTACAGTGCAAGTGTTCCAGTTTCCTCTACTGTAATGTTGAAAAAGACAAACATTACAGATCAGAGTCTGACAAAAGTAACTACTCACAATGCAAGCCCACCAGTGAAACCTGCTTTCAGTGAAGCACAGAACCCAGATCAGCTTGTGACAAATATTCACCTGTTCACACACAGCAGAGAAATAAAACCAAAAGAAAGAAAAACGTAGCTGACACTCCACCGCAAGCCCCCACTAAGAGACTGGATAGTAAAAAAACTCACCCTACAACAAATCACAATACACCGGTCCACGAAGATCAGCCACAGCAGTTACTGGACCAAGAAGAACAATAGTTCCACCGTCCTAAGAAAACAGTTAGGCTCAGACAGACACAACCTTCTGCGGACATGGAAGTTTCAAACAGATATAGCAACCTGAACGAGGATAACAGTGCTCCAGAAATGAGGCAACTCATCCACCACCTCATAACAAAGCTATTCCAGCATTCATGGTAACTTACTTGGGCTCATAACCAGATCTATATAGAAGACTCCAAGCTAAGTGTACCACAAGTATCAATATCTAACCCCAAGGTGTTGACAAATGCAAAATAAATACTTTTGTATCGAAGACTACAAAGCTACGATGGATGAACTCAGCTGAGGTGCCGTACTATACCTTCAACTCAGAGCCAATCCATTACCTGAAGGTTCTACTACGTGGAATTCCTGGCACAATACCTATCGAAGAGATCAAGACAGAACTCACTTCTATGGGATATCAAATCACTTCAGTAGTACAAACGAAAAAGCCTGGGACAGGTACTGTGATGCCACTGTTCCTTACTATATTACCTGACACGATAGAAAACAGAAAATTTTACCAAACCAGAAGAATGCTTGGACTCGCCATCTCTGTGGAGAAAATGAGGGCAACTCAAGGACCTCCACAATGTCATCGCTGCTAAGCGTTTGGACATGTTCAACGACATTGTAGTATGCCAGTCAGATGTGTTAAATGCGGACAACAGCATTCAACAAGCAACTGTGACCTGACAAAAGAAGCTCGCAATGTCAAATGCACCAACTGTGGAGGGGGACATGTAGTCTCTTACCGGGGCTGTCCTGCTGCCAAAGAAGCACGACAACGTCTGAGAGGCAGGATTACTACTCTAGCAAATAATAATCAGCTAGACAACCGGACAAGGGGTGATCAAACAATGGAGCCACCTCCTCCAGCAACCAACTCGGAGAACTGGCCTGCCTTACCGACACATACTACAGGAGCGTTGCAATCATTCTACACTGTTGTGTCAACCAACAGCAACTCTAACAACAACCTGTCAACAGCTGACCAAAGCAATATAGCTAAAATGCTAGAGTCTACTATGACTTTAATGAAAAGCATAGCAACTAAGATTGACAAACTAATGGACCCAATCCTAGTACGTTCAATATCCAAGCCAACAGAAAGCGACACCCTACATGAACAGGCATAGGCAACTGAGCAATCTAACTTTCTGTACATGGAATGCCAATGGAGTTTTAGAGCAAAAGGGGGAATTAGTAGAACTTCTACAACAAGAAGGAATCGACATATGCTTAATATGTGACCCACCTCAAGCCTGGTCTCAAATTTACAGCATGTATTACAGAACGTACAGGGTAGATCGGTTAACAGCTGATGGAGGCACGGCTATACTGGTTCAATCTTCACTCCCGCACTATAAGATCCTCCTTCCAGCTATGAAGACTATAGAAGCTACTGGCGTGGTTGTTGAGACCAGCAATGGACCAATCACCATCATAGCTGTCTACTATCCGCCGCGGTAGAACATCGATGGAAATGACCTTGACACTCTATTATCAATCCGCAGGAAATTGCTTATAGTTGGTGATCTCAACGCCAAGCACCAGGTATGGCACAGTAGATGCACCAACATCAGTGGTAGAAGACTTTTACAGGCCTGCGACCTCTACGACTGTGTAGTAGTTGCACCGAATATACCCACTCATACGCCTTACAATCATCGTCAACGTGGAGATGTTTTGGACATAGCCATCACGAGAGGTATGCCTGCCACACCCACTGCCAGGGCTCCCAATCGCCTCTCCTCTGATCACAAGCCGGTGATTCTTGAAGTACCCAGCCTATCACCCACACAATATGAAGAAAAAATAAAGAAGAGATTACCGCAAAATATACTGGCCGAACTTTAGGACACATCTTACAGAAAAAGTGAGAACTGGCAGCTATTGAATACCTGGAAACAGACCTTCAACAACTCACAGGATGGATCAGAAAGGTTGCGGACGAATCAGCACTCATCAGTCAAGGAGGTAAGTGGCAGAAGGGGCTACCAGCTGACATTCTCGCAATTTTTTTTTTTTTTTTAGTTTTATTAGTTTCTGGAAATAGTGTCCACTTTGCCTCCTGACAAAATCGCCGTGTGATGATGGCGTTACCAACAGAATTCTTAAAAATCTGCCACCTTCCGTCGTCGATAAATTGGTAACAGAGTTCAATAGAATAATTGAAAGTGGTATCTACCCAACTGCATGGAAGCACGCTGTAATCATTCCAGTACCTAAACCAGGGAAAGACACATAGTCTCTGCAGAATTATAGACCCATCAGCCTTCTGACAGCAGTCAGCAAAATCTTTGAACGTCTCCTCCTCAAACGGCTACAAACTCACATCGAGGAAGGTAATATGGTTCCGGATGTGCAACATGGTTTCAGGACTAACCATTCAACCGTATATCGACTGATGCGACAAGTGGAAACGGCAATTGGTGCATTCAATTATCGGGATCAATGTGGGGTAGTACTTCCAGATGTGGCCAAAGCCTTTGATTCGGTTTGCTCTATAAAATGGCAATCCTTTGAATATTATTAGCAGTTATCTACAACATCGTACATTTGATGTGAAGGTAGATAACATCACATCCACCCGAAGAGCTATACGTGCTGGAGTTCCAAAGGGCAGTGTACTGGGCCCAGTACTGTATTTCCTGTATACAGCTGATCTACCCATGCAACAAGGAACTGAAACTGCACTTGACGCTGATGATACAGCAGTCTTTACAACTTCACGTAGCCCAGAGTTGATTGGACGGAGGCTTCAGACCGCACTGGATGAGATTGGGCGACAAAATGGAGAATACGCATAAATGCGTCAAAAAGCCAGGCCATCTGGTTAACAAAAAGAAGAATGCCACCTCAACCCAGATTGGAACTTTTTGATGAAAGAATCCCTTGGGTGAATACAGCCAGGTATCTAGGCGTCACTTTAGATACTAAGCTGACCTGGAAGGCTCATGTAAGGCGTATTTCCTCTAACGCTCGAAGTGAAGGACGAGCTGAATGCCACAGAATTTTTCAACACATTTTTATGCCCATTTAAAATATGTCAGTTCAAGTGCTGCCGAAGCAACAACAGAACTTTTCCTGAGATACAGCATTCAATTTCAGATCCAAGGAGAAAGCACATAACTATTTCATTCTGTTTTTTCGTTCTCAGATACTTCCACCAGCCTGAAGGGGCAAAATGGGAGAGGGTGCGATTTCTGTAAATCAAATGTAAATATCGTTTTCTATTTGTGTTAAAGTATATGTATGCCAAGTTCCATCAAAATCGGATAAAAATTATTTGTATGAGTATTTTGCGAAATATACGCGAATATTTTGCAAAATATATGCAAATTTGCGCGTATCATACTCGAGACAGGTTGCGTGATGGTTACGCGCGAAACAGATGGCATCACGAACACACAGATTTACCCCCATCCAATTATCGCGTAAAGGGCCTATAGAAGCTTTCACTTCAAAAAAAATATATCTACGCAATAATTCAGCTGAGCTTCTTAAGCTGTTGCCGTAAAAATAAATATTATCGACGAAACTTCAAATCCCATCCCCATATAGTGTACCGACTACCATCCTAGTAATTGGATGTTCTCAAAATTCAGTAATATAAATTTGCACAGCACCGTAAAAAACCATAACACGTGTCCACTAAAAGCTTAATTCGATTCGTTTACTGTAAGCGGACTCTACCTTTTTGCAGCACAGATCGTCTTGAAACATCTTACTTGTCACTCAGGATGCTAAATGCCAGCAGACTGTAATAAAAACAATTAAACTCACCCACTTTGCATCTAGAACTGTCTTGTGACATAGGGGTTAAGGAGCCTGAGTGGAGCTCGAATTTCCTCGGTTCTAAACCCTAATCTCAGCAGGAATTTTCAAAGGTACCTACTTAACCCGATCTTCACCACTGGTACAGATTGTTGTATAATGTGAAGTACGCCAGAACGCTTCCGTGGTTCGAATTACACTTTGAGCTGTACCTCCTCTATAGCAGGTAGGACTACCGGGTTAGGTTAGTTAGAGACGAAAGAGGTGAACTGCGTGGCGATTTGAAAACTCTGTCACCTGGTGGCCAAGCAGTCCTTCGGGATTTCTGGCCAACAATGCCATACGATGATTTTATAATTTGTTCAGGCGCTCAGCTCAACGATAGTTCGAATATCGAAATTGAAGAAATTATAACCTTCTGTTGCTTTCTTATCATTTGGTGAATGTACAAAATTGCTGAAACTTTGACGATGTGATACAAGGGGCGTTCAAGTAAAACAGACACTTTGTAGTTTACACGTATTGAAACAAGTGCCTACAAGGCAGTACCACACACATTAGAAAGTGATAAGTGTTTTCCTATTTGGACAACTCGCGGGAAAATTTGGAGATTATTATTAAGACTGCAGAAAGATCATAAACGCATGCATGGGACAGCTAGTCGTGGTGAAGTTATTGGGGAACGAAGGGGTAAATCAACTGCTGTTTGTAGGAGAATTCAAGCACTTCAAGGTGATAAGACGCTCGGCGGTAATAAAACATCTCCATGCCGTAAAAGTCTCAATGATGGCCGTACGCTCGCGTCAGTGACAAGGCCGGTCGTAGTGGTTCACAGCTCACGGCTAGAGCTGTAAAAGTAACGAGAAATTCTGTACCCGTATGTATTCGTTACTGAACCAATCAGTACCCGTTACTTCCGAATCGTTACTCATTACGTTTGATACAATTGAAGCATCGCATCACATCGCATCGAGTCGCGTCGTATATGGGACGACTTCGTTCGTACTTAGTAAAGTTTAAGCAAAATGTTTATTTAGTAAAATAAGTTTAGGTAAGTTGTTCGTTTGGATAACACTTAAAGTAAGGTAATTAGCACGTGGCTCTTACTGAGAATCTCTGAATGTACACTTGATTTACTGTAATGTACTGTATACGAAATAATATTTTAATTTCACCTTTCACCCGAATGTGTCGTACCTAGTGACAATAACTAATGGCGGTTATTTTTTAAAGCAGCCTTCTCAAAACCCTGCATACAAGCCTGATAAGATAATGGAACATGTATTTAACAAATATTATAATCTCATCAAAGTATTTCGTTTTTAAAGATGAGGTTTCAACCATACTGTTTTCATTTATTTTGTAAATTCTTTATCTTTTTGTGATTAGATTCCTAATTGTTGTTGCGTCGCCGTTACGACAAACATTCAACATCAAAGGCAGTACCGCATTTATCACATGGATACTGCGGTAATTAAAATTCAAAGATTTCATTACTTCTGATACAATTGGAGCACTAGCATGAAGCATCGCATGAATGACTTCGTTAGTACTTTGTAAAGTTCAAGTAAATCGTTCATTGATCAACGTAAATTTGGGTAAATTGTTCGTACATTTGATTATTGCACTGAATATTGCATACTTCAGAATAATACCTAATATCACAATCGCAGCACATTGGAATCGACTAATTTCAAAACAAACATCTGCTCATTCAATCGCTGGACGAACCGTTCCAGCTCCCGCACGATGGATTATACTTAGTGTTCGTTTGTTTATCGAATCAAAATACGACAAATGCGAGTAACGAAACATGCGAATAACGAAATGAATTTGTGAGTAACGATTCGGTACTTCGAGTCAGGCGACGAATCCGTTACTCAGTAACGAATACATTCGGTTTGCTATACTCACGGCACAGGTTCATGAGAACATTTAGTAAGTGGAATACCTGTGAATGGAATATCGTGAAATTGAACGAGAGCGTGATCGTTCAGCGAAAACAATTCATATAAAAACCATTTGGACGTCGGTTTTACAGCCAGTTACTTACATTCCCCTTTCGTGTCCGGATATCATAATCGTTTTGCCCAATGTTGTACAAAGTTGTCGATATTTCTTCCTGCCCATAGATCTTGGAGTGTTGTTGTAAGCTGGCACTGCTTGCAAGTGTAGAAGTGATCCATGGTCTGCTGTTCCCCACATTAACATCGATCATCTGTTGTGAGACCCTATTTATACATGTTAGCTTTTACTGGGGTCACTCCTGTTCTTATACGGTTGAGGGTTCTCCAATTTATCCAGTCCAGTTTAACGCCAGAAGGTTCTTCCTCAGAGATTTGATACCAGTTTTGAGAAAACGAGTAATAGAGATTAGCCTCCCAGGTGGAGGGAGTGGTATACCAAACATTACGTGCCTGACATCGTACGTTTGTTTGAATCGTTATGTGAAAACATTCGAATTACGGTGTATTTTGGTTCAACAAATCCAGCTCTTTTGTCCAGTACGGGTAGTGGGGCCGGTTTTATGCATGCAGTCAGTATCTGACATGAAAGGAGCCTCCTAGATTACTGGAATTCAAAGAGCGATCGGGCGTACCCTGGCCAACTACAGAGCATTTTAAATCACTGACTGTCGATCCTCTCACCACTGAACATCAGGAGAAGAATATAAATCCCAACAAAAAAAAAAAAGTCTTCGTCAATACCAGCTCTGACGCTAATAAGCCTCAATATTGAAAAACTTACTATTAGTTTTTTTTTTTTTTTTTTTTTTTTTTTTTTTTTTTTTGTAACTGCTTTACGTCTCTTTTTAACATCGAGGTCTTTAGAGACGGGAAAGGATGGGGGGCAAGGATGGGGGGCAAGGATGGGGGCAAGGAATGGGAAGGAATTCGGCCATGGCCTTTTGAAGGAAGCATCCCGGCATTTGCCTGTAGTGATTTGGGGAAACCATGGAAAACCCAAATCTGGATGCCCGGACGGGGATTCGAACCGCCATCCTCCCGAATGCGAGGTGAGAACGATAACCGTTACACCGTCCCGCTCGGTTTACTATTATTAAAGAGTTTAGCGAGTTACTATTTTTCATATGCGCCATTTAAATAGTTTTTATTACACGTATTAGCTTTAGTGGACACTAACAACGACACATGAGAGACAAAACACTTGATTAAAACATTCCACGCTCTAGGCCGGTTTGGAACCTGTGGCCCTCGGTACATGAGCCTTGCGCGCTTGCATATAATCTTCTGTCCCCTCTTCATTTTTTCCTGAACAGTTAGGTTGGTTGATACTTTTTCTTGGGTAATTTTTAAAGTAGGAGGATTTCCCCTTCCTTTTCGCAGTGGTGGAAACGCGTTAACGAGTTTATTGTTTTGTGTCGATGAGTGAAGTGTGTACGTTCAGTGAAGTGTATTGTTTGTGTTGTGAGTTAATAAAAGTTGGAAGAAGGGATAAGGTAGCGTGCATAAACTAATTGTCTCGGTCCAGCGGGGGGGGGGGGGGGGTGGCTGGAAAGCTACGCTGCACTACGTGGGGGGGGGGGAGGGGGAGGTGGGTTCCGAGCCAGGCCACATAGCTTTCTATTCATATTATTTTTCACAGTTAAAATAAGGTACAGAACACACAACAGCATTATATATTTATTTCCGTAATTTAATTATCTCCATATGTCATTTACGATAGTCTGACAAGAGAAAACAGTGCAAAATGTCTTCTGTTATCAAAAAAGCTACATGATACGTGGGGGAGGGGGCGAGGTAGAGGCATCAGCCATGTCGGGCTACGTGGAGGGAGGAGGTAATTCGTAGGAGGCCAAAATAGAGCTACGTGGTTTATGGACGCTCCCTAAGGAGAAGCTCGGTGCCGGCCCATTCGTGCCTGCTCTTCCGAAGGACATCAATGGGGCAGCCAGGCTTAACGTCCCATCCTACAGACTAATCATTAACAGTGTCGTATCTCCTCACTGGAAACGCGCTGCGGAGAGGCTTAAGGTTTAACACCAAATCTGGTATTCTGGTGATTACAAATCGTGCACCACCACCTCTCCTACTCTGTCAGCGAAGTCCTGTTGAGAAAATATCTTCCACCACCAGCACTCCCCAGTTAATCCCGTCTCAGGTGCTGGACACCATCATACTAGCGCAACCATCTGAGCCAACGAATAGAACAGATGCCATCTCATAAAGTGTTAAGTGAGAATGCGCATGGATGGATGAATTTTGGTAGCACTGAGACTTATAGTTAACTCTCTGGTTACCTGAGCAAAAAAGTACGAGCAAAAAGATTGTAACATGGCATGAAAAAGAGCGAGCTGCCAGAGGCGAATGAGGCTGTGGATTTTCCGTGAATAAATGATCCAAATTATTAAATACAATGCAGAAGCACATATACATTGATCCCAGCGTGAAATGAACATGCAGAAAGACACAGACATTTATTCCTGCATGAAATGAACAATGTTTAGAAAGAGGAACTGATTATCTCAAAAATTCGAGAATTTTATTACGCTTGTTACTTGGCTGTGCTTACGTGAAATAAACTAAGTTATGGACAAGTAATAATTCTAAACTTTTTATGAAAAGCTAGGTTACGTAAAAACATTTAGAATCAGATTTATTTCCAGGATTCCTTCTACATTTGCATTGCGAGGAATGGAGGAAAACGAGTATATTAATAACTTTTTAAGAGAAATATACAAGATTATTTAAAATAGGAACAGATTATGCATTTCTTGTTTTTCGTAAACTATAATACGCACCACGTGGATAGAACAAGTTTCAAAGTTCGTAATCTTCTCCCAAAAGTTCTATTCGTTGCCGCCAACGGGGGAAGTCGTTTTGTGCCCTACAGTATGCAGAAAATGAATCCGTTCTTAATGTGCATCCGTCGTAAGTTCAGTAACTATCCACCTCGTGATAGCCAGATTTACGACTGGCATAGAAAAAAACTGACAGAAGATAGGTGCATATGAAAGGGATTGGATAAAAAAGCTACTTGCTGGGTAAAGGAATTCTTAAAAGCCACAAAGCAAAATGCGAGAGTAGGAAGTACATTATCAAAAGAGGTGGAAGTAAATACGGAAGAGCCACAGGGAACTTTATTGGGACCATTGCTGTTCATTATGAATGATCGTGTTGATGGTTTACGGTAAGTATTTAGGCTGTTTGCGGATAACATATTGTTATATAGTCGTATAAAAACAGGAGAAGACTGAATAGCTTCAGGGCGACCTGTTTAGAATGTCTAATTGGACAGGTCAGCACTGAATGAAGATAAATGCCAAGAACAGTCAGCTTACTAGGTTCAAAGATAAAAAACTAAATGTTCTTAATGATTATAGTGTGGGGTCAGAATTGCTTGTTGAAAGATTGAAGTGTAAATATCCTGGCATAACGTTTGATAATTAACTCTACTGGGCAGAGCACATTGGGCACGTGGTAGGAAAAGGTTACAACATCCCACTTTTACTGGCTAGGGCGGTGAGAGGATGCACCATAGAACTTAGGGAGTTGGGTTACAAAACTTTGGTCCGACGATTGGTTGAACACGGTGGTGTAGTTTGGAACCCACATTTTGTGTATCAAATACTGGAGTTGGAGGGTGTGCAAAGAAGAGCAACTAGATTTGTTGGTAGAAATTATCGCAGGACTTAGTCAGTAACTGATATGATAAAGGAGCTGAATTGGGAGTAATTGGAGGACTGGAGGAGGCTGAGGAGAGTGCTGGGAATGTACAAGGCATATGTTGGTGGTGGGGCTTGGAGGGATATTTGTCAAAGAATTATGAATAATTCATAGAAGGGGAAATATGACCATTACCACAGGCTGGCACTCGATTTGATTCATAAATGAGTGGGAAAATTTTCTTTCATGGGTAAGGGTGTCAGAGATTCGAACAAATCACCAAGGGAAGTGATGAATAATTTACAAAAAACGCTGAAGGAGTTTAAAATTAAAATTCATTAATCGCAGAAGTAGATATGGAATGGGGAATTTTTACAATCAAATTATATAAGATAGTTAAAAAAAATAAAGTGGTAAGGGAGCGTGCATAAACCACGAGGCTCCATTTTGGCCTGCTGTGAACCCCCCCCCCCCCCATGTAGCCCTACGTGGCTTTTGCATCTAACCCCCTCCCCACGTAGCACGTAGCTTTTTCCTTTTGATTCCAGAAAACATTTTGTACTATTTTCTCTTGTCAGACTATTGTAAATTACATACGAAGATAATTAACTGAGGGAAATAAATATTCACATGCTGTTGTGTGTTCTGTACCTCATTTTAACTGTAAAAAATGTTATGGAAGGAAAGCTACGTGGCCTGGCTCGGAACACCCCTCCCAGCCCAACGTAGCCTTCCAGCGAACCCCTCCACCCCCCTCCTGGACGGAGCCAAGTAGTTTGCGCACACTCCATAATTACGGGTAGAAAATTAATTGAATTACCACCGGAGCACATGCTCCATCACAGTTAAATTAATAAGTATGGAAAAGCAATGATCGTCATCGATGAGGATTCCAAGTAAACAACAGCGCCATTGGCGGCAGGAAATGGAACTAATAGAGGAAAGTTACAAACATTGAACCTTCCTTTAACCAGTGATTTCGTAGTTAGTGAGAACTAAAAATTCAAAATCTCTCCTTATTTCGAATAACCCTGTATTTTTAACCATGTGAAGAGAGAGTTACAGTACCTGTATGGACCTGCGGGCTGGGTCCCGACGCAGCGCCCTGCAGAAGGAGGGGTCGACCCGTTCGAGGTCCATGTCTCCTCCGTCGGTCCTCATGGCCCCCGCATGACATGTCGCCGCCCGGGCGCGATCATGCGGTGGATACTACCTGCCGCCCGCAACCTGTCAACACAAAGGGGACAACGTAAAAGTGGGGCGCTTCTCGTATTGAATTACCTTAACTGTAACCAAGCATTCGATCGGAGTGATTTGAGGAAATCGTGGAAACCCAAATCTGTATGGGTGGACAGGGATTTAAACACGCTTCCCTCCGAATGCGAGGCCAGAACATTACCGCTCGCCACCACGTTCAGTAGTCATATGCTTCCGTATTAGTTAAATAGTAGTGATACCAAACGGGTTAATGTTGGACTTGTAAACGAAACTATGACTTTGAATCGGTGGTTGTGCCAGGAAATATTGGGTACGATAAAACCATTAGAAAAATGGGAACTGTTGATCCGAGTGATCGGTATTATTTCTGGATTCATTAACAGTAGTGGGCATTTTCAAACAGGAATTTCACTTGCCGACTACACCGTCTCTTCCCGAATCCTGTCTAGGATGAAATTATATGGTTTTCAATAATTCTGTATCTGCCAGGGAGGTATTTCATGGCGAATCAAGGGGAAGAAGATGCTCGACGTTCAGCAGCATCAACACAACGAACTCTTGAATTCTTCACGTTTTGACAAGTTTTGGAACACATTATCTATCTAGTGCTACGCCACAATTCTAGTATTCCAGTGGAAAACTAATAAACGTATATATTTAGAATGTATACGTGAATGAAGTTTCATACAACATTGGACATTCACAAGTCAAATTAGTATTTTTTTTTTTACTTATGGCTTTACACCTTGTCGACGTCGAGGTAATTAGAGGCGGTATGGGACTGAGTACGAGGTACCGCAATGAATTCGGCCATGGCCTTTTGAAGGAAGCATCCCGGCATTCGCTTCGAGTGATTTGGGGAAATCATGGAAAACCCAAATCTGGATGCCCGGACGGGGTTCCGAGCCGGCGCGTCCTCCTGAATGCGAAGCCAGAACGTTAACCACTCACCCACCACGCTCGGCTTTAGAAATTAAAATTTATTAGTGTGTGGCGTTATTAAATGCAAAGTGAGACAAGATTCAAAATACTGGGTGGCAGTAATTAATTAATGTGGTACCAACGTGACGTAAAAAAATCAATGTGACCGTTAATTGTAAAATAACAGTTGATAAATAAAACATTTACGTCATATTTGTCACATTCTCACTTATTTTACCGATCACTGGGTGATTAAAATTACGCATAATATTGTTTCAGCCAAATGTAACAACTAACTCAATGTATCGAGTTTTCTTCAGATAAAATTTATTTTATATTTCAGTTTATAATTGTCATATTATCAATTCCCCTCTGTTGTAGAGATCAAGGCGTCTAAGAACTTATGTCCAGACGGCGTTACCTCTCTGACTATACGGTGCGTCGATTGCAATTAGAAATTACATGCCTCAGAAACGCACCGTCTTCCGTCATACCACACCAAAATAGCTGCCAGAAGAAATTATATCGGAGTGTCTACTTTGATTTTTCCCACTAAGACTAATCTGCTTTATATATCGACCATCAATTGTAATTTTCTAACTGAATTCATTTAATTCACTTATTTTCACCTTAACCTATCTAATTTCATAAAGCGGCCTGGTGTCTTACGCATCTGACTGGCAATCGAAGGATCCCCGGTCTCGGATTTCCAATTTCCCATAATCCCTGCTTCCATTGGCTTTGTTTGTATATATGAAGTGCGCCAGAAAGCTACGATAAACCTTAGGTCCTGGATTAGTATACCTATAAGCGGCTACAATAGAGAGTAGCGCTGCCGGTAAGAAACCATGTCATCGAGTTATAGAGACAGAAATTACATTAAATTACCGAATTTCATAGTCCAAATCCTTTACCGATTTTTCTGTACGCGTCATTGAGTCTGTCTGCTTAGAGGACAATGGCATAACAAAACCACAGGCTCTCTTTCACTCATATAAACATCCCACTATTCTGCAACCTTAATCGAGTGACTCAACTGGCGACAGTTCGTGCCTGGTGATCACATAATTGGGTTTATTACCTTTTTTTTAAGTTTTTTTAATGGAAGGCAGCCTCCGTAGGCTTACATCTAGTGGAAGCCACGAGACACCTACCGAAATGTGTTTTCCCGTCATCATATGGCTGGACACCCATGATAATTAAATTGCCCTACTAGATGCACGTGTTTTTGGTGTCAGTTGTTTGAATATAACGTATGTCCTATCATGGGAACGAAGTTCAAGTTGTTAGGTAAAAGGGTTTTTGAGATACGTTTGGCTACAAAACTAGTCTAAAACTGATAACTTTTACGGTCGCTCAAGGAAAACTAGCATCGTCACGTATTGTGGGTTCCATATACAGTTTGTGTATTAAATTGAAATCACTAAAAAAATGTAACACTCGTTATAAAAGATTAATAAAAGTTATTTCTAAAGATAACTCGGTACACACCAGCAGACATCTTGAAAAAATTGTCTTTTAAGTGGTATACTTAAATGAAACGAAAAAAGTTATCTTGGGTCTTTGGTACATTTAGAAAAATTAATTAATTAAGTTTTTTTTCTTCGACGAATTTATTATTGGATACATCAAGATCTCCATTCGATTTTTTGTTGAAAAAAAAATTAGCTGTCGAAGTAACAAATTCGTCAAAATCACTCATTTAATTATTTTGGAAAAAACTGTGAACTTGAAAAATATTGCTACAGTTTTTCTGTAAAATTATCATTTTTATAACAACACTTATACTGCAAGAATTTTAAGATCCATAATTTCGAAAATAAAGAGAGGGAATGGTATTTTTTGCTATAGTTTTCACCAAACATTTCTAGAGTCTGTAGAATGCCAGCTTCATTTGATGCCGATGAAGACTATGTTCAGAACATTTTGTTACAGTCCCCCAATAAGCCTTCCCCCAGATTTTTCGAAATTTTATGTCATAATAGTGTTTATATTAGTAAGGACAACATAAGCGCGCAATTAAAAATATTTAAGGATTCAGTTGATATGACGATATGACATGCGGACCGACAGACAAAAGAGAGCACCCTTAATGGTTCCGTTTTTCACGCTTAAGCTGTAGAACCCTAAAAATAAATTAAAAATCTTGTAGAAAAAGCTCTCGGTATTCCAGCCGCGTCAAAGTAAGTCAGTGGTTATCGGGGTTTGACAATGGAAGCGGTGCCAGATTGCGAAAATTCACCAGATGACATTGCATTGACGCGGTTAGAATACCGAGATGTTTTTCTACAATATTCGTGTATGAAAATTTCAAATACGATTTCAGATTAACAGACACTTAACATATGTAAATTGGAGTCTGAAATTTATTTACGTCAAATAGCTGGTCTTCCATGACAGATGAAAAGACAGCATTAGAGCATTAGGGCAGCGTTTCCCTTTGAGTACAGAATTACTTAAACTACAAAACGGTGCCAACTGCTTTCGGCTTGCAGATGTTGTCTAAGAGAGACAGGCAATGAAGTGCTAGTCCCAGTGAATACTCCCCACGATGTGACTGGTTTCAATCAAGACGTGTGTGTGTGTGTGTGCAGGCCCGCCGCTAGCTGTTTCAGCGCCCGCGTGCAATACCCATTATGCCGCCCCCTGTCTAACTACAGCCAGTGGTGGACTTCGGAAATTTCCAAACCGGGGGTCAAAATACTGTTGAGATTTCCGCCCCTTCGAACATTATTTGCCGCCCCCATTGTTGCCATTCCGAGTGTCGCCGGCCGCCCGAAGCAGCTGTTGAGCTAAAAAAAAAGGTCGCCCACTCCATAATACGCCGCAAATTTCTTCGCGGCGACAATGGAGTGGCAACTATCGCGGGGCGGCGACTTGTCGATCGCTCGTTTTGCCGCCCCCCTCGATGTGCCGCCCGCGTGCGGTGCACGCCTTGCACGCCCGCTTACGGCGGCCCTGTGTGTGTGTGTGGAGGGAAGCCCGACGCACCGGCTGGCTCAAGCTGTCGAGTCGTGGAACCCGACACCCCACACTGTATACGTCACGAGTCGTGAGGGAGGCCGGCATGCAGGGGCCCTGCGGGAGACTCCACGGAAAGCTACCCAGCTCAATGTTCCATTCCACCGTAACTGCTCAATATTGAGCATAATTCATCAATTTATCAGAGTAAACCTGTCCAGTTTATTGAACTGTCTTGGGAAGAATATCCAGATAGAATAGGCTCTTTCACCAACTCGTTAGGAATACGACGTGCGTCCATCAGACTGCTTTAAAAGTGAATATAGCCGTGTTGGCCATTTTAACGAAACACGAACTGTCGCTAAGGAGCTTCAAACCGATGAAATATGTCGGAACTGGGATTCCGCACATGTAAATAAACATAAACGTAAGAAGACTTAATGAAATAATCAATACAGTCGTTATCTTCCCAGTTACACCATTAAACAATTTCCCGTCATTTTAATTTCGTAAACAGGAACATTCTACTGTACAGTATATACTATTGCAAAAACCAAATCATTATAATTTGGCCCAGCGCCATATTATCATCAGTTGTGACGAAATTTCAACGCAAAATGCACTATATTTACCGCAAAATAGACGTGTTGACAAGTAATCAAAGAAAATTGTTCTAGAGGATCTCTCGATACACGTTATACGTATCGAATGCGGTAATAAAATGCAGTAAATATTGTTCTGGAACTTTTTCTACCAGTATTTTGCGAAAAAGTGCTGAATTACACCCCTGTCCTCCTTTCCCTTTGATTTTTCTACCTTTGGATCGAAACATTTTAATGATTTTAGGGTACGGTACTCGTAATTAGGAACTTCAACCAAAACCGTTTTGAATGAAACTTGTTGCCAGTTTTGTAAAATTTTACCAACAGTCTATTATCAACCAACACAATTTTGTATTCCACAACAGCAAGATTAGAATATAAATTTTAACAGAATTACCCGAGGTGAAATTGGAAGATTAATTAAGGCAACCATTAAATCGAAAGTGTATTATGAAACATTTCGCCCTCAATAGAAATTGACTCTTGATATTGATTGATGTACCGGGCCTATTGGTTGAGCGGAAACATTCGGGCTTGGCATTCGGGAGGACGAGGGTTCAGTTCCCTTTCCGATCACGCAGATTTCGAAGGTTTCCCAAATATCACTTTACATGAACAACTGCATTGTTCCTTTAACCGGCCACGGCTGAATTCCTTCCCTTTCCTTGCCTCCAGTCTTGTTCCAGCTATTAATGACCTCCGTGTCAACGGACAAAGCGTGGTGGGGGAGTGTTAACGCTATGGCCTCTCATCCGGGAGGACGTCGGTTCGAATCCCCGTCCAGGAATCCAGTTTTGGGTTTCCCATCGTTTCTCCAAATCACTCCAGGTGAATACCGGGATGCTTCCTTTAAAAGACCATGGCCAAATTCCTTCCCGTTCCTTGACCGCATCCTTTTCTTCCTGTAATGACCTTGACGTCGTCGAGGCGTAAAGCCATAAGCAAAAAAATAAACAAAAAAACTCAACGAGCCGTAGAGCAAAAAGAGAAAGAAACAGTTGATGTTTGAGACAATTACCAATGCGTTTTTTATTTATCAGGAATGCTCCAAATGCTTAATAAATTTTGTTCAATAACTTTAAAGTATTATCATGCCCTTATGTGTAGGATAATTTCAATGTAGCACAGTGTGTTTGTATGCCATAATCGTCATAAAATAATATATACATAAAAAAACCCAAAATAATACGTGCCATAAAGGCTGTTGGTATGGTTTTATCGAGTCTGCTGATAATGTTCTGTTCAGATACTTTTTTTAAGTTTCATTGCTTATATCATTAAAAAAAACTGAACGCATCTTCCGACAGAGTTTTGGCTAAACAGCTGATTACTTGCTATTTTTTTCGGTTTAATTTCTTAAATAAGGAGTGACATCAGTGACTGGTACAGTTTCCTTGAGTGTTGCCACAGTACAGTTTCCGTTAATATTACTCATTCCGTCGAAGATAGTTTGGTATCAGTAAAGTAGATCGATATTTTGGTCTAAAACCGGTATTATGTGACAGAATTAACAGTCTTTTCAATTCAAAGTTACTTATTTACAAGCTGTTCTATTGAAATCGAAGCATTTTGTATCAAAATGCGGGTCTTCACCATTTGACCTTAACTTCTTAGGCACTTCAATGAAGTGCCGTACCAGACTTGTGCCTCCATAGGTTGCAGTGCTGTGCATTCTTAAAACGATGTGGAAACACTGGGTGCCTAAGTCAGAGTAAATAAATATCATTGGACAACCTTTAAAGAAGACTGTATCATATACTTTGTAGCTGCAGCAAGAATAGAAGAGAGTTGACACACCAGTATTAATGGTCTCCATAGGTGACTACACGAATGAACTACAACGGCTGGAGTAACAAACACAGAGTCAGGAAGCTAACTGTGACTCAGAGGCCAGTGTCACCCTGCAAGCCGTGGGCGCACCGCGTGCAGTATGCAGGCTGCACCACCACGCCCTTCCTGCAGCCACAGTGGACACAGTACAATAGCCAATCCACAGTCACTAACGAATGCTAAAGACAACTTCCCTGTGGCTCAGAGTTTAGTTAGCTGCAGGTTAGCCAAAGGAATATCGGTTGTACCTTGTACTTTCATACATCCTATCATCAGAAATTTGTACTGTAGAATGTTTCCGTATTTCACGCAACATTAGTTTCCTTTAATCCAGAAACATTTAGCATCTTAATTTGGGAGAGAGGACAAGCGGGGGAAATGGACAGCCCCTAATGCTGCTAGCATCACCATAGGTCCTGTTAGAAAATGAGGAAAAGTTACCAATCGTAGTGAATCGGTAAGTAGTACGATCTTGCCATGATTTCCTGTGGACGTGGTTCGAATCCCCGTCCGGCCATCCAGATTTGGGTTTTCCATGATTTACCCAAATCAGTCCAGGCGAATTCCGAGACGTGTCCTTAAAAGCCGTGGCCGAATTACTTCCAGTTCTTTGTCTTCAGTCCTTTACTAGCTCAAATGATTTCAACGCGTCGAGGCGTAAAGTCGTAGAAAGAAAAAAAATTATCACTGGGCTAAAACGTCTGCTTCATCAATAAGGGAGCGTGCAAAAATTACGTGGCTCGATCCAGGGGGGGGGGGGTTGGCTGGAAGGCTACGCTGGGCTACGTGGGGGGAGGAGAAGGGTTCTGAGCCAGGCCACGTAGCTTTCCTCTCATACCATTTTTCACAGGTTAAAATAAGGAACAGAACTCACTACATCATGTGAATATTTATTTCCCTCAGTTACTTATCTCCGTATGTAACTTACATTCGTCTGACAAGAGAAAAGGTAACTACATCATGTGAATATTTATTTCCCTCAGTTACTTATCTCCGTATGTAACTTACATTCGTCTGACAAGAGAAAAGGTACAAAATGTCGTCTGGAATCAAAAGGGAATAAAGCTACGTGCTACGTGAGGGCGGGGGGGGGGGGGGGGAGGTAGAGGCAAAAGCCACGTAGGGATACGGGGGGGGGGGGGGGTCACAGGAGGCCAAAATGGAGCTAAGTGGTTTATGCACGCTCCCTAACGAGTTATGTGAATATTGTGTTACAGGGGGAGCGGAAGCCATAACATTGTTACAATGAAAAGAAAACAGTAGTATTCTAAAAATTTAAACTTCAACTGTTTGTATGGTCATATAGGGTGTTTCAAAAATGACCGGTATATTTGAAAAACCAATAAAAACTAAACGGGCAGCGATAGAAATACACCGTTTGTTGTAATATGCTTTGGACAACAGTAAATTTTCAGGCAGAAAAACTATCTAAATTAGTTACAATTTTCAACAACAGATGGCACTGCAGTCTGAAAAAATCTGAAGTACGATTACTCTAACGAATAAACCATTATTCATAGCAAACTTGCAATCTGTGAACAGCACACGCTTACAGCAGAAAGACGACTTACAGAATGGCGAACTCACAGACTGCGATTACTTCTATATCTTTCAAATCGCCGGCAGCGATTGAAAATTGTAAGTAATATCGAAAGTTTGTCTGCCTGAAAAGTTACTGTTGTCCCAAGCATATTGCAACAAACGGTGTATTTCTATCACAGCCCGTTTAGTTTTGATTGATTTCTCAAATATACCGGTCATTTTTTAAACACCCGGTAGTAAACATTCGCCAGATTTAAAGTTAGGTAAGGAATATTTCGGAGAGCCAATAGATGACATTGTGTGGTACACAAAAATCCAACGTACGAAGAATAACCTCAGGTGAAATAGTGGTGAAGTAGAGAACATCCAGGATCCAGGTGGCAAGTTAACAGTGCCACCGTGGCGCCTTCGGCACTTCAATTAATCCCACCGCTCTTTAACTTGAGGCAACAGAGTAGAAGGCAAACTTTGCTAAGTGGCTGGCCGTCTTGCTCTTTTGTTTTTCTTGGAAAGAGACGAACATCACTAATACTTTTGAGGCTCAGGAGCGAGGACTGACGCAGGTGGTAGGTTTGCTTGGAAATTTACGAGCGGCCACCTGGTACACCGTTCACTATTTCAGCAACCAGTGTACAGATTCATTTGATCATAGTTTTGCGTTAAGAGGAACAGTATCCAAGCGCGGAAAAAACAGCAAATTTGTCGATGGAAGAGAGTGCTTTTCATCGACATAAACCTCTATTCCGTGAATTTCAATCCCAATGGGTACAAGAGAAAAATAAACAATACATACGAGTATTATTTCTCTTATTATATTTGTCATTACGACCCAAATGCTTTGTTGAGCGAAGTTCTTCTCAGCAGTATTTAACTTTGCTAGATGTTCGTTCATTTGCCCATAAATTCAATCGGAAACCACATCACCTGTCCTCTAGCCCAATCTGTGGTGACTTTATAAGAGGTGTTGCAAGGTATCGCAAAATTATAGACTCTTCTCCATATCAGCAATACTTCTTCTGCGCCACAGATCACAAACAACTCAACACTGACAACTTGATTCTCGTTTGGAGCAAATTTATACCCTACCGAATATCTGTCACATTCTGGTTAACTCTTCTACCTGGGATTTGGGAGAGTACGGATTCGATCCCCGCTTGAGTCAGCTCAATTTCAGTTTTATTGTTTCCGAAAATCATTCATTGCTATTGTCGTGATGGTTCCTTCAAGAAGATTATGACCGCTTTCATGCCAGTTCCTTGTCCCCAAGCCTCCCCCACCTCAATGACCTCAACGTTAACTAGCCGTAATGTCCTAAGAAAACTCTATTAAACTGAAGAAAGCATCTCATACACAGAGAACATGCATAGAGTCCTTAAAGCGTACGAAAGACGTTTCCGTGATTACCAATAGAGCGAGCCCATGTTTCGCTATCACTGATAGGTCGCGGTAGCTTTGAGGGCGTCGCTCCCGTCCCAGATCCGCTCTACCATTAGCGAGATGGGTCCGGAAGCCTTCTGCATAGAGAACGGATATCGATTGCGTGGTCGAAAACGGACACACCCTCGCCTCGACGCGGCTATTTGCGAGCCGGGAGCGCCTTGATCGACTGTCGATACTTACCCTAGAGTGTGAGACTAAAACGTTTCTCTAGTAGAGGCCACTTAAGTACTGATGGTTCGATAGTATCATGGTTTATGTTTGAATTTTCGTCTTAGAGGCCATACATAAATTACTTCACACAAATTTAATGATTTTCTTTTTTACTTATGGCTTTACGCGTCGTCGACGTCGAGGACATTAGAGGCGGGAAGGGACTGGGGACAAGGAACGGGAAGGAATTTGGCCATGGCCATTTGAAGGAATCATCCCGTCATTCACCTGGAGTGATTTGGGGAAGCCATGGAAAATCCAAATCTGGATGCCCGGACGGGGATTCGAACCCGCGTCCTCCCCAATACTAGACCAGAACGTTAACCGTTCACCCACCACGCTCGGTGTGATTTTTGGAGGCCTCCTCTCCCTCTCATAGGCTGTTGTGACGACACCCATTTTGAAATTTTAAACTTAGAAATTACTAAATTAAAAAGAGAAAAATTATTTAGATATTTCTATTTAAAATATTTTTTTCTTGAAATCAAAAATAAATCAAACATCTTAGAAAATCAACAAAATATAGCAAATCAAATGAATGATACAAAATTAAATCATCTTGTGCCCATTATTTTATATTATTTAACACTAGTATAGAAGTCACTTAGTTCTTAATTTGGATAATGTTAGGAACATTCGATGCGTCAACATAATCTTTATTCAACCATATACCATCGCATGGGCGTATCCAGCGAGAGGCACAAAACTGAAGTTGCCTTCAGTAGGCTGCGGCGAGTGAAGAACTGGCTCAGAAGCACTATGGGAGAGGAAAGACTGACTGGATTATACCTAACTAGTGTGCATCGAAATTTCGTGAAAGAACACCGCGAGATATTGAGAAACAAAGTCATTGAAAAATATTCTGAAAATCCGATAAGATTAATATTTACATAAAAAACTGCAACTGAGTTGCGATCTTAATTAACTACATAGTAGGTCCTTAGATTAAGTGTTTGGATCACTATGTTAATCAATATTAAAAATAGTTTCCTCTATAGGTTTGAGTTTCATTTATGTTTCAGTCCGCCACCCCACTTCCTTGAAACCAATACGAGTTGCCCTCCCTAGTTCAAATCTTGCAGCCCCCCCTTTTTTTCTGATCCTAGATGCTCCCTTGTACCATCGTTTATGAAACAAAGACCTTCCCTGTCATGTCTAGCTGGAATTCTCCGAGGACTAATCTTCGTGATAGGTCATACCTCCAGTTGCCTTTTATGTGATTGCTTCTGTTGGCTAGTGGTTTTTTATGATGAAAGATATCGACCACAGATGCCACATGATCGTTTAAGTAAGTAAGCGGAGGTCATATTTTGTCAAAGCCTCAAAGGCGGTATTGGCATTTCGGCGTCAAAGGCAGCCGACATGCGACACAGTAGGTACAGCAAGCGTGAAATCGCGCGGCCGCCACGTACCAAAAAGTGATACGAATTATAGTTGTGACGTCACAAATCTTGCGACTCCTGCCCCTCCCCCCTTGATGTCACACTTTGTTGATTCCCTCCCTCCCCCTAAACGTGTGACGTAACTTATGGATGGCTCCTTGTATTGCCAAACAGAAAACGTGTAATTTACTTTTTTAACTGCTTAACATCTCTTAACAGCAAGGTCCTTAGAGAAGGGAAAGGATGGGGGCAAAGAATGGGAAGGAATTCGGCCATGGCCTTTTGAAGGAAGCATCCCGGCATTCACCTGGAGTTATTTGGGGAAACCATGGAAAACCAAAATCTGGATGCCCGGACGGGGATTCGAACCGCCGTCCTCCAGAATGCGAGGCGAGAACGTTAACCGTTACACCACCACTCTCGTTGTGTGATTTATGATACTTTCTTTATAACACTTAGACTGAATAAAATAAATCGTTTCACGGAACAAGAGTTTTAAATCCATATGATCGGGATTTGGAGTTGAAGATGGATTTTAGGTTTAGAAAGCGGTTTACATAGATTGGCGCATGAAAGAACTTTCTGCAGTCAACCTCTGAACCTGTAGAGGGTATCACGTCTTGGAAGGTGTTCACATTATTTTGCACAAGAAACGATCTTCTGCAGTCAATACCTGAACCTCTAGATTCTCGGAGATATACAGTTTTGTTAGTTTTTCCCAAAATGCACCCAGATGGATGCAAATCCCTTCTTACATGAAGCCATCAAATCAGATTTATATTCTTACCGTTCCACCTAGGAACACATGCACTTACAGATGTTCATCTGCAGTGCGAGTGTTTAATTTACAAACTTCATTTGGAAAATGACGACGGCGCTGTGAATAGGTTTCTCAAGACTAATGCACTTTGATGCAGGCTGCATGTCAGCAGTTTTATATTCATACAACAGTCAAAGCTTTCTTAATTAGACGTATGTGGAGCTGGAAGCATTCTTAAGGGGCACATCATGATAGCCTTACGAGATTTCTTGCAATTTTGTTTTCCCGTTACTTTCTTTACCGATCTGATGTGGAGGATGGTGTACTGGACATGTGTAATTTTAATTCAGTATTGTCTTCATCCTGTGTTGTCCTCACTGTGGAGGGCAACAATACAAGTTATGAAATGGGAAATACTATT
This sequence comes from Vandiemenella viatica, assembly GCA_031002005.1. Classification (NCBI taxonomy): domain Eukaryota; kingdom Metazoa; phylum Arthropoda; class Insecta; order Orthoptera; family Morabidae; genus Vandiemenella; species Vandiemenella viatica. The sequence goes on along the minus strand of JARYHS010013631.1, from coordinate 119,538,418 downwards.
GTTGAAAAAAAAAAACTATAATACAAACTGTTTGATTCACGTCATCACCTATTCTGAATCATTCTCATTATTTCATCATGACCGTCATGCCCACTCCAATATAAATACTTCATATCGTTATATACAATTTTTACAAATTTATTTTTCGTGACAAACCCTTTTTAATTCCTTCACACGTAACCAAAATCTATAAATTTATGAAGTTCTCCACTTCTCATAAATTATCAATATGTATTTGCTCACTGTATAGTTTGTTTATAATTCCAAGATCTGGCCTAGTTAAAAGAAGGCAGCTTTAAGATGAAAGGGGATCCTACAGATGGCAGCACTTCTTCTTACTATGCCTGTGGCTCCAACTTCGCGGTGGTTTTTCTGACTACAAAGTACGGGAGAAGGCAGCAACCGATCTCCGCTCCACGTAAAGAATTGATCATTAACTAATAGCATTCCAATGAGTGGGACCGTCTGGAAATTCTACATTATCATACCTTCCGTAAACTCCACTAACAATTTAATCAGTATTTTAAAATATGACCATCATCCTAATCTTCCTGTAAGACTGTTCCATCTACTTAAAAAAATATCAAGCAATATTTTCTTTCGTATTTTATACGATAATTTACTTTTTAATATTCTTTTATAAAACTACAGTGTTTCGAATGACCCAATTTCATTTTTTTAATTCTATTTTTTTTTACTTTAATATTACAAACTTGCAGAGACTGTAGCAAAGTGTTATGAAACAATTATAATGGAACATAAATGCTTTTCCCCTGTTTCATCAATACGCCAGGTCTAAAAATGTTTACGTCAAGGAAGGTTCTTCAATGTCCAAATGCTACTATTTTTCTATATTCAAACGCGAATAATGGAGCAGTACAATGTAGAGGAAAATCAGCTAAAAACACTCAAATTTCGTTACTATTTCTAGGACAGTATCATCCGTAAACGACTCCTTCAAGTTATCACACGTGTACAAAGCTTCTGATGTAAAGCGGTTTCTTACTTCAAACGCGGCATAAGCTTTTGTGTGAATATTTGCTGTCAGCATCGTTATTTCAGAAAGAATTGAGGTAGCCATGATACTATGGTCTAACGGCACAACGTAACTAATGTATATATCCAAAATATGGGGAACACCTTCCCGCTCCTCAGAACACTGTTCTGAATTTGCGAGGTTAAAGCTTCCTTTTTCCGTTTAACATGGCCTGTTATTAATTCTGGATTTAAACCAAAAATTACGAACGATAGTCGCCTCGCTGCTGATTAGTACAAACCATTATCTTGATAAATTTTATTCATTACTCACTAAATAATTCTTCTCTCATTTTTCCAACATTGATTATTTATTTCACATTCAGTATTGAATTTCTCACAAGCTTAACAAATCTTAATTCAACGACTTTCAAGTCAACACTCTACTACTAAAACATCCATGACAACCACCAATCCACGAATAAAAAAAACATCAATGCAGTCAGCGATATTCATTGTATAACTCTTGGCATTACAGGTTTGCCAACTTAAACATCCCACCATAGTATTTTTTACTATCACTTACACCAGTTATTTTACAATTAACTAACCCTATGGTTGTTATCTCACAAATTACGGTACTGAAATAGACACTCTGAAGTTGGTTTTATACAATATGAGGTATGTTGCTTGAGAACGTCGTTACCGTAGTCTTTGCAAGGGGAAGTCGTCACTACCTTGGAGCAAAATTACTTTGCCCGCACAATGCGTGTCGTCCGGCCCAGTGCTTCCATCGACTCTGCTGTTCGCAATAAAAGCCCGAATGTAACGACTATGCTTCTCTATGTTGGCACAACTTTCAGGGAAATTGCAGCTTCACGTGCGTCGATATTCTATAAAGCCAGCAGTCTTCGTTTCGATTCCCACACTTGTAACAACATTACTCCACCAATTTCGCATGTTATTGAGAAGGTTGTGAAACAATACGTTATGTTATCAAAAATGTATTTCTTCAACTGACAGTTACCTAGCAAATCTGTTTCCACCACATGAGGTTATCATAGTTGAAAAGGTGATGTTATTACTCAGAATTAGTATTCTATATATTGCAGGATTCCTTTTAAGACTTCCGTACTGAAGGGCAACGGAGCTCTATTGTTGAGGCATCGCTGTCTTTCCTCCAGTCACTGGTCTACTGGTCTTACCTCTTAAAGAGAATAAGTTTTTTTTATGGCTTTAAGATTCGTCGACGTCGTCGTTAGAAGGGGGGGGGGAAAGGACTGGGGACCTGTGGACAAGGAAATGGAAAGAATTTGACCATGGCCTTTTGAGGGAAGCAACCCGCCATTCGTTTGATTTGGGGAAACTATGGAAAACCCAAATCTGGATGCCCGGACGGGGATTCGAACAGGCGCCCTCCCGAATACGAGGCCAGAACTAGAATAACTTACAAGGCTTACAATTTGCAAGAACCGGAATACCATATTTAATGTTTTCTAAAATTAAATTCAGCGGATCTTTTCAGGAATAATGCGGTACCAAAATCTTTTTTTTTACTACTCATGAGCTCAAAAAGTGGAGAGCAGAGATAACTTCTTCAGTTTTTTGGCCTTCAAAACAAAGAAATGGGTGTCCATCAAAGTTTTCAGTTTTTCACTATTTTTGTTACGGGGTTTTTTCTCAAAAAACGATAATACCTATGTACTTATATTTTGTCCCCAATACCTACTTAATTCGTCAAATACTAAAAACACAATCTGATTTCTAGAATATGCAAAAAAATTTGACATTATTTTATCGTATATAGTTACGTTTTAGAGCAACCTAGTAGCTCTGTGGTGAAAGACCTTAAGTAAAAAAATCTAATTCCCGTGGGATCAGGATTTTTTAGAATTTTTCTCTCTCATATGAGCTATGCCAGGAAGTTCCGTGGTTCGAATTCGAAGTTTAAGTGTAGGTCCCAAAGGAAAGTGTCACATTACGATATTTATCGCACCTGCCAATCTTGATGTAAAAGTCGATCAACGAGTGTGAAGTCGACTATCGATTGTAACGATCGAGAGTGTGTCATGGTGTGCTATGGCGCGAGTTGCGGTAAACGTGAGTGCGGGAAAACATGATTGTGCTGAACAGTAAGGTATCCTCGTGTTAAGAGAAGTCTTCGGACTAGCTACCGCGTCGGTTAAGAGCCAAGTGAATATTATGTACATTTAAAGACTGTTAATTGTGTATGTCGTCCACTACTGTAGGAAGAAATACAGTGTTGTGCCATTTGTGGAAGTTTAAAGAAAGTTCACACTCGCTAAGAACAAGCAATCTTCGGGAACGATTATTCAGGGCAATCCTTGTTACCTGTTAATTACAAGAGAAAAATAAATATGGTATGCTGAAAATCTGTGCAATAAATAGTATCTTGAGTTTGATATACTTTGAGTGTGTTCGTGCAGTTAAGAAACTTCGATAGAACAATTCCAACCCCACCTAACCAGGCGACCGTCTTAAAATTATCCCTGAATAATTTCCTGTAGCTTACGAAGTACCGATTGCCGAAAAACATGGTCAGAAAAGAAACAATAAATAAGTGGTGATAGTGCAATAAATTCTAATCATCAGCTGGCTATATTATGTCACGGTAGAGAAACCAAATAGTATTTCCATAGGGCTTACCGTGATCGGGGCTTATTAATAGAAATATTTAAACAGAATTTCTACAAAAGGAACTGGCCAGCCTACCTCTGACACAATGGCTTAGTATGCCTCTTTCGGAAAGATACAACCCAACCTTCGGATTATCGATTATGTTAACTTTTTACATTGAAAATCATCTTAATTCACACTGTATTGAATCTTTAACTACGTATCATAAATTACATTGGAACAGAACGATTTCGATGGTACCTGAAAACGTGTCAAATACTTATTATTGTATTAAGCTACTACCTACTGACATATCACATACGACATGTCTACTGAGGTCGCTAGCGTACGGAACCATAATTGTGCAAAGGACAATAACACTTGCCCTATTATTTTAGTATACATTATTTTAACAAAAATATTGTTTCGTAAATAAATTTCTAAGTGCCATAACTAAGTAACTAGACAGACAGCAGAACGTCAATATTTTACAAATTCTTTTGAAGGATAAAAAACTTGGGTGCAATTCTGAAAAGGTTAAACATTTTGAATGTAGTCTTCACGGGTGTACCGCCGGATAGTGTTTTGAAAACACGATATTTCGACTACTAGCTCCGTCGTCTTCATCAGGTGTCGAGACATCTGCATAGGTCGGCTGACCGTCGGATACTCGGATACACTATCCGGCGGTACACCCGTGAAGACTTCATTTAAAGCATACGCCGGGAAAGTTATTTTACTGTTAGGTCTACAAGTAATGAACCGCTTGCCAAGGAACACAATGTTTCCATCATGATCGCATCATCGGGAAGGGCAAAGAGTCGTCTGCCCAGTAATATTGCAGCATTTCATTGACCACCCATAATATTAATAATTTGAATACACATAATTCAAAATCCCAATAGCTCCACAAACGAAATAATAAAATAATTGCAAATATTAACAGATGCTGTACAAAATTAACATTATTAAACGGTCAAATACATACTGTAAAACTGGTCAAGTGCCAATCTAGCCCAGCTTATGGTTGACCTTAATAGATATGGATGTGGTAGGTCAAATAACAGTCACTTGGTACAACAACCAATCCGTTAAGTATGAAGTTGCGCTCTAGTAAAAGAAATACGTTGCTTTCGTGGGAACAAGGCGTTCAGGAAAGCCTGCAGCAAAGAGAATAGCGACTCATTTAAAAAATATCAAATTCACGTTGAGTATCCCCATTCTAGAATAGATAAAGCTAGGATCAACTCTACTAAAATTCATGACACAGTAAGGTAGCGGAACATCAAACTGCTTTGGATTTATAAGAAGAATGAAATGAATGTTGGTAAAGCAATTGGATGAAGTTGAGGTGGCCTTAAACTACTGAATATTCCACTGAATCAATTCATTCTGTCATTCTCTACGTAACTGACACAACCCAATATAAAACTTGCAAGACCAAACATCAATTTGAGGAGACATTATCAGAAATGTTACGTTGAATAAAAAAATTCCGGTGTAGGTAAGAACTTAGTAGTAATAATAACAATAATAATTCCGTGTGGTCGTAATGAGCTGAAGATAGGGTTTCTACTGGCTGCGCATTCCACCTCTGCCGTAGCCGCCTTAACTTAACCCGGCAATACTACCGAGTACAGGGGACCTACAGTTTAACTTGGAATCCAAACCACGGAAGCTTTCAGGCATAGCAAGCTGTGTCAGAGGTGATGGTCGGGTTAAGAGTCTTTGAAAATCTCCGCCGAGACAGGGATTCGAACCGGGGATCTTTCGATCTCTATTCAGATGCCTTAACCACTGAGCCACCAGGCCGCTCAACTAAGTAATAATTTTTATAGGTAATAAACAAAGAAACTTCTTTATTTCTGCTTGTAAATTTATGCCTTGTAGACGTCGAAGTAATTGAGGGGCGGGAAAGAACTTGATGCAAGGAACGGGAAGGAATTCGGCAATGGCCTTCTGAAGGAACCATCCCGGCATTCGTCTGGAGTGATTTCGAAAACCAAGGAAATCCATAATCTGGATGGCCGGATGGGGATTTGAACCCGCGTCCTCCCTAATGTAAGCCTAGAGCGTTGCAGCTCATCCACCACGCTTGGTAAGAAGGTTCAAGTTATTAAAAATATTAATTACATTAATTTATTGGAGATAAACAATATAAAGTGGTATGTGTTGTTGCTATCTAGCGGTACGAGATCAGTTCTTATCGACGACAGCGAAGCCTAGTGGCTTCGTTCTGAATTGTCTCTTACACGTGACCTTGATAGTTAAAACTATTCTCCTTTACGGGTTGACATGCGATAAATTTCTTTCCTAAATTACGATTCTACCAAATACTACAAATGATATCTCATTTATCGATTTCTGGTAGGCATGAACGAAAATAATTGGATCGTCACAAAAAAAAACCTTTTAGAAAATAACATATCAGATACACGTCAATTTTTTTTCATATTTCCACCAACGCACCAAGTTACTACACTCTTCGCTAGTGCAATTGTGGTACTTTTAATCAGTATTTTACTATTTACAAAGTCGTACCTATCTCATCTGTTAAGACGCTGTGAATTCTGAATTAGAAGCACTTTAAATATAAAAATGAATTAACCACAAAATAAAAACTTTTTGGCTTTGTTCACAACTTACAAACTATATTACACTAGGGGGTCAGTATTAAAATTTCGCGAACCTTGCGAGATAGCATGAATGATGAAGTGTTTCCCGAACAGAAACAAAAATGGCCGAAAAGTTCCTTACTCTAGAGAACACACTGTTTATCCATATCTCTGGGATACATCGTATTGTTATCTAGCGATAGTGGATTCATTTTACATATATTTTAGAAATAATATATGGTCGAAGTTTGAGATAAATTTCAAATTCCGAGGCAGCTGTTTCTGAAGTAGACGTGCTTACAAAATGGTTTATAGTTAACATCTTATGACGGCCGCTCACGTCTCTATTTACGAGAGAAAATAATTGAAAAAGACAAGTGGAGTCAACGGAAGCACTGCCAACCTTTTCTCTAAGCGATTCGGGCAATTTTTTAACCTCAATTTCTTCGGTCGTATTCATGCTACATGTCTCAAATTTCTGTTATGCATAGATATCAGCAATCTCAGAAAACGTACTAAATTTTATTTTGTTACTGTTCTTAGTTCAGATGTTATTCTGATGCAAACTTCAGCGATTTTGTCACTCACTCACTGACTGATGATCATAAAAACTCCAAGGCACTTCCCGTAGCCGTAGAAACCTGCAGTTTGGTACACAGATAAAATTTTACCCACACGTTACAAGAAAAGTCTAAAACTCGTAAATTTCCATATACCTACCCCTAACGTGAAATCGATTTTTACACTATTAACTTCATATACCTCAGTTTTTCATTGTGGAGTGAGCTTACTATGTTTAACTAATGTGTTAAATTTTACTTCTTTCCTTTTATTACTTTGGAAGTTATTGAAATTCAAAATTTTATTTCGGCTCGACATCAAAATACGACTGTACTTCCAGTAATCCTAGAAACAAGTAAATTAGTGCACATGTGGTTTCATCCCTAAATCATAAGAAAAAATTTAATATTGGAGTTTTTCCCCGTATTTATTTTATTACAATCCCAAACATGAAAAAATTCAGGCACATATTTGCGCTTAATTGCTTTGCTCCGGATGAAGCTATAAGCCTGATATTTCTATACTACATAGAGGTGAGCAATCAGAACCAAATCCTTAAATTTTATTTTGTTCCTAAGCTTAGTTTGGAAGTTACTAGTAATTTTGTCTATGGTGGTAGTGAAACTAACGGTAATTGCTCGGCTACGGCGCACACACATTGTTTTCAGAGAGTGGGTCATTGGTAATGTAAATTCTGAAATGTTCTTTATTCACCGATTTTCAAATGGAATCATTACATTTGAGCGGCGATTCAGAATAAGCGATAATTTTACAAAAAGAAATGAGATCCCACAAAAACAATTCTTGTAAAAATAGACCAAGTCTCGTGTTCGTATAGTGACAAAAAGTTATGAGATCTTCTTCTGAGCCAAGTCTACTCTTTACAGTGTGTATTTAGTTCACTTTGTGAAACAGAATGGTTTCTCTCGGTCTCATAGATCGTTTATTTAGGATAAAAAAAATCTGATTACTTGGTCATTATGCACGCCATGTTTTAGTTAACCTATATAAATACCTTAAATGTGTTGCTTTATCAGACTTACAAATACGTAAAAGCCAAGATTTCCCTCGCTCTTTTTCGAATTTGACAAGTGTTTATTATGCCCTCAATTTCAGTAAAAATTATAACGTGCATAATGGCCAAGTCATCAGATTTTTTTTATCTTAAATAAACGATCTATGACACCGACAGAAACCATTCAGTTTCACAAAGTGAACTGAATACACACTGTAAAGTGTAGACTTGGCTCAGAAGAAGATCACATAACTTTTTGTCACAACATGAACACGAGACTTGGCCTATTTTTACAAGAATTGTTTTTGTGGGATTCTAGTTTTCTACAAGACGATCTGTAGTTAATAACGTCTCACAACGCGGGAAGATTTTTTTTTCCCGACAACCATAGAAGATAATTAAACAGCAGTTGTAACATGGCGACTCTAAGTTTTTGTTACCACCCAGTCAGATAAGCATCTGATTTATAGACACATTAATTTAATTGCGTTTTAATGTTGATTAGGCGACTGGGACATAGTCGTCGTGATCCTCCTACTTCAAACAAATTTTCAAATACGATTTTCTGCTATGTGCGAACTTGATTTTAACTATTCTGTCTTTGAGCTAGCCGTAACTGCTGGAACCCTAAAAATCATTATTTGAAATATAATAATAATAATGACTGTAAGACCCCTCTATCATTTTAGGGGAAAAAAGGTGCTGGTAGTAATTTAGGGCGATTAAAAATCAATATTCTAGCCATAAAAACGGTTGAGGAATGTAACGTTGTTGCTTGTTCCAACAACACACGTCTCCGAAACATTGACTCTGATAACAAAATTCCTGAACTTTCAGACATGCCTCTATGTTTGAAGCACTTTATAAACAGATCGATAAGGTTTCTTAGTTTCGCGGAACATATTTCGTAAAATGATGAAGCTATGGAAACTATTAGCTAATTCAACTATTTACTGAGCGAAATAACAACAGTTCGGAGACGTAATACAGAGCAGGATGAATCAAGAAAAAGCATACTATAATGAGAAACTATTAACATAAAAAATCATAGAACATGTTAGCAGTAATTAGAACACCGAATGAAGAGGCTTGCAGAAAACAGAATAATATCTCAAGGATATTTTCTCGCAGTCAGATTTACAATAAATGCTTTATATAATAATGATATTACAATTATGCACTTCACACAGGACAGATCTAAAACATTTGCGCATCGTTGTTGATATTGTTGTGAGAATTTATTTGTTTATTCGCTATTGTTGTGACACATTCGTAGTTGTCAGACTGTTATCTAGAACAATTAGTGAATTACGTATTGTGAGACGTCGCGGAAAAAGACTAGGTTTTCCGTAGTGTGTTTTACACATCTGAGGCAAAAGTTGCCTTCTGCCGGCCAACGGATTTCGCCTACTGGCGGACACCCCCTGCCCACGGACTCTGCCTGACCTCGGACTTCGCCTGACATCGGACTTCACCTGCCCTCGGGCTTTACGTGCCCTCGGGCTTCGCCTGCCCACTGACTTCGCGTGCCCACGGACTTCGCCTGCTCACCGACTTCGCGTGCTCACCGACTTCGCCTGCTCACCGACTTCGCCTGCTCACCGACTTCGCCTGCTCAGGGGCTTCGCCTGCTCACGGACTTCGCCTGCCAACTGGTAACGCCTGCTCCCCAACTGCTGCACATCCACCGGACACACCAATGTACGGTAACGCTATGGACCTTTCAGACACCAACCCTACCATCCTTCCACCCACTGTCACTACTAGCCCTCACTTCTACACCATGGCTACATCTTCAGTTATCACTACAACCACCATCAGCACCACCACCACCACCTCCTCATCAATCATCTGCCCCGCTGCATCTGAAGGCATTCATCAAAATCTTCCACAGATAGTTCAGAAACCACCACGTGGCACCAGCTATCTTCAAACTGCCAGAAATAATGCAAAACCCTACGAACAGATCAAAAGTGGCTCATTACCATCGCCACAAACCTCCTTATCCAATAGTGCAACAACCGCATACGAAGCTATGGACACTTCATCATCACCTCCATCCACGTCACAGACTATTCATACATACCTACTAAAAGGGACCTTCCCTGAATATATGAACAGTAAAACCCTAAGCAAATTCATCAAACGACATATACCAAACATTTCTATCCATCAACTTATCCCCACTAAAAAACGGTATGATCATCAAGAGTAATGAACCAGACTTCCCTAAATTACTTAAAAATCAAAATTGGACTACCTTCATTTGGCGACAACGCCAACTTAACAACTGTCACCTCATCCCCACCAAAACAACCAACCCCACCTAGAAGGCCTCCTACACTCACAGCAGTCATCCGAGGAGTCGACCCAACAATAACTGAAGAAGAGGTAGTCGCCGAACTCAACTCGAACGACGAATTACATGTTCGAAAAGCCCTCCGAATCAAGAACAGCTTAGGACCCACTTACATGATCAGAGTACTAACTGAAGACGCATCAACAATTGATCAACTGCTTAGAAATGGAGCCATAATCTACCATCAAAAACATAGAGTGGAACCATCAAAAACCCCTTCCCCCCAACCCACACTGTGTGCACGTTGTCTACAATACAATGACCACCTAACGGCAAACTGCAAGAACACCCCTATCTGTCCACACTGCAAAGAGAACCACTTCTTAAAAGCTTGCCCAAACCTTCAGAAAACTCCCACCTGCAATACTTGTGACCAAAACCATCCTACCTATTCCATTAAATGCAAATCAAAGCCAGCGCCTACCAAAGCAGAACTCACAGTACCCATCCGACCAATAGACCCTCCTACGCCACCCTCCAACTCCATACGCCCCCCACCAACAATAGAGGACATCTTAAGATTCATCACTATCACCCTACAAAACTTAAACCCCTTTTCACGCGACCACACACTCTCCCAAATATCAATAGCAGCCAGAGCAGTCTTCGGAATTCATATCAATGCCACCTATTCACACAATAATGCCCATTTCCAATTTCTCCCTCTGGAAACTCTCGTCTAAAGCCCTCCAACTCCCCACCCAACCGAAAGCCCAAATATGCCACTTTATCATAACATTTTATTCAATAACATCCGTTCCCTACCCACCAACAAAAACCTCCTCCTACACACCCTTACCACACACGACATCCATTGCCTCCTACTAAACGAAACCTTCCTCACACCTCGTCACCAGATCCGCATGCCCCCATACCACCTCATCCGATCTGACAATCCTACCCGGGCGGCACGCGGAGGCGTGGCCATTGGATATCATAATCACATCCCCACCCAAATACACCCACCCCTAAATCATCCATCCGAACATGTCATCGTCACCGTATTTCTAAAATCACTCACTGTCACCTTAGTCACTATTTACATCCGGCCCCGCGTTCCACTACCTATCAACTTTCTCTCCTACATAGACAACCACTTCAATTCATATATCATCATGGCCGACATAAACATCCACAGCCGTACCCAACAAGAACTTCATCAACTCCACCACACCCTAGCAGCCATGAGAGGTGATCTCATTAACATTCCATCACCCACGCGCCCCGAATCCAATACAACCCCCGACATCGTCATCGCCTCCCCAAACATCCTCACCCGCTCCACCCTTCATGTTCTGGACCCCATTGGCAGCGACCACCTTCCAATCATGCTCGCCATTCAATACAACCCCCCAAACACCCCACGTCCACCAAACCAGATACCCCACCGTTACATCCAAAATTATCACAAGACTAACTGGAATAATTATAGAAAATTCATCGACGACAAAATTGACACAGACAACCCATATATCACCGACACAGACAGCCTACTACAAACTGCAGACTTCCTCGAACGCACCATCACTGACGCCATCGACGCTCATATTCCCCTGACACCGATCACCCCTCACAAACCTTCCCTACCAGCACGAGCCCTCCAACTTCTTCATACTTCACGACAACTTTTCCGCACCTATCAACGCACCCATGACCATCAGATCCTCACCCTTCACCGCCAGCTCCAACGCACAGTTCGCAATTACATTACCGCCCATAAACGCCGCACCTGGAGGGACACCTGCAACCAGCTAAGCCTACAATACATTCAGAACTCCTCCAAATACTGGTCCACCTTCAGACGTATAACTGGCCTCAAAACCGCACCCACCTACCCCCTTCTACATAACAACCATCCCGTATCCAATGACATCCAAAAAGCAAATCTTTTCGCCGACCATCTCCAGAAAGTCCATACCACACCCAACGACCCCCGCTTTGATTATACAGACTCCCCCATAATAGAACAGCGTGCCGATACCTCCTCACCCCCCCTCAAGCCCGACTACAACTACATCCATAATGTCAGCCGCACTGGGCTTAACACCCCCATCACCACTAACGACATCCTTTCCGTACTCCACACCAAGAAAAATACAGCACCCGGCCCCGATTCCATCACCTACAGACACATCAAGGAAGCCCCCCATTCATTTCATCAACTCCTAGCTCTCCTATTCACATACATCCTATACTCTGGTATCTACCCCCCCAAATGGAAAACCTCTAAAATTCTCATGTTCCCCAAACCCAATAAGCCCAAATCAGACCCCACCTCATACCGACCTATCAGCCTTACCTCCGTTTTCAGCAAGATCTTCGAAACAATACTATCCAAAAGAATCCATCAACACCTATCCCAACACTCACTCCTATCCCCAGCCCAGTGCGGCTTCCGCCCGAAATTGTCAACTCAAGATCAACTCCTGAAATTAGTACACCTCCTGACTACGCACCTGAACACCCACCGATCCGCAATCCTCGTCCTGCTAGATATCGAAAAAGCATTCGACACAGTATGGCACGCTGGACTCATCTTCAAACTCCAAACCTTCGCCCTCCCCATCACCTTCATCCGTACAATAGCCTCCTTCCTCTCACACCGCACCTCCTTTGTAACTATCAACAACTTCCTTTCCCGTACCTTCTCCCCTACCGCAGGTGTCCCCCAGGGATCTGTTCTTTCACCCCTCCTATACATCCTATACATTTGCGACATACCCTTCCCCGCACCACCAACTTACATCCTTAAATACGCTGACGATACCGCATACTTATCCATCCATAAATCACTGCAACAATCCCAAAAAGCAATACAAACCGAACTCAACAAATTTGTGCAGTGGTGTAACCGATGGAGACTGATCATTAACCCCAACAAAACGCAAGCAATAATTTTCGGCAAAACAAGCCGAAAATACCGCCTCACGGATTTTCACATCACCATCTACAACCACCCCATCCCGCAACAACCTACAGTGAAATATCTAGGCGTAACCCTCGACCGGCACCTAACATGGACACCCCACCTCAACACAATCATAGCAAAAGCAAAAACCCGCCTCAATTTACTCAAATCACTCACCGGCACATCATGGGGACTCCGCAGCAATATCATCATCAATACTTACAAAGCATTTCTCCGCCCTATTCTCACCTATGGTCACCTCTCATGGATATCCGCTCCCGACCGTTTTTACAATAGACTGCAAATAATAGAACGCCACGCACTCCGCATCGCCTACCGCATCCGATTACCATCTCCTACCAATCTACTATACAGCCTCATAAAATTCCCCCACATCCTCATCCACCTCGAATCACTCCGTATCAAATATGCTATCAACAGTATCCATAACAACAATCCCATAACCTTAAAACTAATCACTGAACCACCCCATCTCCCCAACTACTACAAACAAATACCTCCCACTCTCCACCTCCTGAACATCCTCATACTCACCCAACACATCGACCGACCGCCACCCATATCCGAGCGACAGAAGCGCCCAAAAATATATCCCACACTATAAGCTAATCAGCTTGAAGTTCCAACTCCTGAACCGCTCCTAAAAAAAAAAAAAAAAAAAAAAAAAAAAAAAAAAAAAAAAAAAAAATTGTATGTAAAACAACTGTAAACTCAATTATAATGTCTAGTTGTAAGCAAATGCATATGTTAAAAACAATTGTATATTTTATGTAACTCACTAGGCTGAAGAGCGCTACCAATGCGCTGCCAGCCCGCCTTCCCCACCGGGGAAGGAATGAAAAAACAATAAATATATATATACTGACTCGTTCATCGTCACCGAGATGGGAGGAGGCCAATATTGGCCTCCTACCTATCATTCGGGAGGATCGGGGTTAAACTCGGTTCGGCCATCCTGTCTGAGGTTTTCCGTGGTTTCCCTCAGACACTTAGGCGAATGCTGGGATGGTTCCCTACAAGGCCACGGCCGACCTTCCAACCCCCTTCCCTCCCCGTAGTAGTAGATTGGCTGAAAAGAGTCCCCTATGACTCTCCAGCAGCCCGCCTTCCAGCCTTCTGCTGGGAGGAATGAAATGTAAAAAAAAAAAAAAAAAATTATGCACTTTGTCTTTACGTCTTGGCTCTCTGGTCGCACACCCTCATATATGCGCATCGTTATTGACACTGATGAGAGAATTTTTTTTGTTTATTCGCAATTATTGTTTCACATTCGTAGTTGTCAGACTGTTATCTAGAAGAATTAGTGTATAACGTATTGTGAAACGTCGCGGAAAAAGTCTAGGTTTTCCGTAGTGAGTTTTACACATCTGAGGCAAAAGTTGCCTCCTGCCGGCCAACGGTTTTCGCCTACCGGCGGACACCCCCTGCCCACGGTCTGCCTGACCTCGGACTTCGCCTGACATCGGACTTCGCCTGCCCTCGGGCTTTACGTGCCCTCGGGCTTCGCCTGCCCACTGACTTCGCGTGCCCACGGACTTCGCGTGCCCACGGACTTCGCGTGCCCACGGACTTCGCGTGCCCACGGACTTCGCGTGCCCACGGACTTCGCGTGCCCACGGACTTCGCGTGCCCACGGACTTCGCGTGCCCACGGACTTCGCGTGCCCACGGACTTCGCGTGCCCACGGACTTCGCGTGCCCACGGACTTCGCGTGCCCACGGACTTCGCGTGCCCACGGACTTCACCTGCTCACCGACTTCGCGTGCTCACCGACTTCGCCTGCTCACCTTCGACTGCTCACGGACTTCGCCTGCCAACTGGTAACGCCTGCTCCCCAACTGCTGCACATCCACCGGACACACCAATGTACGGTAACGCTATGGACCTTTCAGACACCAACCCTACCATCCTTCCACCCACTGTCACTACTAGCCCCCACTTCTACACCATGGCTACATCTTCAGTTATTACTACAACCACCATCAGCACCACCACCACCACCTCCTCATCAATCATCTGCCCCGCTGCATCTGAAGGCATTCATCAAAATCTTCCACAGATAGTTCAGAAACCACCACGTGGCACCAGCTATCTTCAAACTGCCAGAAATAATGCAAAACCCTACGAACAGATCAAAAGTGGCTCATTACCATCGCCACAAACCTCCTTATCCAATAGTGCAACAACCGCATACGAAGTTATGGACACTTCATCATCACCTCCATCCACGTCACAGACTATTCATACATACCTACTAAAAGGGACCTTCCCTGAATATATGAACAGTAAAACCCTAAGCAAATTCATCAAACGACATATACCCAACATTTCTATCCATCAACTTATCCCCACTAAAAACGGTATGATCATCAAGAGTAATGAACCAGACTTCCCCAAATTAATTAAAAACAAAATTGGACTACCTTCATTTGGCGACAACGCCAACTTAACAACTGTCACCTCATCCCCACCAAAACAACCAACCCCACCTAGAAGACCTCCTACACTCACAGCCGTCATCCGAGGAGTAGAGCCAACAATAACTGAAGAAGAGGTAGTCGCCGAGCTCAACTCGAACGACGAATTACATGTTCGAAAAGCCCTCCGAATCAAGAACAGCTTAGGACCCACTTACATGATCAGAGTACTAACTGAAGACGCATCAACAATTGATCAACTGCTTAGAAATGGAGCCATAATCTACCATCAAAAACATAGAGTGGAACCATCAAAAACCCCTTCCCCCCAACCCACACTGTGTGCACGTTGTCTACAATACAATGACCACCTAACGACAAACTGCAAGAACACCCCTATCTGTCCACACTGCAAAGAGAACCACTTCTTAAAAGCTTGCCCAAACCTTCAGAAAACTCCCACCTGCAATACTTGTGACCAAAACCATCCTACCTATTCCATTAAATGCAAATCAAAGCCAGCGCCTACCAAAGCAGAACTCACAGTACCCCTCCGACCCATTGATCCTCCCACACCACCCACCAACTCCATCCGTCTTCCACCGACCATAGAAGATATCCTAAGATTCATGACAATCACATTACAAAACCTAAATCCCTTCTCCCGTGAACACACCCTGGCGCAAATTTCAATTGCAGCAAAAGCAGTATTTGGAATACAAATAAACGCCACCTACTCTCACAATAACGCCCACTTCCAATTTCTGCCCCTAGAAACCCTCGTCTAAACCCACCAACTCCACAACTAGAACTATTCCTAATATGCCACTTTCCCACAATATACTTTTCAATAATATCCGATCACTCCCAACGAACAAAAACCTCCTCCTGCATACCCTCAATACACACGACATCCATTGCTTTATGCTCAATGAAACCTTCCTCCAACCCCACCATCACATCCGTATGTCACCCTACCAGCTCACCCGAACCGACAACCCAGCGCCTGTAGCACGCGGGGGAGTGGCCATTGGCTATAAGCATCATATCCCCATCAAAATACACCCACCACTCAACCATCCATCTGAACATATCATTGCCACAGTCTTTCTCAAATCCCTCACAGTCACCCTTGTCACCATATACATTCGACCCGGTGTTCCCCTCCCTTTAAATTTTATATCATATATAGATAAACATTACAGCTCATACATCATCATGGCAGATATCAATATCCATAGCCGCACCCAGCAAGAACTTCATCAATTTCATAACATCCTAACCGCCATGAGAGGTGACATCATTACCATCCCATTACCCACACGTCCCGAATCAAACACAACCCCTGACGTAGTTATAGCTTCTCCCAATATACTAACCCGCTCCACCCTTCATGTCCTCGATCCAATCGGCAGTGATCACCTCCCCATTATGCTTTCCATCCAGTACAATGCCCCCCACACCCCGCACCCACCCAACCCCACACCCCATAAATATATTCAAAACTATAATAAAACCAACTGGAAAGACTACAGGAAATACATAGACGACCAGATAGCGACAGACAACCCAAATATCATAGACGCAGACAGCCTACTTAGAACCGCCGAATACCTCCAACGTACAATCACAGACGCTACTGCCGCTCATATCCCCTTGACTCCTATCACCCCTCACAAACCATCACTATCCAGACAAGCCCTTCAAAATCTTCATATCTCACGTCGCCTCTTCCGCACCTACCTAAGAACCCATGACCGTCAGCTACTCACCCTCCACCGACAACTCCAGCGAACAGTCCGCAACTGTATCGCCGCTCAGAAAAGACGCACATGGAGGGACACCTGCAACCAACTAAGCCAAAAATATTCGCAAAACTCCTCCCAATACTGGTCCACCTTCCGCCGCTTAACTGGTCTCAAACCCGCCCCCAACTACCCCCTCCTCCACAACAACCTTCCTGTCCCCGACAACACTCAAAAAGCCAACCTCTTCGCCAACCTATTTGAAACCATCCACACTGTCCCAAACGACCCCAAATTCGACTACTCAGACTCCCATATCATCGAACAGCGTGCCAACCCTACATCACCTCCCCTCCTACCCGACTTCAACTACATTCAAACCGTCAGCCGTACTGGACTTAACACCCCTATCACAGCTAATGACATCCTATCCGTCCTCAGCAAGAAGAAAAATACTGCCCCGGGCCCAGATTCAATCACTTATCGCCACATTAAAGAAGCACCCCGCTCTTTCCATCAACTTCTAGCTCATCTATATACAAACGTACTATACTCTGGCATCTATCCCCCAAAATGGAAATATTCAAAAATCCTTATGTTCCCCAAACCTAACAAACCCACATCAGATCCGAACTCATACCGCCCCATCAGCCTCACCTCCGTCTTCAGCAAAACATTTGAAACCATACTATCACGACGTATCCACAAACATCTATCACAACACTCTCTCCTATCCCCCGCCCAGTGTGGCTTCCGTCCAAACCTATCGACCCAAGATCAACTCCTCAGACTTATGCACCTTCTGACCACCCACATCAACACCCACAGATCAGCAATACTTATACTATTAGATATTGAAAAGGCTTTTGATCGAGTATGGCATGCTGGTCTCATTTTCAAATTGCAAACCTTCGCCCTTCCTATCACCTACATTCGCACAATAGCTTCCTTCCTCACCAACCGTACCTCTTTCGTTTCCATAAACAACATTCTCTCCCGCATCTTCACCATGACCGCAGGTGTCCCCCAAGGGTCTGTCCTGTCGCCCCTCTTATACATCATGTACATAACCGATATACCCATTCCCGCACCACCTACATATATCCTTAAGTACGCCGATGACACCGCCTACCTCGCCGTTCATAAAACCCTTCAACAGTCGGAGAAAGCCCTACAGATCATACTAGACTGCTTTGTCAAATGGTGCAACCGCTGGCGACTAATAATTAATCCCAATAAAACACAAGCCATTATTTTTGGGAAAACTAGTAAAAGATACAGGCTCGCTGATTTTAACATAACCATATACAATCATCCCATCCAGCTACAACCCACAGTTACATACCTAGGAATCACCCTCGACCGACATCTTACATGGACACCTCATCTTAGAACCATCAACTCCAAAGCCCAAACCCGCCTAAACCTTTTAAAATTACTTACCGGAACATCCTGGGGACTACATAGCCAGGTCATCGTAAATACATACAAAGCATTTCTTCGCCCCATCCTAACTTATGGTCACCTCTCATGGCTCTCCGCCCCTGATCACTTCTACAATAGACTCCAAATAATAGAACGCCACGCCCTCCGAATCGCCTACCGAATAAGACTACCTTCTCCTACCCAACAGCTTTATACCAGAATGCGTTTTCCTCACATACTGATCCACATAGAATCCCTCCGGCTAAAATATGCTATCAATAGCCTTCTAAACAAAAATCCAATAACTCACCGCCTACTTAAAGAACCACTTCATCTCCCCTCCTGTTACAAACAGATCCCACCAACGCTGCACCTCCAAAATATCCTTTATATAACCCAGCACAGAGACCGACCACCTACAATACCTCAACAAGAGAAGAGAACAAAAATTTACCCCACTCTGTGAATGACATTAATATCGCCTACTACTAGCCACAAATCTGCAAGAAAAGCAAACAAAATATTGTACAAAACTACAACTTTGATCATGTAACAACTTAATGTAAATCAACTGTATAATTTTTGTAAAAGTGTAAACATTCCTTTAAGAAAATCTATTGTAAACTATATTATCATTTGGCTGAAGAGCACGACATGTGTGCTGCCAGCCCGCTTCCCCCATTAAGGGGGATGAATGAAATGACAATAAATATATATATATATATATGCTACTTTCACCGAGATGGGAGGAGGCCAATATTGGCCTCCTACATATCATTCGGGAGGACCGGGGTTAAACTCGGTTCGGCCATCCTGTCTGAGGTTTTCCGTGGTTTCCCTCAGACACTTAGGCGAATGCTGGGATGGTTCCCTACAAGGCCACGGCCGACCTTCCATCCCCCTTCCCTCCCCGTAGTAGTAGATTGGCTGAAAAGAGTCCCCTATGACTCTCCAGCAGCCCGCCTTCCAGCCTTCTGCTGGGAGGAATGAAATGTAAAAAAAAAAAAAAAAAAAAAAAAAAAATTATGCACTGTCTTTACGTCTTGGCTCTCTGGTCGCACACCCTCATATATGCGCATCGTTATTGACACTGATGAGAGAATTTTTTTGTTTATTCGCAATTATTGTTTCACATTCGTAGTTGTCAGACTGTTATCTAGAAGAATTAGTGTATAACGTATTGTGAAACGTCGCGGAAAAAGTCTAGGTTTTCCGTAGTGAGTTTTACACATCTGAGGCAAAAGTTGCCTCCTGCCGGCCAACGGTTTTCGCCTACCGGCGGACACCCCCTGCCCACGGACTTTGCCTGAACTCGGACTCCGCCTGCCCACGTACTTCGCCTGCCCGCCGACTTCGCCTGCCCGCCGACTTCGCCTGACCGCCGACTTCGCCTGACCGCCGACTTCGCCTGACCGCCGACTTCGACTGACCGCCGACTTCGCCTGCCCGCCGACTTCGCCTGCCCGCCGACTTCGCCTGCCCGCCGACTTCGCCTGCCCGCCGACTTCGCCTGCCCGCCGACTTCGCCTGCCCGCCGACTTCGCCTGCCCGCCGACTTCGCCTGCCCGCCGACTTCGCCTGCTAGCCGACTTCGCCTGCTCGCCGACTTCGCATGCTCGCCGACTTCGCCTGCTCACCGACTTCGCCTGCTCACCGACTTCGCCTGCCCATGGACTTCGCCTGCTCATGGACTTCGCCTGCTCACGGACTTCGCGTGCTCACGGACTTCGCGTGCTCACGGACTTCGCGTGCTCACGGACTTCGCGTGCTCACGGACTTCGCCTGCCAACTGGTAACGCCTGCTCCCCAACTGCTGAACATCCACCGGACACACCAATATACTGTAACGCTATGGACCTTTCAGACACCAACCCTACCATCCTTCCACCCACTGTCACTACTAGCCCCCACTTCTACACCATGGATACATCTTCAGTTATTACTACAACCACCATCAGCACCACCACCACCTCCTCATCAATCATCTGCCCCGCTGCATCTGAAGGCATTCATCAAAATCTTCCACAGATAGTTCAGAAACCACCACGTGGCACCAGCTATCTTCAAACTGCCAGAAATAATGCAAAACCCTATGACCAGATAAAAAGTGGCTCATTACCATCGCCACAAACCTACTTATCCAATAGTCCAACTACCACATACGAAGTTATGGACACTTCATCATCACCTCCATCCACGCCACAGACAATTCATACATACCTACTAAAAGGGACCTTCCCTAAATATATGAACAGTAAAACCCTACGCAAATTCATCAAACGATATATACCCAACATCTCTATCCATCAACTTATCCCCACTAAAAACGGTATGATCATCAAGAGCAATGAACCAGACTTCCCTAAATTACTTAAAAACAAAATTGGACTACCTTCATTTGGCGACAACGCCAACTTAACAACAGTCACCTCATCCCCACCAAAACAACCAACCCCACCTAGAAGACCTCCTACACTCACAGCCGTCACCCGTGGAGTAGACCCAACAATAACTGAAGAAGAGGTAGTCGCTGAACTCAACTCGAACAACGAATTACATGTTCGAGAAGCCCTCCGAATCAAAAACAGCTTAGGACCCACTTACATGATCAGAATACTAACTGAAGACGCATCAACAATTGATCAACTGCTTAGCAATGGAGCCATAATCTACCATCAAAAACGTAGAGTAGAACCATCAAAAACCCCTTCCCCCCAACCCACACGGTTTGCACGCTGTCTACAATAACAATACAATGACCACCTCACTCCAAACTGCAAGAACACCCCTATCTGTCCACACTGCAAAGAAAACCACTTCTTAAAAGCTTGCCCAAACCTTCAAAAAACTCCTACCTGCAATACTTGTGACCAAAACCATCCTACCTATTGCATTAAATGCAAATCAAAGCCAGCGCCTACTAAAGCAGAACTCACAGTACCCCTCCGACCCATTGATCCTCCCACACCACCCACCAACTCCATCCGTCCTCCACCGACCATAGAAGATATCCTAAGATTCATGACAATCACATTACAAAACCTAAATCCCTTCACCCGAGAACATACCCTGGCGCAAATTTCAATTGCAGCAAAAGCAGTCTTTGGAATACATATAAACGCCACCTACTCTCACAATAACGTCCACTTCCAATTTCTCCCCCTAGAAACCCTCGTCTAAACCCATCAACTCCACAACTAGAACTATTCCTGATATGCCACTTTCCCACAATATACTTTTTAATAACATCCGATCACTCCCTACCAACAAAAACCTCCTCCTGCATACCCTCAATACACACGACATCCATTGCTTTATGCTCAATGAAACCTTCCTCCAACCCCACCATCACATCCGTATGTCACCCTACCAGCTCACCCGAACCGACAACCCAGCACCTATAGGTCGCGGGGGCGTGGCCATTGGCTATAAGCATCATATCCCCATCAAAATACACCCACCACT
The DNA here is from genome assembly GCA_031002005.1 of Vandiemenella viatica. Lineage (NCBI taxonomy): Eukaryota > Metazoa > Arthropoda > Insecta > Orthoptera > Morabidae > Vandiemenella > Vandiemenella viatica. Next base: position 119,516,275 of record JARYHS010013631.1, on the reverse strand, counting down.
CAACCATCCATCTGAACATATCATAGCCACAATCTTTCTCAAATCCCTCACAGTCACCCTTGTCACCATATACATTCGACCCGGTGTTCCTCTACCTTTAAATTTTATATCATATTTAGATAAACATTATAGCTCATACATCATCATGGCAGATATCAATATCCATAGCCGCACCCAGCAAGAACTTCAACAGTTTCATAACATCCTAACCGCCATGAGAGGTGACATCATTAACATCCCATTACCCACACGCCCCGTATCAAACACAACCCCTGACATAGTTATAGCTTCTCCCAATATACTAACCCGCGCCACCCTTCATGTCCTCGATCCAATCGGCAGTGACCACCTCCCCATTATGCTTTCCATCCAGTACAATGCCCCCCACACCCCGCACCCACCCAACCCCACACCCCATAGACACATTCAAAACTACAATAAAACCAACTGGAAAGACTACAGGAAATACATAGACGACCTGATAGCGACAGACAACCCAAACATCATAGACGCAGACAGCCTACTTAGAACCGCCAAATACCTCCAAAGTACAATCATAGACGCTACTGCCGCTCATATCCCCTTGACTCCTATCACCGCTCACAAACCATCACTACCCAGACGAACCCTTCAACTCCTTCATATCTCACGTCACCTCTTCCGCACCTACCTAAGAACCCATGATCATCAGCTACTCACCCTCCACCGCCAAACTGAGCGTGGTGGTGTAACGGCTAGCGTTCTGGCCTCGCATTCGGGAGGACGGTGGTTCGAATCCCCGTCCGGGCATCCAGATTTGGTTTTTCCATGGTTTCCCAAATCACTCCAGACAAATGCCGGGATGCTTCCTTCAAAATGCTATGGACGAATTCCTTCCCATTCCTTGCCCCCCATCCTTTCCCGTCTCTAAACACCTCGCTGTTAGAGAGACATTAAGCAGATAAAAAAAAAATCCACCGCCAACTCCAGCGAACAGTCCGAAACTGTATCGCCGCTCAGAAAAGACGCACCTGGAGGGACACCTGCAACCAGCTAAGCCAAAAATATTCGCAAAACTCCTCCCAATACTGGTCCACCTTCCGTCGCATAACTGGTCTCAAACCCGCCCCCAACTACCCCCTCCTCCACAACAACCTTTCTGTCCCCGACAACACTCAAAAAGCCAATCTCTTCGCCAACCTACTTGAAACCATCCACACTGTCCCAAACGATCCCAAATTCGACTACACAGACTCCCCTATTATCAAACAGCGTGCCGACCCTACATCACCTCCCCTCCTACCCGACTTCAACTACATTCAAACCGTCAGCCGTACTGGACTTAACATCCCTATCACAGCTAATGACATCCTATCCGTCCTCAGCACCAAGAAAAATACTGCCCCGGGCCCCGATTCAACCACATATCGGCACATCAAAGAAGCACCCCGCTCTTTCCATCAACTTCTAGCTCATCTATATACCAACATACTATGGCATCTATCCCCCAAAATGGAAATCTTCAAAAATCCTTATGTTCCCCAAACCTAACAAACCCACATCAGATCCGAACTCATACCGCCCCATCAGCCTCACCTCAGTCTTCAGCAAAATATTTAAAACCATACTATCACGACATATCCACAAACATCTATCAAAACACTCCCTTCTATCCCCCGCCCAGTGCGGCTTCCGTCCAAAACTATGGATGCAAGATCAAATCCTCAGACTTATGCACCTTCTGACCACCCAAATCAACACCCACAGATCAGCAATACTTATCCTGTTAGATATTGAAAAAGCATTTGATCGAGTATGGCATGCCGGCCTCATTTTCAAATTGCAAACCTTCGCCCTTCCTATCACCTACATTCGCACAATAGCTTCATTCCTCACCAACCGTACATCTTTCGTTTCAATAAACAACATTCTCTTCCGCATCTTCACCATGACCGCAGGTGTCCCCCAAGGATCTGTCCTGTCGCCCCTCTTATACATCATGTATGTAACCGACATCCCCATTCCCGCACCACCTACATATATCCTTAAGTACGCCGATGACACCGCCTACCTCGCCGTTCATAAAACCCTTCAATAGTCTGAGAAAGCCCTACAGATCATACTAGACTGCTTCGTCAAATGGTGCAACCGCTGGCGACTAATAATTAATCCCAATAAAACACAAGCCATTATTTTTGGAAAAACTAGTAAAAGATACAGGCTCGCTGATTTTAACATAACCATATACAATCATCCCATCCAACTACAACCCACAGTTACGTACCTAGGAATCACCCTCGACCGACATCTTACATGGACACCTCATCTTAGAACCATCACCTCCAAAGCCCAAACCCGCCTAAACCTTTTAAAATTACTTACCGGAACATCCTGGGGACTACATACCAAGGTCATCATAAATACATACAAAGCATTTCTCCGCCACATCCTAAATTATGGTCACCTATCATGGCTCTCAGCCCCTGTTCGCTTCTACAATAGACTCCAAATAATAGAACACCACGCCCTCCGAATCGCCTACCGAATAAGACTACCTTCTCCTACCCAACAGCTATATACCAGAATGCGTTTTCCTCACATACTGATCCACATAGAATCCCTTTTATCAGCAACAGGCAACACTTGGGGCTATGGATGTTCATGCAGAAAATTCATCGAATAAAATCATCGATATATATATATATAGTTAATAAAAATTGTGAAAGTAGAACAATGAGAAATTTAATTGAATCATATTTTTAATTAGTATTTTACAAAAGGAATTTTTTGAATATCTGGGTTTTCTAAATCCGAATAGATAGATACAACATAAATAGAGCGAGGAAACGTTGAAAGGGAGGCAGTATTGGGATTCTAATATCTAATCTAAATCGAATGTAGAAATCCCAATATTTTCTCTTTAAACTTTGCATAAATAAGATTTTATTAGCCCATTTTCCTTGTATTCTGTTAAGCCGTTGATTTACTACTTTTGGAACATTCGAAAAAAGTCTTTCTGATGGTACTGAACTGGCTACAACAGTTAAAAATTTATAATGTATTTTGTACAATTTTGGAAAATGTTATTATTTATAATTTGACCATACTTTTCACCAAGCCGGCCAACCGGGGTCGTCAAGTAGATAGACAGCTCGTCAGAAGCAATTTTTTCCTCCATCCTGTTTGATATCCAGTTTCGATGAACTTTTTGATGATCGCTCCAAATACTGAAATCTGCCAATGTTTTGGCCGAATTATCTGAACCAGATCTGTTTGCTTTTATTTCAGCTCCGTCTTCAACATATCTTTGATCTTTTGAAGAGAATTTGCACAAGCCAAGGGGTCTTTAAAATGTGGTTTTTTGAACCGTGGATCCAATAAGATCGCAATAGCTGAAGACGGAACTTGTTTGATAGCACTCATCCGTTTGTTAATTTCTTTCAGGATGAGTTTATGTACTTCTATCACTAAAGATTCACCAGTCAAAACTGGTTTGAGTTTTGAAAGTACGCAGTGCACAAAGGGATTACTTTACTGCTGGTACAATATTTATCCCCAGATATTTCTTTTGTTGCAGCTTCAGGTGGGGGTAGTTTGTTAAGAAGAGATTCCAAACCAGTTAACATAGGAGGTGCTGTTTTATGTCAAATCAATATATCACTTACAGCATTTTTAAGCTCCAAAAATCTTTTAGTCATATTCTACTTGCTATTCCAACGTGTCCAACGTCTTGCATTAGCTTTGTTCCAGCGCTCACTGACTTTCTAAAATCATCACTAGCCACACAGCTTTTAAAAAGATGGTATTTATTTTTTACAACATATTTTACAATTCACTAATTTTGAGCAACTAAATTAAGTGTATGAGCGAAACAAGGGATGTGCTCCTTCTTTCCAAATGCTAACTCCACAGCTTTTACCATATTCGGAGCGTTATCAGTAACGACTGCAGAGAGTTTTTCCGTGTCAAATCTCCAATCGTTGCGGGTTTTAAGGAGCATGTTTGCTATATATTCCGATGTATGATGTTCACCGAGTAGATACACTCCCAATGTCATTGATTCGAACACCGTGTCTAGACCAAGCTGTGACACCCAAAAAACTGTGCATCTACATGTCTGGCTACATATTACTAGTTAATGCAAGATGTTCAACATTAGAGAATTTTGATTTTATTGATATTTCCCAGAAGTCAAGTTAAAAGAAAAAATCGTATGTGATTTTGTAGTCGACAGTAATGTCGTATATCGATACAATTTCCTGTTCTGTTTTGCTTTAAAACTAATCTTATAACGTCGAAAAAGAGTGTGTTCTTTCGATGTACAAATGAATTAAATCGATGCATCCTTAAACATGCATCTGATAGCAAACATTGATGTTTTCGATACATCGATGTATATCAAGTATCACTACTTAAGCCCTACAACGACTCGTGAGTGAAACATTTAAAAAAAAAAGGATTAATAGATTTCTGTGGAAAATCCTGAAGACCATTAATATTTTGCAAAATTTACACTCGTTTACTCATTTCTGCCAAAAAACTGGTGAATTAACTATCGAACTTTGTAAAAGTTAGTTTTATAACAGAAAACTGTTTCCTTACAATTAGGTTTTAAACATCGTCGGGTTAACTACCAGAATAAAGAAAGGATTACAGATACCGTGATTAAAACCCTTTCTCAGAATGAATAAACACAACTGACGTCACTTTGAAACTGCTGTAGGTATAATGTTACTCACTCTCCTTCTGCCAGTAGTTATCAACCAAAATAATTTATATAATATCATATATATATATTTTTAAAGTATTTAATTCTGACATCTTTCTCCTTTCATACTTAACAGTCATCTCAAAGCTCAGTTCAGATTACAGGTGCACCCAAATAATCTGAGGTGGCCAGTTGGCCTATTAAAAGACATACAACCTTAAACCACAGGAAAGAAAACGGTACAAGACAAATTCAGTAACGCAACATAAGAAGAGGAAGGCGATACATAAATACTGATGTAAAGAGATAAGCAGAGGCGTAAGAACTACCTCATATTTTGGATTCAAGATACGCCACGATATGCCTACTTTTCAGTTGAAAATTTAGTCCACAACCCGAAGGTTGGTTGGATCCTCTCAAAGGAGGCATACTAAGCCAATGTGTCAGAGGTAGGACGGCCAGTTCCTATCCTCTGGGACCTACAGTTTAACGTGGAATCCGAACCACGAAACGACCTGGCGTAGCTCACAACTCTCATTAATTCCTGCCCCCAGCGGGATTTGAACCCGAGACCGGAACGGAGAACTTTTGAAGGAAGAGCCGTAATAAATGAGCTACCACACCGCTTTTTTTAGTTAATAAGTAATAAATAGTTAATTAGATCCGATCAATTTATCCGATCACAACAAAAAGTTTGTTTGATGTCTGACATAATAGCATGAAAATTTATGGTTAAAATGCAATTATTATACATATGTATGTAATTATATGTGTAATTTCTTAATAAGTATGTTTTAGTGCACTGTGCATAAGGATTCCGAAGCCAAATTGATTAGTCTGCATTCTTTATACTTTACATCATTTTTTAAAAGTCACCCACATGAAGTCGTAGGAGAAATTTCTCTTACAGATACTGGTGCATAATTATCGCAGCCATTTAGGGACATAGATATGCTTGTTAGGCTGCTCGATCTATCAGACAAACACGGCTGAGGTTAAAGTGAACGAACAATCACAACATTCGACTTAAATTAGTATGAAGAATCTCAACAGTAGTATCTTACCCTGTATGGATAACAAGTATCCTTCATCCTAATTGATGACAGAAGTTATTACTATGCAACAGTTCGTTGAAATCCGTTTATTAGTTTCTGCCTGATACACGCATAGACAAATTTTTTTTCTAAATGTACTGTTCAGGACTATCATTGGGACTTTTGTGATATAATGGGTTAAAAAGTATAATATATCCTTAACGTCAAAATATACTATCAATATGTGCAATTTATTTAAATACGTCTGTTAGTTTTTGTGTGATGCACGAAAATGAAAACTTTTCTACAATTTTATCACGTAGTACTAGATGATCCGTGCGAAAATTGCACGAATACAATTAATTGTAAGGTTGGCGGTTTGTAGTAGGATGAGCGAAAAACCGCCTCATTTCTTTCAATTGTTTACTTGTTTAGCGTAATATGTGCTTAACAAAAGTCGACGCCAGTGAAGCAGTTTATTAATATCTCTGTGACATGTGCTACTACTATCTATCGGCTTGGCTCTGAACTGTCTCATAAGCGCGACTTTCAGAATAATTACTTTTACCCTTTAAGAGGCAAATTCCGAAAAATTCGTTCTTAAAATATAATGTGACCAAAGCGAGACCTTAATCTTTGATATGATAGCTCATTTATCTATTTCGGTTAGATATCAAGGGAGATAAATGGATCATGATAAAAAAAAAAATTCGTTACAGAAATAATGATAATTTTGCCTTTTAAGGATCGAATTTTGAAAAAATCCTTTCTTAAAATGTGATGGGCCCATGGCGAAGACCTTACTCCTTAAAATGATCTCTCATTTAACTATATCGGTTATATATCATGGGAAATAAATGGCTCGTCACACAAAACGCGTTGTAGAAATATTGATACCTATGCCATTTAAGGGTCGAATTCCAAAAAATTACTTTCTTAATATGTAATGTCACCAAAGCGGCGATCTTAGTATTTAATACGATAACTTATTTAACGATTTCAGTTAGATAACAAGGGAGATAAATGGGTCGTGATACAAAAAACATCATTTTTGAAATATTAATATTATTTGTTCTTTATGAGTCGAATTTGAAAAAAATTACTTTTCTAAAATATGATATGATAAAATCGGATACCTTAATCTTTAAAATGATAGCTCATTTATCGATTTCGGTTAGGTATGAAGGGAGATAAAGGCTTGTGAGAAAAAAAACACCTTATAGAAATAATATACAGTACATGATATGTAATGCGGAGTTAAGACTCTAATTTAGCGCCTATTAAAAGATATTGCAATAAAAAATCAGAGTTTTCTGACTGGAAATAATGAGTGAAGACTGTAAAATAGCAGCCAAGCAGCGAACAATGTCTCACTGCGAAGTACTTGCAAAACAAAGCTTGAAATCATGAGGGTGACGCATGTGTTAAAGCCAAGTGACCTATATTGGAATATATAGTACGGTGGTGGAAGATACATGAAGACTGACGTAGATGGAAGTAGCTTATATAACATTCCCTGTCAGCTCAAGAGAAAAAAGTCACATTGACCTTCATCAAATTGTCGCGTCTTCTTTATTCATTTCAGCTCCTTCTTGCTTGTGCTCCCCGATGAACTAGAATCCAGAAAAATCTAATTTTCCTGTGTGGAAGACAGTAAGAATACCAAAATAATCTTCCTTGTAGTTCAGGCTCCTCACCATGACACTTGTTTGGAGATCTCAAAAAAGAAAATTTCACATCATCGAAGACGTTTGTGAATAAGAAAAACAAAGAAGAAAATATTAAGAAAAATTCGATTTTGTATTTGCTTTGCTGTATAAATGAATTCAGTGAGATCATTTAATCGATTCTCGGATATTCATCTGTTGGCGAACAGAATACGATTAGCGTTCAGCAATGCTGCTTCTGAAACTTGAATTCCAGAGTAAAATATTTGTATTCATCGTAGCATTCTGACAGATACACGTATAAAGGAAATAGGATCGCCTGTAATTGCAGAGTATATTATGACGGCACTTTAAAGCTCCGCAAATACTCTGTATAACAGCTGAAAAAATGACACTCCATATCCAAAACACAACCAGAAAAAAAAACTTCTATGAGATGGCGTCCAGCTTAACGCAATCGTGGTCACATACATCAGTCTCTATTTCTCCGTTCGAAGTAACCTGACGTCGTATGTCCCCCCCCCCCCTCAATGCAGTTGTTACTGCATTACATTTGTTCCATTTGAAACTTTTTATCGGTATCGTATTCTTCGTTGGACTAATATCAAACACAGCCACTTCCATTTTCGAGTTTTTTAAATAGTGGGCTACGTGAAATAACCAAATTCCTTCTTTACTTTAATTTCTAGCAAGTATTTCTTCTTTCGTTTACTTCATTATACCATCCGAACAGTTTTTGTTTCTTTACAGTCACTGGGAAACCACCCAACTTTTCGATCTCTTTTGACTAGGTATCAGTTGATTCATTTCAGCAAATACTTTTTTAATTTAGCAAACGAACCGATTTTTGTTTCGTGTTTTTTTTAATCAAAATTATTGTTTTGCCTTTCAGCATTTATTTGGTCTGAAATGTCAACAGAAATTATTTTTTTGTGGTATACAAAATTTTTCACTAACCCGATACATTTATTTACAGTAAAATATTTTCTACTCATTTTATCTTTTCTTTGGGCAGATAATTAACGCTCTTCTTCTTAGTAATTGTTCAGTTTTTCTTTTTATACTACAAACTCCGCTGCAATAAAGACAATACTGTTTCGTAACCCTGTTGTGGTAACGAATTATTTTTTGTTCTCTAATAGGCTCGTTCAGATTTTTCAGATCTTCCTTAATGTACCTGTTTACCTGGATGGACCGTTGAAATGCTTTATTTCTCCAAGGTACTTCTATTTATTTTTTTAGTCAATTTTCAATTTCTAGCAAAAATTTCGCAGCAGTTTTAACAGTTTTATCAGCTTCATTATTTTTTGTTTAATAATCACATCAATCTAAATTCCATCAATTACACAAAGCGATGTCAGACTGGATGCATAGTGCGCATCAATTGTTTCCTTCGGACAAAGTCGCCGTCATACATCTGTAGGGAACAAGTCACGTGACACCAGCTGAGGCGGAAGGATATCCTGTCTGTGTTCTGAATAGTGAGTGGATATATTCCTGGTTCAAGAAACTAACCTCTAGTACACTATACCTATTTGAACCATGCAATACTGCGCTATTAATTAGACTATGACTATATTTATTTTCTTCTCGGTTACACAGGAACACGTCTATTGTTGTGTGAAGTGGTTCCTTCTGCGCAGTCTTTGAACTGTATTTGCGCCAGTGGAAATTTCAGAAGCTTTCAGAATATAACTTTACAGACACTTGACGTAAAACCTAAGAACGTGCACCTTCCATACGCTTAGTGGCTCAGCTGGAAAGTCAAAAGTATCGGAGGAACAATTTTTCCGTTGTCAGACGAGAGAAAGTAAAATAAGAGCGTCATGGAGGTATTTCATTTATTGTTCAAAAGTTATGGAGACTAATATAAAAATAATTCCTGTTCCACAAGCTAACTGTAATGAACTTTTTTCACATCGAAATATTATCTTAAAAATATATGGGTCTTAGAATTGAAAACAAATGCAGCCGTTTGCAGTCGTAGATGTGATAAACTGGTCACATAAATAGTACCATGAAACCAGTTAGGGGACGTAGTTGAGGTGAAATAGGGGGCGGGGGGGGGGGGGGTCCGGCGAAATCTTGCGAACCTCACCTATGGGGGAGGGATCAACGGAAATTTCACGTGAGGTTTTGAAATTCTTGTTCGACTGTAGAGCTAAAAGAAAAAAAATCTACAAATGACGCGAAAGTCGACTTTATGGGGGGGGGGGGGTATTTCGTCGAAAAGTGGGTGTATAACCGCCTTTGGAAGCATTAGAGCTAAAAAAAAAAAAGGTCTAAAAAAGTTACGCGGTCGATTAGAAGGGGGGGGGAATCTCACGTCATTTTAGAGGGGGGGGTCGGACCAGATCTCACGAAGTCTCACCAGTGGAGGCGGGGGAGGGGCGGAATTCCGAAAAAACTCACGTAATTAATGGACGCCCCCCTTACTACAAACATGAAAAGATAAGATTTAATTCCTGGAATCAGAATGCACATAAGAATCCCATACCTAGAGTGACAATACCATATCGCACATTCTCCAGTAATTTGGAGAGGTAATGGCAAACGATTACTTATCACCAGATTCCAAAGTACTATGTTAAATCCACAACCTTTCTACAGTGAGAATGGAGTGAAGGCATAAACATTGTTACTTTAGTCTTGACGCCCTCCTTGATATCTTTCGAAAGAGCAGGTCTCAATGGGACAGCACCGGGTTTCACGCTCCTTGTTTGATCTCTCATCCACAACTCAGTAATCACAGTAACAATAAACACTTTTTTTTTTTTAATATGGCCTTCGGTCGTTGCGACCATTTTAGCCAGCTACAATTTGTTTATGTTCCAACTGATGTATCAGGGTTTCACTATGTATTGTTGACACTACAATGAGGGACAGCACAAGACGAACACAACACTTAATTAAAACCACCCATGCCCGAGGCCGGACTCTAACCGGCGGCCCTTGCAATGCGAGGCCAGCGCGCTAGCCCCTACACTGCCAGGACCGGCAACAAACACTATTCACACTGAGAAAAGTAAGATTGAAAACCACAGTTACATTTCCCGGAAGTTGTAGAGGTCTAACACTCTCCATAGCAACCGTCTCATTTAATAGCACTTCTTCAGAAGACCCGTTACAGTCCGTGCAATTAGCTAAATTTATGTCTGAGACAGTAAGAAAACGACCAAGTGTGATGTTGCGATGGATGAAAGAGCTGTAAACAAACTGAATGACTGTTGTAAACACATAAAACCACTATAGTGAATGACATGTTAATTAAAAGAACGTTATTGGTCATATTGTGCCAATAAATTGTTTTGAGTGAGTTTTAGACTGTTTAGAAATGTTGAACGATGTAAATATACTGGAAAATGCTTGTAAATATTTTTTAATTCGATTTACGATTCCTCATAATTTGCTCTAATATTTAATAAGTTTAAATTTTTGTATGCTTTATATTGTTAAAGTAATTGTTCGCACTCAGGGAAATTCTGTCGGCGTAATGTTTTCCAGAGCATTACAAGATGTGTAAATAAGCTCCCGATAGTCGCTACAGAGCAAGCTCGCTTGGAACAGTGCTAAGAGGAACACTATGTGATTTTTTTATTATAAATGAAGTCTGAAGACATATTTTTGTATGTTCTTGTGAAGATACGAAATAGAAGTCAAGTACAAAGTTTATTTAGTGCGTCGTCATTTGAGAAGCTACCTGTCATTGAACAGCTTAAGGACTTCTGTTATCTACATTATCTAAAGTATGAATCACTTAACGATCTGTAAAATCTTTAAATCTTCACAAATCATTATAAAGCACAAAATTCTGATAAACTTCACGTGGCGATTACTGCGACAGGAGTGAGTATTTACATAAATTGTATCGTATACATTATTTTCAATATTTGTCACGAGGCATTTATCTCCCTTCAAACTTAACAGAAATCTTTAAATGAGGAATCATTTTAAAGATTAAGGTCCCCGCTTTGGTAAGATCATATTTTGAGAAAGGATTTTTTTTTCAGAATTCGAGTCGTAAGTTTTATCACTGTAACGTACATAAGATAGTTCAGAATGTCAAGCAGATAGGATTCGTCGGCATCGCTATTGATTGATCATGTTACCGCTAGATAGCAACACCATATAACATAGTGTGGCGGAGCCTTGCCCAGCCTAAAGTACAAATCTTCGCCACCAGTCGGCGTTGCAATCGACCACGCCATGGTTCATCTCTTTGCCAACAGCCGGCGCCCTGATCGAGCCGACGGGAGCGCCAACTAGACCAGGTGGGAGACAACCGTACTACTTGGAGCCAGTCGGCTGCTAGCCACGTGCCGCGTATGAACTTGTTCTTTTTATCTGTGTCGCGCTACCGCGTGTTCTGTTATTGTGTATGCAACCACTTGCATAATAAATAGCTGTGCTTAAGTACACCTCAGCTTTCATTTATTACTGTGTAGAGTGTAGTTACTCCATAACTGGTGACCCCGACGTGATTTGTGCGTGCTTCGTTGTAGCATAGAACACATGCTTCATACTTCAGCTTATGCGTGACTACATCGAATTCTGTACTCAGTGTTAAACTGTGTGTGTGAAGTTTTAAGTGCTTTGCATAAGCGTTCTCCGACGAGGAAATCACTCGAAACACGCGCTCCAGAAACCATCATGAATGCAAACACAGATTCTTTGTTTGAAACGGACAACAATGACAAGCCCACACCGCCTCAGCTAACGGACGCTGCCCCGACTGTGATGTCTGCCGGCGCTATGAAGTTGCCGCCGTTCTGGAAACATTGCCCGCATATGTGGTTTAATCAAGTTGAGGCCCAGTTTTACACACACCGCATTACTTCCGACGCTGCGAGGTATAATCTTCTTGTTGGCGAACTTGACTCTGAAATCATGATATGATGGAGGTAGCAGACCTGCTGTCTAAACCGCCTAAGGAGAACAGATATGATCGCCTAAAAACCGAGATTATCAGCCGGCTGACAGATTCAGCCGACCGCCAACTTCACAAGGCCCTCACCGAGTTGGAGCTCGGCGACAAAAAACCAACACAGCTCCTCAGGCAAATGACTACCCTGGCCGACGGCAGAGCAACTCCGGACGTCATCAGGGTTCGCTGGCTTGCCTTGCTGCCTCCGTCAATCCACGCTTTTTGAAGCTGGTGAAAGGCATCTCCCTTGACGAACAGGCGAAGATCGCGGACGAGCTACATGAGATGCAGTCTCTTCCAACCGTTATGGCCGCTGGCTACACGCGTTTCAAGTCACGAACTCCGGACCGCCTGCCTGCCGATCCGCTCGTATCGCTCACAGAAGAAATCTCCAACTTGAAGCTGGCCGTGGCTGAGTTGTGCAAGATCAACGCCACGCTCATCAGCAGCTTCAATGAACGTGGCCGCGCACGTGAGCCTAGCAGTGTTCGCAGCAGCTCTCGCTACCGCAGACGATCCCCATCAAGGGCCACAGTCTGTTTCTATCACCGCCGCTTTGGAGAAGACGCTAGGAGCTGCGAGCCGCCCTGCTCTTACGCATCCAGACAGCCGTCGGAAAACTAGAGGCGCTGTCGATCGTTCAGGCGGCCGGCGACAGCACCACAAACGCCCCGCCTCACCAAGGAATACCGACTGCACCTCTACGACCGTACAACGAACATGAGGTTCTTGGTCGACTCTGGCTCGGTTGTTTCACTGGTACCTAAGGCCTCCATTTCCGGATGTTGCAAGAAGGATGACTTCCAGCTGTACGCCGCCAATGGAGCCGTCATTCACACCTATGGACAAAAACTCCTGGCGCTGGATCTTAACTTACGCCGAGCATTCAAATGGTCCTTCATTATTGCAGATGTCAAGGCAGCCATCATTGGAGCGGATTTCCTAGTTCACCACTCTCTGCTCCTGGACCTGAAGGGGAGATGCCTCATCGATCCTCTTACATCTCTGACGACCACGGGCCAACTCTGTGAAGCCACCATCCACACAGTCTCAACCATCAACCAGAACGCCTGTATGGGTGACCAGGACAAGATCTATGCCGACCTGCTCACACGCTACATAGACATCACGAGGCCTAACACTGTTCCTGTCACCCAGTCTGACAATGTTGTGGTTCACCACATTGAGACCACTGGCCCTCCTGTCTTTGATCGCCCTCGCCGACTTACTGGCGAGAAATTGAAGGCCGCCAAGGAGGATTTCGACCTGCTGCTGCATCACGGCGTGATACGACCCTCAAAAAGTCAGTGGGCCAGCCCGATTCACATGGTTCCGAAGAAACTCGGTGGTTGGCGAACTACCGGCGACTACAGGCGGCTGAACGGATCACTGTTCCTGACCGTTATCCTGTCCCTCACGGAGACAGCATCCTTCAGCGTCTCCATGGCTGCTCAGTGTTCTCCACAATCGACTTGGTCCGTGCCTACCACCAAATTCCGGTTGCCAAGTCAGACATTCCAAAGACCGCAGTGACGACGCCCTTCGGACTTTCTGAGTTCGTCGGCATGCCGCCCGGGCTACGCAATGCTACACAGACCTTTCAACGCCACATGGACAATATGCTTCGAGGTCTGGACTTTGTTGGCTGTTTCATCGATGACTTGATCATTTTCTCCAAATCACACGAGGAGCACTTAAAGCACCTCACCACGGTGTTCGACATCCTTCGTGCAAACAGACTAACAATCAATCAGAAGAAGTGCCAGTTCGGGAAGTCAGAGGTCATCTACCTGGGATACACAGTCAACGCTTCCGGTTACAAACCCCCGGCGGAGAGAGTCCAAGCCATCGCGTCATATGCGCAACCTCAGACCATCTCCGATCTCCGTCGGTTCCCTGGGAATGGTCAACTACTACAGGAGGTGCATCCCTGGCGCTGCACAGATGCAGGCCCCCACTTAACGACCTGCTGAAAGACTCTAAACGCAACGACAAACGCCCAGTTCCTTGGACTCCCGCTACTGAGCAAGCGTTTGCTGCCTGCAAACGTGGTGTTGCCCACGCTGTACAAACGACTTTCCTCTCGCCGTCAGCGAGCCTTTGTCTCAGGACTGATGCATCCGACACGGCCATCGGAGCGTTCTTGAACAGCTTCAGGATGGGACCTGGAGGACCACTGGGGTTTTTCTCACGGAAGCTCATCCCAGCCGAAACCCGTTACAGCACATACGACCGAGAGCTTCTCGCAATCTATGCGGCCATTCGTTTCTTTCAGCACATTCTTGAGGGCCGACACTTCGTCATCCAGACAGACCATAAACCCATCACGTATGCCTTTTCGCAGCGACCGGAGAAGGCATCTCCACGCCAGTTACGCCACCTGGACTATATCTCACAGTTCACCACTGAGATTGTCCACACACGGGGTGAAGACAATGTCGTGGCCGATGCACTCTCCCGCATAAACTCCATCTCCATGCCAACGACGATCAGCCACGAGGAGATCCACCAGGCGCAGATGGCCGATGAAGAGCTGCCAACACTCCGGGAATCAACACTACTCAACTTGCAGTCTCTACGTATTGACGGCCTCGATATAATTTGCAACGTTCTGGAAAATCGAGTGAGGCCCTACATCCCACAGAATCTCAGGCGACGGGCATTCGACGCCGTTCATGGGCTTTCGCATCCTAGTGGCAGAGTCGCCACCCGGATGCTGAAGGAACGCTACGTGTGGCCAGGTATCAGACGGGATGCACTCCTATGGACTCGAAGATGCATACCGTGTCAGCGAGCTAAAATTCACCGTCACAACCGACTGACACCACTCAACATTGCTGTTCCCAATAACCGGTTCGACCACATCCACCTGGACCTCATCGAGCTGCCGCAGGTCGCAAGTTTCCGGTACAGCCTTACCATTATTGACCGTTTCACCAGATGGCCAATGGCCATCCCGCTCAGCAACATACTGGCTGATACAGTTTGCCTCAGCCTTCTATACACAATGGATCTGTATATTCAGCACTCCACTTACGATCTCCACGGATCAAGGTCCACAATTTGAGTCAGCTCTCTTCACCGCACTATCGCGCCTGATAGGAGCTCAGCGAATTCGCACCACGCCGTACCATCCGCAGTCCAATGGACTCGTCGAACACTGGCACAGTTCGTTAAAGGCCGCTTTGATGTGCAATACTCACCTACGTTGGCCAGACCTACTGCCAACCATTCTCCTCGGCCTACGCACTGCCTACAAGGAGGATCTGAAGGCCTCTCCAGCTGAACTGCTCTTTGGGACGCCGCTTCGACTGCCTTGCGAATTCTTCATCTCTGAAGACACTCCAGCTGATCCACAGTTCTTCCTGGAGAAGTTTCGAGAGCACATCCGCGCCGCCAGGCCCACACCAACGGCTCACCACACCAAGGCTCGCCTGTTTCTACTGAAAAACCTATACACCTGTACCCACGTCTTCAAACGTGTAGACTCTGTGAAGAAGCCTCTTGAACCACCTTACACAGGGCCGCATGAGGTCGTTAGGCGCATCAGTGACAGAGTGTTCGTGATTAAAATCAACGGGGAGGACAAGGCAGTCTCAGTGGACATGTTGAAGCCTGCCTTCATCGCCAAAACAGACCACGACCAGACTGACGCCCCCCGGGCAGAACATCCACCAGCACTGACGCACACATCTACATCAATGAACCGACCCATGAGAACCTACGCAAGGGGTTCCCGTGCAGACACCAGCACCGGTGGCAAGAAGCGAGTCTCGTTCCTTACTCTCCCTGAGTAAGTCACTGGGGGGAGAGTGGTTGTGGCGGAGCCTTGCCCAGCCTAAAGTACAAATCTTCGCCACCAGTCGGCGTTGCAATCGACCACGCCATGGTTCATCTCTTTGCCAACAGCCGGCGCCCTAATCGAGTCGACGGGAGCGCCAACTAGACCAGGTGGGAGACAACCGTACTACTTGGAGCCAGTCGGCTGCTAGCCACGTGCCGCGTATGAACTTGTTCTTTTTATCTGTGTCGCGCTACCGCGTGTTCTGTTATTGTGTATGCAACCTCTTGCATAATAAATATCTGTGCTTAAGTACACCTCAGCTTTCATTTATTACTGTGTAGAGTGTAGTTACTCCATAATAGAGGTATGGACATACATATTCAGCTTAGTTGTATCTGTGACACTTCGGCTTGCGGAAAGGGATAGCTTCAAGTGTTTACGTCAAAGTAGAGGGCTGCAGGATAGCATACATCAGGTTAAAGCGGAAAGTTGTTGCTGAATATGAGCCAGTTCTTCTATCAAACTGCTACAAACCACCAACCTCACTATTTATCCTATTTTATTCGCGATATTTTCGCACGGGTCATCTAGTAAATAGAAATTCCGAGTGCCTTCAAAGACAGTTGCCGAATTCCTTGTGTATCGTCCTCAGCCGTGTAGTGTTAGAAACAATAACAAAAAAAAGAAAAAAAAAAACTTTGATCCACCAGTGTCAGTCGGCATGTTAAAGCCCGTATCATGGAGGAACGACGGAACCAAGTTCACGTCCTGATTCCCCTACACCGGGTTTTAGGCGGTTTTCCGCAATCATAAAGGCGAACGCAGGGAAAAATCTATAAAATCTACACCTCATAATGTACACATTCCACTTTTTTTTTTTGCTTATGGCTTTATGCCTCGTCGACCTCGAGGGCATTAGAGACGGGAAGGGAAGAACAAGGAACGGGAAGGAATTCTGTCCGTGGCCATTTGAAGGAAGCATCCTTGCATTCGCCTCGAGTGATTTGGGGAAACCCAAATCTGGATGCCCAGACGGGGATTTTAATCGGGTTCCTCCCGAATGCGAGGCCAGAAAATTAACCGTTCACCCACCACACTCGGTCTTCACAAATAAAAACTTAGTCCACAAGCGGAAGGTTGTTGGATCCTCCCGAAGGAGGCATACTAAGCCATTGTGTTAGAGATAAAGCGGCCAGTTCCTTTCCTCTGGAAACTGCAGTTTAACGTGAAAGCTGAACAACAACAAAAAAAAAAAAAAAATCACTTATCATACAGAACATAAGTTACGCGCTTCGTAGACAGATGGAAACATGAATACTCTGCCCCTTGGTAATCAGGCAGCTGCTGTTCACGTGATCTCTAGCAGCCCTGACAAGGGAGATAGGTATATCGCTTCTGAGATGGAAGTTTATAAAATAAATTAAAAAGACTGAATAGTAACACATCAAAAACGAATGACATGAAAAGGAGAACTATGTAAGAATATATTCCGAAACAAAAATCTAATTTACGATTTGAAATGAGACATAACTTATAAAAATTATTATTCTTATATGCTACAACGGCTAAAGTTAAATAGCATCCGAATTACAGGAATTCTATGATATTCAATAGCGTACAGCTTGCAAGTGATTAAATAGTTCATGCGCATTTTTCAGACTGATTCAATAGAAGGATGTGACAAAGTAATATATGCTCTGCAATGCACTCGGTAATCAACACAAAGTTAATGTTTCTTGTTTAGCAACAGAAATTAACTCTCTCTGCTGTTAGGTGTAAATGTTGTATTAAAAACTAATGAAGCATTCGCTGCGCGTGGTTTACAATACCCACAGTGACTCAGTAATCACTGCGAATCAATGCGGCTGAATCAGGCCAGCTATACAAGGGTGAAACAACGCGCGAATATGCGCAAGTTACAGTCGATTATATGATCGATGTTACTCTCAGAAGCGAACAATATTCGGTTCTGGATTGTTCTTTCTAAGACCGTTCAAATTTTGGAAAAGTTTAAGGGGCACATTTCTTGTCGTAACACTTTTTACGTTTCACCAAAACACTTTACGGTGCAGTGAAAATCCGCATCGTGCTATGACCATTTCTCCTAGTACCACTCAAAATACTGTTTCAGCTTTCCATTCTCTTTCAATAAGAGATGGAAGGACTCAGTATTTTTTGAAGGATGGTTAGCCTCTTAGCAGCTGGTCAACCAATTTCCTTTACTTACAAAACTGCCCGTAATATTTGTAGCTTGTTTCGGTTTCTAGATGTGCTTTTGGCCCTGTTTCATCTAGAGAGAGACTTGGCTTCAGTTTATTAATTATAATAGTTGTTTTGATTAATTTATTAATTTGACTTAACACGCTACCACCAGTTAGTCTGTTGCTGCGATTCTTTATACCCTTGAATACATGTTTTGTGTCTAATTTTCTAGTATCTTTGGCTTTTTTTTTTTTTGGACTCTCTACTGATAGCCATGATGAAATGAGTATTTTTTTTTTTGGTCCTTAGGATCGCTGAGGGCCACGTGAAAACTAAATCCTCGATTACTTAGAGAATGTCCATTAATTATGTGATCTCTAATGGGCGGGAGGATGTCGACGTATATCTCACGTCATCTTTTTACTTCCTAGAAGACTAATAGAGCTAAAAAAAATTACAAGGTCGTTAGCGGTACGGTGGGTGGGTGGGGGGAGAGGGAGTGTCCCCTCGAGATCTCACCAATAGGGAGGGGGGGGGGGAGTGGGTCTGGATTTCAAAAAAAAAAAAAACCACACGTAGTTAGTGGACGCCCCATAAGGCAAGGATTATGAGAACTGACGGATTGGAAGCCGCACAGTTGCTATAATAACGCTTATTAGGTAGGGAGCATTTAACACTAAGGGGAAATCTTTGTGTTGCTCTGAATTATAAGTGTTTTAGTTTGTGAAATGTACAGTTTATGAGGCGCAGTTTGGAAAACTCCCCGAATTTTCCTTGACGATTGCGGGGAAACTTCAATCAGGACGTCCTAGACGCAGGGATCAACCTGGTCTCGTTGTACTTCCTCGCTTTAACGCGTGCAGCCACATAGCGGCTCCATCTTTGCTCTATTGTTATTAATTTTTATTATTATTATTATCATCGCCCTCAATACAAACGTTCACTGCATTCCATTATCTTGGAACACGCTTAATGATTCCAGTGGCATCAGCAATAGTTTAAGCCACAAGCAGCGTAGGGAAGCAAAGACCGATTTCCCACCTGAAAGGAACGCCGTGTGGTTGTTCAGCGGTAAGATGTCACTGTGGGAGTAAGGAGACGTCTGCTTCTATTACCCGTCTATACGTAACGAGACCTACAACTCCAATAATGCTCGCTTTATTTATGTTAAGAATTCCATCACCGCTTCGTGGTTCGTATTCCTCGTTAAACTGTAGGTTTCTGGCGAAACCATCAGACCATGCTACCTCTGACAATTAATGGCTTTGCACGTATCCTTCGACAGAACACAAACCAGCTTCCACGTTGTAAACTAACAATTTAGTACCAAAAAAGGAACGAAAGTCAGACCTTTTCCAATGGATTAGGTAGGGGAAAGATATTCTGAACTGCGAGTACAGTGCCTATTAACTAGCGTAACCGTTTGAGCGGCTAGAATGGCGCACAGTAGTTGGCGTGTGCCTAGAGGTTCGCGTGACTGCCTCTACACACCTGGTTAAGGTTTATTGAGTACACAGACACCGTGCTAAAAGCGGCTGCGTTCAAAAAATCGTTACAGCCCTGCTGAGGAAAGCTGCACCACGAATAGCCTTTATTTGCGTCATAAACGTATTATGGGCCAGAGAAAATCAAACTTCCTTCATTAGTTTATACTAGGCTTGCAACGAGTATTCGGCAGCTATTCGGTGTTCGACCACTTTTATCTTATTCAGCTGAATGCCGTACATATAGGTATGATTCGCCCGAATACCGAATACTTAGGAACTTTTTTGTAGTTGGACAATTGTCTGAAATAAAACGACGATTAATTGTTTGTTAATGTATTTTGTCCACAATATCAAAACAAAACTAACGAACAATTAAATATCTATTCACTTGAATCATCATAACTTAATTTTGGGAGTGGAAGATTGCGAAGCAGAAAACCTAATTTTTGCGCATTATAAGGCAGTAATAGTAGTTACGAGGTATCAGTCTGAATCTAATAAAATGAAGGACATAATTTAAGCTTTTTTGCTATTAAAGCAAAACACTTGGAGGCGCAAATATTCCCAGTTCCCCAATTTGTCACCGACAAACGTAGAGGATGGTGACGTTTTGGCCTATGTTCAACATTTAGCTTAAATGCCCTTGTAACACACTTAAAAATGAGGTTTGAGGAAGTTTTGACAGTGAAAATACCGCACTCGGTTATCGATCGACATGGTTCCATTGAAGAATGGCATATTGTACTACAAGTAGAATTGATCCAAATAGTCACTATGGAACAACTTAAGGCGCAGTCCAGAAAGTGGTATCAGCAGTTAGGTATTCAGAAAGATATACCTGTTGCTTATCCTGTATTATGAACCTATCGCAAGAAAGCTTTTCCATCTTCACATCTCGTGGAAAGGATTTTTAACGCAAGTAACCGATATTCTTAAGGAAAAAAATGACAAATAACTTAAGGTCGATATTGGAGACAATACTTCAAGCATGTCAAAACTGGCACATAGTGGTAGAAGGTAACTACACATGAACAGGCGAGTGAGAGACAAGCGCAGCAACACAATTTTGGCGCCAAGCTGGCCGAATATTTTTGCTGAATATTCGGGTATTCGGCCAGGAAGTCTGTCGAATATACTATTCTTCGAAACTCTAGTTAATAGCCATTTTCTAGTAGAAAATAAGATAGTATAATTTGTATTATTAAGCCGTACAGCAAGCTGAGTATTGAATGTATTTATGTACTATTATAATATGTACCTTATAAACAGAACTACTGACAACACTAGACGAACAAACAGCCAGTTAAAACTCTACTCATGTATACAACCAGACTTGAACGTGCGATCTTTCAATATGTGCTATGATCCGAAATTCAATAACTATGGTACAGGTACAAAGTTGTCACTGAAACTATACCACAAATGTGAGATTATATTTCTAGTCCATTTAAAATCAACAGACAGATGTGCTATATGTGGAAATGCTGATACGTTAATGCATCGTTTCATTAGTGGCAAGGCTGCAGACATCTGGACCTAGATGCAGCTTGCACCGGAAACTTTATTACAAATTTCTCCAATTGAGGTTACGTCGAAGTTTCTAATACGACCAGATAACAAGACTATATCACCATAATTCACTAGTTTAGATATTAGTTCATGCTGTGTACAATGTTGTACGCAAAAAAAAAAGGATCTAGAAGATTATTTACCCATACTCAAAATTATACTATGGAATTTGAAAGAAATGAGTGAGGTACAACACCACTTTGGATCCTATCTAGATCGACACACGACACATTTTAAACGTCGGCCTTCAGTCTATTAATTTGAAGAGTATTTTTACATATTCTGTAATGTAAACTATATTTAGTCATGTAATGTTTAAATAAATTGATTGAAAAAGAGGACAGCGTATTAGAGGCTACAATGCAGCCATCGGCTTGCATATTCAAAGGTACCGCTAATCTTTCTTCTTCTTGTACGATCGTTATGGAATAAGCTTCGCATTGTTATGCTTTAGGATTCCTACTAGAAAACAGCGCCCTAGTAGTGTCAAAAAACAACTATTTGCAAAATGGATCCGGCCTTTATTTCACGGACAGCGGCAACAAATGTTTGCTATCCATCAGACCTGCATGGTGCTAAGAATGGACAACGTCCTAATTACGAAAGAAAGAAATGCGCGTGCCGAAAACTAGACGCTCAGTTCCTTGTTGTAATTGGTATCACTGTGTCTACTATTCAGATAATTGATTTCATACATGGTCTACGATAGACGAAATGAAATGCAATTTCCACTGAGAAAATTATATTAATATGAAGTCTTCACGGGTTCTCCACAGTATAGTGTTGAAGAAAGACTAGTGTTGTAAAAAAACGTTTTTTTTCGACTTGAAAAAAAAAACATGAAAAAAACTATGAAAAAAAACAAACGTTTTTTTTTTTCTGGGACACGTTTTTTTTCATAACTCTAAATCTCAAATTTGTAGGACATTTATCGTTTAATATGCCAGTTTTAGAGTTTATACATACTAAGTATTTTTCTTAATTTTTAAATCTACTATAATTTTCTGGTTCAATAGAAAAGAAAATTACGAAAATATTGGAAACATTGACTGAAGTTTTCTTTCACGAGCGGGGCTTCCCGAAGGGGTTAGGTTGCACGAGAAGGAAACCCCGTTCCCCGTCGTTTGGATTGATACTCGCTATTTGAACCAGTGTTGCCAGCCGTACGAATTTATCTGTAAATCTACAGATCTTTTCATAAAATTAGGAATTTTTTAATTTTATCTACGGTTTTTTGCCTCTTTTTATTAATTATTGAGCTTTCCTTATATTCGTATACTTGTTAAACTCTCAGCGTATAGTGATACTTAGTCATTAAATAATCGGTAATAATGAGTCGTTTCCTTGCAACCGTTGGCGTGAACCAACGATTGAAAAAGAAATAAAGCTCCTATTTTGTATGGTAATAGATTTAAATTCAAACTTAAAGACTGTAATACGAATTATCGGCCCAGTCTTTATGCACAGTATGTACTTTGCTCACAATTTAAAATTGCAATCTCAAAATCTTTTGCGTACAATACAAGATCAACAAGTAAAAGAAAATGTAATTATTTCTGAAGTTATGGATCTAAAGGACAGAAGAAGAAACAGAAAATTCCGACTCCGACCGAACTACTGTTGGTAGTACTGATACTAGTGAATGTGGTACTGACATAGAGGATGAATAAAATTAGGTTACCTATATAGATACATTTATCGATCATTATGTAAGACGTTATATGATTCAGTAAGATTTAAAATACACTTGTAAAATGTTAGTTCCATAAATAAAACTATAATTTATCAAATATACTGTTTCCTGAAAAAAATTAGAAAAATATCTAGGGTGCTAGGTTTTCATGTTTATTTTTTTTTTCACAAAGCTGAAAAAAAACATTGATTTTTTTTTTCTTTTCAATTTGCAACACTAAGAAAGACAACGAGCTTTCGGTGGCTAGCTCTGCCACCATCTTCAGGTCTGATGCTATGCAGGTAGCACCAGAGCTGCACTGGCGATGTCTGGCCTCCACGCGCCTTTATAAGGCCTAGCCTTCATATCATCGATACGCCGAGAAAGACTTCGTTCTCACAAATTATATTAAAATCACTATTAACTGTACTACATAAATAAAAAGTAACACGGGTCAAGCGAAGATCGCTCTTTGCAAGAATGAACATGTACCAACCACAAATAGCATCAGTTAGTCGACAAAAAAAAGGAAGTTATTAAAAACATTTATAGCGTTGCCCCCTATGTGTGTAAAACATGGACGATAAGGACAGGAGATAAGACTAATCTCGTTTAAACAATGCTCTTTTAGAATGAAGTTGAAGTACAGCTACTGAATACTGCAGATAGACTGGAAAGTGAACGATATGAAATCACTATTACAGACTACCTACGCTGTCCTCACAGACCCCATATTATGGGAATCAAATACAGAAGGTGTAGGTGGTGGAAAGAAGGGCAGCTAGATCTGTTTGCTAGATTTACAGTAGAACACAATCTGTAATTGATACCATTAAGGAGTTGAGCTGACAATTATTGGAACACAAAAGACAGGTAAAGAGATTAGTGGGGAAGTAAAAAACAAAAACTGTTGGACGAATGATCCAGTGAGTACGAAAGTTAGTTCACAGCAGCATCGCGGGTAAGAATTGCAACTGAGTTTAGTTACAATAGACACTCACATAATCTGGCGACGTTGAACGAATCTATGCGCAGTATACTCAGTATAAGCAGTGAATAGGTAACATATCCTTGATCCAGATATTCAAATCTAAAAGAGCTTGATCGTGAAGTTTGGGAGGCAGGGTGTTAGATTCCTCAAACTTTCCGCCACCTCAACCGTTCTGACAACGCTTTATGTCCTTGTTATGAGCATAAGGAAACACATACACTGCGAGAATCTCTGGATGACTCAGGAACCAAACTTGGTGGGTGAGCAGTAATGCAGATCACAAACACCTTGGAGAAGACATCTTCGTTGGAGTAGCAGAGGGCTAGCTATGTTGCTCGGAGGAAAGATGGACAAAAACATTGTTGCAAGTCCAGGAGAACATCGGAGACCAAGAGGATGACCACAAGAACAATGGGTCAAAGATATGTGTTGGGTAGCTTGAGTTAGTTGGCAGAGAATTGGCGAAGTGTCACACCTCCAAAATGCCACATAATTTCACGATTGAATTAACTGATGATGGATGATGATGATAAACGGATGGATGATGATGATAAATGGATGGATGATGATGATAAATGGATGGAAGATGATGATGGATAGATTGATGATGAGGGACAGATTATGGATGGATGGATGGATTGATTGACTGATGATGATGGACAGATAATGATGGATGGATGGATTGATGATGACTCCATTCCAGAATGTTTTGTCGCATGTATCCGTTCTAAAGTGGTGCAACAATATATTGAAGATACCTGTCAACTGATCGAATAAACTACTAATTTGGCTTGATATTATAATAAGTTTTAGCTCTGCAGGCATTATCTGGGAGGAGTTTACTTCCATGCATCCTTTGGAGTGCGACACTGCAATCACTATACATGGAGCCAATAATATGACAATGTCAGCGAGATATTTCGTATTCAGCACGGCACGGTGATAAAAGACGAGCTGTCGACTTCAGTTTTGGGATGAGGACGACTGCAGAGTGGGCCCGGACGGAAGCCAGGCACTGTGCGCAGCATTGATTGCACCCGAGGGAAGGTGCGGTCACGCCGCATGCAGTCGGCGCCGTATCTTTCGCTGTGGCTGCCGCACTACATCATCGGCAACACACCGCGCAGACAGTTCCCGATGTCTCCACCTACACTCAACACCACCGGCTTCTGCAGATCTGAAAAGTTAACTTCCTCAACCACACACCACGACTCAATGTATGTAGCAACGGCAAAAAAAATTATTAAATGAATTTAAGAATATTAAGTCTGTTTAACACACGATGAACGACAAATTTTCGTGACATTTTCGTGACATTTCTCTTCTGCAATCAGCTCACCATTCATAATAGAACCTTTTAGTCTACACGAGCAACTGTAGCAACTTTTTATACCCTGTTCACTCCGAAATGGCAGCTCAAGGTCATGTTCCCCTGCCCCGCTCCTCCTCTCACCAACATCATCTCTTCCTACATCTCCGAGCTGACTGCTGTGTCCAGGTATGCGGGTGGCCAATTTCACATATAGGGGTAAGGGTAGTGGAGTGGGGATAAAGCAAAATGACCTTGAGCCGCCTCTGTTAACAGAACGGGCTACAATCACTGAGGATCAAACTGAAAGTAAAATTTCTATTGGACAATTGTACAAAAATCTAAGTCAATCCCATTTGCTTTGAAATGAGGACCGTGATCACAAGGACAAAGTACTTATATATTGAAATGTGGCTTAATGTGATGAGAAATAATTTAAAAACTCTCTTATTGCTGCACTATTAAATTTTTTTAAAAAAATTTTCTATCCAACTGAAGGTGTGCTCTTTTATAAAAGAAAGATGTATATTTAAAAACTGTAGTAAAATAGAATTATCTGTACTCCTAGGCATAATGATTTTTGCGATGGTGTTTTTCATCACAGCTTTAAAACCTCCAAAGTAAATTACATCCAATTAAATGATGGTATTGCTGCACTACACATAACGTTTACGAATCCCTATAAATATTTTTATCGAATTTATTTGGAGATAATAAAATTACATACGTCGCTCAACTCGACTAAAAGTAAATATATTATTCGTTCCAAAATTTAAGTTGTCGTTTCATCTACAAACAGGAAATTGAAAACAAATATCAATGTAGAAAAACAAGTTATTGTGATAAACTGTAGAATTAAATTTGTGAAAAAACACCGTATAAGTTCTTTCGCAGCTGCAAATCCATCCATGAATTGAAACTAGGACAGTGTTTTGATGAAAGGGAACAGGCTTGTGATTTGAACCAACATTGCTGAATAGCTCTTCATTTCAAAAGGATGATTGACGCGTTGGGCGACACGCCAACAGAAGCAGGATGCTGGGAACTGAAAATTCGAAGCGTGTGACACAAAGCAACATACAGTCGATAATAGAGACCTATAGAGCTGGTTTAATAGACGACATTTCATTACAGTTCAGCAAGTGCAGCCGGCTCGTTTAATTAAATCTGCACCACAGTTGCGTTCACGGCGTTTGAGCCAATAGTCTCATAGCCAGTTCAGTTATCAGAGGCGGTTCAAGGTCAGTCCCTCTATCCCCTCTACGCTGACCTCAAGGTGGGTACACATCAGTACGAGGCAACGCACGAACGGGACCGAGGCGAGGCAGAACGTGTGTATACTTTGGCTGCACGAACGGTTTCGCCGAGGCATCGAACAAGATGAGTATCACTTGTTCCGACGATTTCGCAGTATTGTGAAGTTAGAGCGTGGATATGGATCGCGGTGACAATTTAGCAGTGGCTAGTGTTGCATTCACAGTGATTGCTAGTTCAGTCGAATTACAGATGAATTTTAAGTCGGTGGTGGGCAGCTAGACTTTACAGGAATAGAATTCACTCTAGTGGTAAATTATTTTTAAACAGAATGATGAAAGAATAAGGCAGTAGCCATTTTCTAAACTTTGCAAGCATGTCATCCAGTAGCTATACATTTTTATTAGAGTCGATTCGGGAGATAATTTCGAAACAAATTTTCGAAAAGGAGTAACCGCTAAAGAAAGGTAAACCGTAACACTGAGATACTTGGCAACTGGTGATTCATTTATTAGCTTGCAATATGTTTTAAACGTATCGAAGCAGCCGATTTCAAGAATTATACCAGAAATATGCAGAGCTATATAAATATTTTACAATTGTAAGAATGGAGAATAATGCCGACCCACATTAGAAGCGTTGTAGTTTCTACAAGAGTGCTGGACATTCTGAAACACTGTAATTTGTGATTCGTTATTAAGTTCGATATTTCGTCGTAATGTAACATTAAAAAAATAAAATAAAATAAAAATTCAAAAAAATAAAATAAAAAAACTTCAGTTTCTTCTTCAATAAGCGCACTTATTTCACACCAGGCATTCTCTTTTTTTATCGCATAATGATAAAGTTTATCGTCCTTCTACCACAATATGGGACGTCTTTCACACTCTATAACAAAAGGTAGCATCCTTTTCGCCCCAAATCATGGTTAAAATTAGAACAAAACGAAACAATTACGAATAACTCAACTAAAATATAGTGGTTTTATTTAATTCCAACAAACAGTTTGTTTAACCTATGACTGAATGCCAGCGTGGCAGCGTGAACGAGGGATGCATACGCACGACTGTAAATACCCGTCCCCATTCCATGATGCGCACCTTCGAATTCTCTTTGAAGCACCGACTCGGGACCGACAGCGTTCGTACCGCCTCGGTCATTCAGAGAAAGCCCCAGGCGGTTTGCCGCGCCTCGGCTACACGTGCACAGTGGTATGCTCGCCTCGGCTCTGAGCCGTATGCGCGTTGCCTCGTTCTGGTGTGTATCCCCCTTCACCGTTATATGCGTCTCGCCTATATAGACTCAGCGGTCAAGATGGAGGGAGGTAGGAAGGAGGGAGTGAGGTGAGGAGCGGGGAAAGGAACATCACCTTGAGCCGTCAGTTCAGAGTAAACAGAGTATACGGAAAGGATAATATGAAATTCTCTCTCCAAGAAAAGCATTTGTTCTAAGCAGTAATCTGTAGATGGAATTGTATGTTTTCCAAGTGTAGCATGTATTGAAGTTCACCACAGATTAGTAACTGACAACGTTACTGTTACGTTTGGGTATTATTTACCATTGTTTTGCAGGGTGAGCTTCTGCCATGCAGTTCCGACGTCTGTGTTCACTTGCCGGCTTCCGCTACAGCCTGTTCCTAGTCACTAAGAGGAACAAAAGTGTCATCTATCTGAACGGTATTACTTTAATAGCACAGTTGTGAAATCAACAGTGAGAGCAAACTAAGTGGCCCATGTGATAATTTCGCGAATGATATCCAATTACGATGGTGAGACAAATCAAAACCATAAATTTGTAATAAAAAATCGAAATTTCGCACCGTTATCCTGTAAGTTGATAGCGTGCTACAAGCAGCGTGCAGAATGGCCTGTAGGTGGCAGCATCAGTATCAGTATAAAGATGGCTGCCCCACTTGAGACTTGCACCAGGAAAGAACAGCGTTCTGTTATTCTGTTTTTGAGTAGTAAAGTTGTAATACCTATTGAAATCGAAAAATGAAGGTTCAGTATGGTGATGCATGTTTGTCACAGCAGCAAGTCTACAAATGGAGTTGGAAGTTCGCAAATGGTGTGACTTCAGTGGAAGATGCTCCTCGTCCACAGAACGCAGCAGTTGAAGCCATAGTGATGGAAAACCGCCGAGTGATACTGAATGACATTGCAGCACGTTTAAAGGTTAGTCATGGTTCAGCACACCACATTGTGCATGATGTGCTCCAGTTTCACAAAGTGTCTGCAAGATGGGTGCCACGGCAGCTGACTCCTGAAATGAGAGAACGACGTGTTGATGCTTGTTTTTTTTTTTAACAGTTTAACGTCCCTTTTTAACAACGTGGTCTTTAGAGACGGGAAAGGATGGGGGCAAGGAATGGGAAGGAATTCGGCCATGGCCTTTTGAAGGAAGCATCCCGGCATTCACCTGGATTGATTTGGGGAAACCATGGAAAACCCAAATCTGGATGCCCGGACGGGGATTCGAACCGCCGTCCTCCCGAATGCGAGGCCAGAACGCTATCCGTTACACCACCACGCTCGGTTTGATGCTTGTTAAGAACTTTTTCAGCTCTTTGAACGAGAAGGTGATGGCTTCCTTGCAAGAATCGTTACTTGGGACGAAACCTGGGTTCATTTCTACCAACCGGAAATGAAGAGAGCGAGCAAGGAATGGCGCCATTCCTCATCACCAAAACCAAAGAAGTTTCGAACAGAACCATTAGCAGGGAAGGTTATGCTGACTCTCTTTTGGGACGAAAAACTCGTTATTTTGGAGCATTACATGCCTAGAGGGACCACTGTCACCAGTGCATCATACAAAGATCTCCTAAAAATTCATCTTCTGCCTGCAATCAAATCAAAGCGACGTGGATTGCTGTCATCAGGTGTCCTTTCGCAACATGACAATGCAAGGCCCCACACTGCCCGTACAACAGTTGCAACAATCACAGACCTGCATTTTGAGTGTCTTCCTCATCCACCATACTCACCAGACCATGCCCCCAAGTGATTTCTATATGTTTCGACCACTCAAAGAAGCAATGGGAGGAAAGAAGTTCCGTTCTGATGAAGACGTACGCCACGCGGTGCATGAGTGGTTGCGCGGACTACCAAAAGAATTTTTTTCTAAAGGAATTTATGCACTTTGTAAGCGCTGGAGGACTTGCATTTAGCGTGGGGGAGATTATGTTGAAAAGTGATACAGCTTTGTACCACTTCTGCACAATAAATAATATTTTAAAAAATATTTAAGGTTTTCATTTGACTCACCCTAGTAATAGAGAAGTTGCTGATTTAAACGAGTTATTGGATGAAAAAAAATCGACTCATTTATACCAATTTTTATTTGTTAACTGAAAGAGGTACGCAACATTTTTTTTTTATTTATTGATTTACTCCTCGTCGACGTCGTGACCATTAGAATCGGGAAAGGACTGGGGGCAAGGAGCGGGAAGAAATTCGGTAATGGACTTTTGAAGGAACCATTTCGGCATTCACCTGAAGTTATTTGGGGAAATCATGAAAAACACAAATCTGGATGTCTGGACGTGTACTCAAACATACGTTCTGCCGAATGCGAGGCCAGAGCGATACCGCTCACTCACCCAGCTCGGTCGCGTAACAAAACGCTTATCTTACGAAACAATTAGAAATGATGAAATGTTTCTCTAACAGATACAAAAATTTCCGAAAAGTTCCTTACTCTAGAAAACATGCACAGTTTATCAAATCTCTGTGATATGTGGTGGCAGTATCTAGCAGTAATGCGACCACTTCATACCGGCACCAGCGCACCTAGTAACTTCACTCTGAATTATCACCTACACGTGACCTTGATTGTTCATAATTTTTCTGTTTACCGGTTGACTTTCGAAAAATTCCTTTTCCCTTTCATAGATCATTGTAAGAATGCATTTGACTGATATCCACAAGCACTAATATATGATAGTGTATTTGACCCGTAAAATTCGGGTCATAGTAATTCAGTTTTGGTAATGAGAAGATACTTCCTTGTAATGTACTCTTCAATTTATACCTGAAATGTAATGAAATACACCCTTCCTGTTTCATTTAGATCTAAATAGCAGGACCAAACATAAAATAGGCATTGTTGGCGGGGAGATTTCGAAGGGTTGTTGCCAGATGAATGACGTGTTTCGACTTGGCGCAAATACCACCTTTATCACTGCTGGAACAACGTTTGAATCTGAACCACAGAGCAAGTTGGCGCATTTCACATGAACAACGCAAAGCCCTTAAAAATCGCAGCAGCATCGGACTCGAAACAGAGACCCCGATATTTTTTAATGAGACGTTAGACCATTTTCAATAGGCAAGACAATTTTTCATTAAATTTTAAGCAGGTAATTCTGGAAGACCTGGAATTCAACTCCAGGCAGGATACCACACGATTCCTGTTTTTATGGTCTCTCGGATTGATTGCAGAATGATTCAGGTAGACTTTATACTTAATATCCTTCCCAATAAGACAATGAACACCACTAATGAGAACGTAGTTTCCGAAGATTATTGCCCCAAAAGACAAGTGGGGTTTTGTGACGTTTCTAGTGCTTTGGTGAGTTAAATCAGTGATTTGTTCGTTTTTTTTTTGTTTTTTTTTTTTTCATTAGTAAGTTTTGAGTTTGCGCACGTGGTACAATGTCAGAATTCACACCTTGGGTAAATTGTTCCAACAGACTTGTTCCGAGAAAGAAACACACCACCAAAAAACATCAAGGAGTTGCACCAGAGCAAGACATTTCGGAAGAAGCTACTCATATAGACGTGGAGTTAAATCGCAGCGTTTTCAGCAGTTATCGTCGACACAATGGCTTAGTGCGCCTTTTTCAGGAGAATCCACCCAACCTTCCGGTTGCTGACTAAGTTAGTTTTATTCTCAACTTACTCTCTGTTCGCGTGAGAGAGCCCACATCAAGAAGAACCTTTGTAAGTAAGAAGTTTGTAAAAGTAATTGAACAGTATTGTAGTTTCACAGGGTTCCAAGTTGTACTATAAAATATAATTTTCTTTCAGATGGTGGAAACAAATTAACATATTTACATGGTCAAGCACTTCATCTGGTAAATTTCCTTTAAGAATTGAATAATACCTCAGTAAAAATGTGACTCGACACTAATCTGAGACTGTAGAATAGAAGTAGGCAGCATCAGACCTACAGCATTACGAAATGAAGGCCTAACCGAAGGAGCTATTAAGTCCATCTAATCGAGGTGCGCGGTCATTTCCTGTTGAGGTCCGGAAATTGTCCTGGACCTGTGCTGGAGTCTCTTTGGGCGCGATCGACCCGGAGATTGGGACACACAGCAAGGGCGACAGCGAGGACATAGCAATGCTGATTCATCACGGACCAGGCATACCGCTAGCTGGAAAAGCTAATGTCACTTTGATACAGCATAGATCGATCGCACAGTAAGAATATCAGAAGGCGAATTCATCTACACTAATATTATAAATACGAAAGTAACTCTCTCTCTCTCTCTGTTTCTGTACGTTTCGTTTTCACGATTAATCGGCTGACCCGATCTAATACTATGTATCATTAGACGTAAGACACTTTTTTCGGGATAAGTAACATATTTTACGATGAAATTTTGAAAACTAATCGAACGGTCAAAGACAGGCGGATAGCGTACATAAGTATCTTTACGTTATATCGGTTGTTCAGGCTTTGTTTCACTCGCTGTCAGTTTGTATATGATCTGTTTATAAATTTCATGTACAGACACAACTTATTATATTGTTCAGATGTGGATTTTGCTGCACCAGACTATTATTTTGTCTTTGTGTGAAGCTATCTCACCGGTTTCTATCCCCCAAAGGCTATATAATTCAGCGAAAAAACAGCAAAATTAAAATGGTATTGACATACGATACTCCCAGAAAGTAAAAACTTTAATCCACAAACAAAAATCTGCGCTATTTTTAAATCTGTTATAAATTGTTTCTCTTTTTTGATACATGTTCAGTGGTAGAATGGTATGGAGATGGCTTCCCCCTCATTTTATCACGACTTCGTGCTTCTTCGTACACCTTTTATGTAGTAAGAACGAAGACTTTCCCGGCGTACGACTGCAATGAAGTCTTCAAGTGTGTACCGCCGGGTTGTGTTGTGAAAACACAATATTTCGACGGCTAGCTCCACCGTCTTCATCAGGTGTGGATACATCTGCACTGGTCGGCTGACCCACAGATACTGAGATAGCTCGGGTGCCGCACTTCCTGCCAACCAGTGCAGATGTCTCCACACCAGATGAAGACGGCGGAGCTAGCCATCGAAATATCGTGTTTTCACAACACAATCTGGTGGTACACCCGTGAAGACTTCATTACCTTTTATGTAACTTACATCTATCTATATCAAATTCCAGCAATAAGATCTTTGGTCAACGCGCAAGAAGTAACCGAAATAAAACCACCCGCTCCAGACACTATATTCCAAAGAATAAAGTAGACTACATACATATGGCCTTGTTGTCACAAAGATTCCAAAGAATCGTTTTGTCGTTAAATAACAATTTTAATTTGGTGTTCATCCTTCCTCTGTCGTGGCTTAACCTATTGCTGCCTGGTAAATAAGGCCCACAAATTTTAGGTGGAATCCCAACTACTTAACCTCATAGCATACTTCACAAGAATAGTCTTACCAGATGCGAAAGTCATTCTAAGGCCGCGTTTACACAATGGAACGACAGTAGGCAGGAGCGTCGGAGGTGGGAACAGGAGAGTGAACTAGCATGACTGTCTTGAACCTGACACGAGAAGAGTTACACTCAAGTGCTGCTAGCGCATTCACGACAGTAAACTCGTTCCAGCCTATTAGCGTCTTGCAAACGCGGCCTAAGGGCACGTAAAAATTCTGATATGGATTGGAACATGAACCTGGAATCTCCCAGCGTCCAGTCAGACACCTTAAAGACAGAGCTCTAAACAGTGAGGAATAATTTGTTTACCGTGGAAACAAGACGAGGATTATCAGTGGTGTGGAGAGATATGCAAGGTGCAAATGTAAACGAGGGAGTCTTAAACCCAAATGGCAGAGTGTAAACTGCAGGCCCTCAGTCCGGACTGCAAGGTACTCATGTCATTCTAGGACTTGTGCCTATGAGTGTGTGTTGTGAACGTACTTAGGTATTTGTCTCCAATCTTCGCCCATGTCTCCAATTCGATTTGTCAAACATCGTTTTCTTCTGGTTCGTGAGGGTCACTGATATCACCATGACTTCCTTGCAGTCTGCGACGTTTCGCGCCCTGAAAATGAGACTGAAACGACCCGATTTTAGTTATGGCAGAACGCCACAGCCCACCTGCACTCAATTCCCCGAGAAACTTTCAAAAATGTTTCAAATGGTTGAGAGACCGACGCTCGAATTGTTTGTAATAACAAGGAACAAGGATGATGAGACTTTCGAGAGAATCCAGACGGCACTAATTTGCTCGGAAGTGTGATAATACCTCGCATATTAATGAAATTCCGACTTTTGTTGGAACTTTCATTTAGGAGGCAATAGTCTGGATAAAAATGTACGAAAGTAAGAAATTATTGTCCGGAAAAACACGCAAGTCTTCTGCTACATTCATATGACCGTTACCTAGGCCGGCAACTCTATCGCACGAAGTGGATCTACAGTTTTAAGTCGAATCCGAACAGCGTAAGACTTCTAGGATATCTCAAACATATAAAGTAACGTTTACCGGGCCATCAGATAGCTCAAGTAGAAGACTTGAATCTGCGAAATGTCATTTATGTATAGAAACTATTTCCGGGGACAATAAATACGTTTTATAGTAACAATAGGAATTTCTTTTTTTTTTTAATTACTACTTTCAGTACTTTTTTTCTGAGAAAGTTGGCTGTGGATTAAAGCCTCTTTTGTTTTGTTAGGATTTCACGCCTCGTTGACACTTTTTTTTTTTTTTTAACTGCTTAACGTCTCCTATAACAACTAGGTCTTTAGAGACGGGAAAGGATGGGGCGGGGGCAAGGAATGGGAAGGAATTCGGCCATGGCCTTTTTGAAGGAAGCATCCCGGCATTCACCTGGAGTGATTTGGGGAAACCATGGAAAACCCAAATCTGGATGCCCGGACGGGGATTCGAACCGCCGTCCTCCCGAATGCGAGGCCAGAACGCTAGCCGTTACACCACCACGCTCGGTGCCTCGTTGACTTCGAGGACAGAGATACGCGGGGATTCTGGGCGAGAAACGGAAAGGAAATCATCATCGGCTTTTGAAAGAGCCTTCACGCCAATCAACAGAAGAGATTGTGGAAACTATGGAGGCTCGAAATCTGGATGAGTGGACGGGGAATCTTTTCTTCTTCGTTTCTTATGGCTTTACGTCTCGTCGACGTCGAGGTCATTGGATGCAGGAAAGAACTAAGGAGCAACAAACGGAAGAAATTCGACCACGGCCTTTTGAAGGAACCATTCCAGCATTCGCGTGGAGTGATTTCGGGAAACCATGGGAAACCTATATTCGGATGTCTGAACTACGATTCGAACCCGAATTCTTCCCGGATGCCGGGCCCAAGCGTTACTGCTCGACCACTCAAATCAGTGGCCGAGAATCATCGCACCCTATTTTGCTAAAAGCATGGTAACAATTCACTAGTGCCGGCTAATGTTGATTATTAAAAAATAAATACATTTATTCCAATATTAAGAATGTTAGTACGGAACAGTTCTGTTAACTGAAAGCAAAACGATATCTGGTGTCATATTCTCCAGTCCAGAGAAAATCCGTTTTATTTTCTCTAGAGCCTAATCTTAAAAAAAATCCAGTCTTCCTCTTCTCGTGTCGAAGACTACAACAAATATAAGGTAGTTTTTCCGCCAATGCGATACATTTATTACGAGTTTAGGGCATGACAACCAATGTACCATAGTTACGATCTAGCCGCAAGTATATGTGGTATCTGGTTGTTCTCCCAGGGATCCCCGTAAAACGAGAGAGTCTTTACAGCGGCAACTCCAGTTCGAAGTATATTCACTGATTTCCATATCAGCCACAGTTATTACGACCCATGTGGTATATTCTCTCTCGGCTTGATCCAGTCGACGCTGTATCACATTCTCTTCTCCCAGGCCGATATTCTTTTACTACTTTGTGTTCCTTTCAGTGACGTTGAGGTCCATAAGAATCTCGTTCGGGACTTCAGTCTCGATCGCGCTGGTGCATAATCAGAAGAGGGTGTTAAGTGTCTTCTTCCATTCCGAGCATTGCCGCGTATGTCTCCAGGAGAGCGCCAGCCATATCTCCACCTTTGCTACAGGCGACGGTCTGAGGCCTGTGATAAGTTGGTATGTTCTGTGGAGCGCAATATCCACGGCTTTAACATGACAAGATTTTTGCGACACAGGACATGCATACTCTGCTATGGAGTAGCACAGGCAGAGGTGCGAATGTCGCTTGGGACAGCGCCCCAGCTTGTTCCAGTCAACTTGCTTAAGACATTGTTGCGTGATGAAATTTTCATCTTGACATTGCAGCAATGGTTTCTGGAAGTGAGACCTGTGTCAAGAGTTACGCCGACGAAGTTTGGATTATCACTGTGTTGCAAAATCTTTTTATTCACGTTAAATTCAGCATTCGATTAGTGCTTTTGTTACGCAAGTGAAACGCGCAGACTTCAGTTTTATTTGGGTTAATTAGAGGTTCGGAAGAAAGGAAGAAAACACCACTGAACTTATGGCCGTCACGTTCTAGAACATTGTTATCTGTTGGTGAGATATAATTTCGGCAGGTGGGAAAGCGAACATCAGACTCTGATAGGTCGAATCTTCGACGATTGCATCTAGAACGCTAAGGATGTGCTCAATTTAATGTAGGGTAATCGATGTTAGATTATGGCAGTGGTGTGCAGAATCCACAATATAGATGGTGCCTAGATGAACAAGAAGAGGTTTCAAAGCTTCGTCACTATGTGCCGCGGTACATAAGATAACGTTTCCACTTTTATAAGTAGGACGGGACGGAGAACATCGAAATTTGGCAAAGAAATGCGGTTTTTTTTCTGTCGTAGTCACTATCGCCCGGGACATCTCGAAAGTTTTACTACCGACTGATTTTGAGCGTGGTGGGTGAGCGGTAACGCTCTGGTCTTTTATTCGGGGGGACGAGGGTTCGAATCCCTAACTGGCCATCCAGAGTTCGGTTTTTCATACTTTTCTTGAAATCATTCCAGGGCCATTGTCGAATTCCTTCCCGTTCCTTGCCGTATTATCTACCTGTCTCTAATGACCTAGAAGTCGACGAGGTATAAAGTCATAAGAAAAGAAATTAAAGACCCCCCCCCATTCCATCTCCGTCTTCGTTTTCTAACGTAATAGTGGAACCTAAGTTCCGACAATGAGCCGCTAAAACACCAAGGCCACGATGACGTCTTGGTGTACAACTCTTGCGGCCATATTTACGAAACCCGCTCTGGCCGATAGGTAAAATAAGCAAAGCTATTCAGCATCATGTTATCATTCCTTTATCAATGTACGAACATTTCCGCTCTTTCACTTTAGTTGCACTTCATTTGGTCCCTTAATTTTAGCAGCCACCTAAATGAAAATGTTAGCATAGATAATCTCCATTGATATCTCTAGGACTGGGCGTGGATGTATTTGGATGGCTTGTTCAGCGAAGCCTGTAGAGTAGGTCGCAATCTTCTCTTACATTTTGCATACACAGGAGGGCGTTTCGGTTCCCTATTGTCAGGTCTGACGCAAGGCTGTTATGATTGTCGCAGTTCAAGGATGTCTCGTATCACTTCTAACGGGTGCGACCGTAACACCAAATACCATTGCCGTCGTTATGGCAGCTAATGTCGTAGCACCGTGGTAATGCCAACTTTTCTGTCTGGTGACTCAGTGGTAAAGGTAACAATCCGAGGATCGGGGGTCCCTGGTTCGAGTCCCGTACTTATCCTGAAGTTTTGTGAGCCGCCAAGCTGTACTTTCACTGTGGTAAAGCTGTTCTCATTTATGTGAAAGCTAGGACAATTCATGCCTCGGATTTTACGTTAAACTGCAGGTCCCCTCGACAAGCTGCTTGCTCAGTATCTGTTTTAACCATATCCTACTATAAATGAACGAAGTTTTTCTTGGCGTTGTATATTTATGAATGTTTCTGGGGAAACAAATCGAGTAATACTATTATTTATACACAATATTTCGGCGACGTAACTCTCCGTCATCATCTTCAGGTGTTGTCGTATGACTTGAGGTTTGCCTTACGACTTCACCTGAAGATGGCGATGGAGTTTTATGTCGCCGAAATATTGTGTATATTACTCGGTTTGTTTCCTGAGAGACATTCAAAGATACATATCCTACTAGTTTGTTTGGTCCTAACGATTATCGTGATCAACGGGAACAACACACATTTCGTTCCAGTATTCGTTGCATTGTATTCATACCGTTTTAACCGTTTTCTTGCTACCGCGTGAATTAGATGGCATTTAATGTTAGCAGTACTTCCAAGACAGTGCATTTATTTAGTAAATACAATCTTACTTCTTCATAGTAATTAACGATCCATAAGGTAATATCTAATATATTTTTCCATCCAGATTAATAATGTGTATACAATGGGAAACACATTTTCACTTCTAACCCAGAGCAACGGATGCCCAGAGAGCTTTTTTCCCCCAATCGTCAGTCTCTCGACTAGTTTGATGCAATTCTCTATCCTTTGTATAAATCCAAAAATAAATCACTACAAAAATATGGCGACGATTAAGAGTAAAAGGGGATGTTACCGATAACTCCATCTGAAATATTTGCGTTGCTTTCTTCTATGATGATGTTCTTGTTTAGTTGTCCTGTTTTTTCATAGTTTTGAACTGCATTACTACCCAAACGCAAGTTACAACTGAAACAGTGACTTCAGTCCAATACTTGGAAACGAAATTTAGTTTCCGTTTCTATCAAACAAAAATTCAAGAAAATCTTGATAAATATTCTGGTTTCACGAATAGATTAAATCTAAAACTTGAGGAGTGATAAACTGTTTCATAACATATTTTACCAACTTATATGGCCATTAGCCAATTCCGTTAAGTGAATTCTTAAAAAGAAAAAATCAGTTAGCAATGCGTAATGAGCTTATGATACCCTAAATCTGCAGCAATCATCAAAGTATTTGAAGCAAGTAGAACAAATGAAAACCTAAAATGGCCAGCATAAAAATGAATATTACTCGCAGATAGTATGATCATTAATTCGCACCTGAATTTGTTAAGTATAAATCTGAGCATTGTAGCGTGTATTACTTTGGTTACGATAGTCATTAAGTTAAAAGCGAGAAACCGATGTCGGGTGTTACTCCTTCACAGAAATATCGTGAGGTTGTATCCCATTGCCTTTCATAATGCAAAAACGAACCTCATCATTGCTGTAGGTGTTGATGACTGTGTTTTTGTGTTGTGGAGGAGAACTAAAAGAAGGGAGAGTGAGAAACCTGGTACAGATCCGTTCATGCCTACTTTGTCCGCTGAGTATTACGTCCCCATTCCACAGACGAATAACCATCAAATTGTCAAATGTCCTCGATTCCCACACACAGTGGTTTGGGTTCGGTACACGATAGGCTGATTAGGAAACCTGCACTGACATATCTACCCTGTCGGCAAATCCTTATGATGAAAATTTCTTCCAACACTGGGGATCGAAGCAGTTAACCCCGTGTCAGACTCTGGATACCACCGTACGCGGATCGTTCAATAAGTTTTTAGAAAAATTTAAAAAAATAATAATTTTCTGTGTAATTCATATTTTATTTTTCAATGTAATCGTATATATTATTTCTATAAGGTAATTTTTTGTCACAAGCCTGTATCTTCCTTCATACTTAACCGAAATCAATGAATGAGGTGTAATTTTGAAGCTTATGGTCTCCACTTTGGTCACATCATATTTTAAGAAAGAGAGTTCTCGGAATTCGACCCTAAAAGGGCAAAAATGTTAATATGTCTAAAATGCTGTTTTCTGTGTTACGAGTCATTTATCTCCCTGGATACTTATCTGAAATCGTTTAATGAAGTATAATTTTAAAGATTAAGATCTCCGCTTCAGTGACGTCGTATACTAAGACAAAAATATTTCGGAATTCGTCCCTTAAAGGGCAAAAGTATCAATATTTTAGCAATGCGTTTTTGTGTCACGAGCCATTTATCTCCCTTGATATCTAACCGATACAGATAATGAGGTATCATATTACAGACTAAGGTATCCGCCGTGGTAACATTATATTTTAAGAAAGGAATTTTTCGTAATTCGACCCTTAAAGGGCAAAAATAACAATTTTTCTAAAATGCGTTTTTTGTGCCTAGAACCATTTATCTCCCTGGATATCTAACCAAAATCGATAAATCAAGTAAAATTATGAGGAGTAATGTCTCAGCTTTGGTGACATCGTATTTTAAGAAAGAATGTTTTTGGAATTCAACCCTCAAAGGAAAAAATTATAAATTTTTCTACAGCGCATTTTTGTGTCACGAGCAATTTTTGTCCCTTGATATCTAACCGATATAGATAAATGAGGTATCATACTAAAGAATAAGATCTCCGCCGTGGTAACATTACATTTTAAGAAAGGAATTTTTCGTAATTCGACCTGTAAAGGTAAAAAAAGACAGTATTTCTAAAATGCGTTTTTTGTGTTTCGAGCCATTTATCTCCCTGTATATATCTAACCAAAATCGATAAATGAAGTAGGAGTATGAAGAGTAATGACTCAGCTTTGTTGACATCATATATTAAGAAGAAAGATTTTTTTTTTTTGTTGAATAAAACCCTTCATGGGACAAAGTATAAATGGTTCTACAACGCATTTTTGTGTCACGAGCCATCTATCTCCATTAATATCTAACCGAAATAGATAAATGTTGTATCATTCTAAAAATTAAGGTTTCCGCTGTGATAATATCACATTTTAAGAAATAAATTTTTCTGAATTGAACTCTTAAAGGGCATTAAATCAGTATTTCTAAAATGCCTTTTTGTGTCTAGAGTCATTTATCTCCCTTGATAATTCAACAAAATTGATAAACGAGGTATCATTTTAAATATCGAGGTCTTCGTAAGGTCTTAGGTTCCGTTACACCACATTTTAAGAAAGAAAGTTTTCAAAATTCTATCCTTATAGGGCAAACGTATTAATATTACTACAACGCATTTTTCTGTCACGAGCTCTTTATTTCCCTTGATACCTAACCGAACCGAAATATAAGACCCAAGAGACTTGGCGGAAACTGAACTGGTTTAAAGGCGAGAGGCCGGCTACCAGTTGGATATCGTCAGATAGACAAGCAGCAGAGGAGTTCCTAGTCTCGTTCACTCCTCAATATGTACCCAAACTGGCGGATCACCAGAGTAGGGATGTAGACGACGTCCCATTCAATGATCAAAAACAGGATCGAGTGGCACCTGGAGCATCATAGGTTACTTGATACGGGAACTATGGTCTTTCGAAAAGGCTTCAGCACCTTAGACAATATCAGCACGCTGGTGACAGATATCTAGCTGTCATTCACAAGAAGAAACTATCTAGTGGCTGCATTCCTGGATATTAAGGATGCTTATATCAATGTGCAGATAGATATACTTGTGGGTATTATGGAAAAGACGGGCATACCTAGCAATTTAGCACCTGGTGTGGCCGATACCTCGCCCGAAAAGTGAATTCAGTGTTTACAGCGGAGGGAGACAGAATCAGTCGGCTAGTCTTCCAAGGTTTACCGCAGGGCGATCCAATGAGCCCCTTACTATTCAGCATCTATACAGCAGACCTTTGTAACATCCTAAAGGGCCTAGTATCTTTCCTCCAATATGCGGATGACTTTGTTGTATATATATATCTCACCCGGACATAGAAACGGTCTGTAGAATACTAGAGGAGCAATTTAAGCTGGTACAAAAGAGATTGCTGGACAAGGGGCTAGAAATATCATTGGAAAAAAAAGCAAAATTTGTGTGTTCACTCAAAGACAGCTACAGAGGAAAGACTGTGCAAATACACTAAATGGATACACACTGGAGTTAGTTAAAGATATCAAATTCCTGGGAATGTGGTTAGACTCGAAGCTAACATGGAGAAAGCATGTCATGGAACTGCAGCAGTCATGTATGCAACGCCTGAACTGCTTCAAAGCCCTCGCCGCCCCGACCTGGGGTGCGGACCCTCGACTACTCCGGCATGTATTCTGCTGTCTACTGAGGAGCCGAATGGAATACGGTGGGTTCCTGTACCAAAATGCCGCCAAGTCTCTCCTAACAAAAGTGGACTGCATTCAATCAGCAGCTATTCGAGTAATCGGAGGCTTTGTGAAATCCACCCCCATCGCTGTGACGGAGGCAGAATTAGCCATTCCACCGCTGAGTACAAGAAGAAGAAAATTGGGGTTGAACTTCTTGCTAAAGGTGTGGCCGATGAAGTCACATCCCCTACAGAGGAAGGTGCAGCTCCTTGCCTATGAAAGTTCACCCAAAAAACGTCAACAACAGAAAAAAAAACCAGCCTGGTACAGTACTTTCAGACAACGGCCCTGTGGAATATATACAGACAAGAGATTAACGAGACGTTCAGCGAAGAAGATACGTGGCAAAGGGCGGAGATCTCGTCGTGAATCCATCTGTCCGGTAGACAAAAAAACTACCCTTCAAATAGAATTAATGCAGCGGGCATTAGAAACCTTGAATACACGATGGAAGGGATGACGGAAAGTATTTACCGATGGATCAAGGGTAAGGCAATCCACCAGCGCGTGTGCTTGGGTCGATGCAGACGCTGGCGTTTATGAAGCTTGTAGATTGCCGGCAGAACTCTCAATCTTCTCATCAGAGATGTACGCAATCCTGAGAGCCATACAATATATACAACGGTCGGTAAGGACCAAAGCAGTGATATGTTCGGATTCTCAAAGTGCCTTACAGGCTATCATAGGCATCCCTAAAGGCCAGTGCAGAAACTACCTGACATATGAAGTTGGCAGAGAACTTTGGAAAGCCATACACAGAGGTTTAGAAGTGTGCCTACAATGGATCCCGGGTCACGTGGGAGCTAGCGGACAAAATCGCTCGACGACATCTCCAGGTTCCCGATACTGAGAACATTCCAGTGCCTTATACCGACTTCAGAACTATCGCCGGAGCAAGGGCTCTCAACGCATGGGAAAGGAAGTGGAACGAAAAGGCCAAAGGAAAAGGGCTTTGTTACCGCGCCATCGCTAGTAAAGTTACGTTGAAACCAAGGTTCCAGGAAGTGGATCTTCATAGGAAGGAAATCACGCTGTTTAGTAGGTTAAGATCGGGACATCCCTGGATAAATGATAAAAAATTTCTACTGACGGTCTCTGACTGTCCGAACTGTGAATCCTGTGACGAAGTAGAGGATATTTACCACTTCCTGCTAAGATGTAGGCGCCACCGTTAATACAGAAGAACCATATTAAAAGACGCTCTACATATAAAAGACATCGCAGATGTGATGATAACTCTCGCTGCGTCCAATAAGAAAGCGATTAACTTAATTTACTTGTATGTGGCTAAAACTAAAGGCATGATATAAATACACGAGCTCCATTATTCAATGTAACTGGCTAAATTAGCCTAAGGCTAAAGCCAAAAAACAATGGGGCAGGCTATATGAGGTATGTTACAAACCCCATGAAAATCCGTCTAGTTTTTTTTCGCTCAACTGAACAGAATTAACTTCTCGCAGTCAAAGTACTGACAACCAATTATATAAATAAGCATTATGCCCTTAGTTTACAGCGGCCTGCGAATAATATATTAGTGTGTGAGATTAGAGACAATATATAATGGATGTGTGACAATTGGTGATTATTACGTGTGTGTATTTTGACTGGACGTGTGATTGTTATAGATAGTTATTGTTTTCGAAAGTGACAATTACGTGTCGTGTCGAAGTCGAATAACTCGATAGAACTAAGCTCGGCCACCCATCAGTACGTGACCAGAGGAGCCGCACAGATGGGTGACGAGGAAAGGCTGCCTTGCACTTCCGCGCCGCGCGCGTCGAGCGTCTCAATGCCGGCGGTCGTTGTGACAAGTGCGACAACGGATAAGGATATGGCAATGGATGAAGACGCTACACCAGCCGCTGTGTTTAACATTCAGCGTATACACGGTGATGTGTACTCGGTGAGTAAAGAATTAACACCAAGAAAGCGTCCCACTACTCCACCAGAGA
Organism: Vandiemenella viatica; assembly: GCA_031002005.1. Classification (NCBI taxonomy): domain Eukaryota; kingdom Metazoa; phylum Arthropoda; class Insecta; order Orthoptera; family Morabidae; genus Vandiemenella; species Vandiemenella viatica. Next base: position 119,472,481 of record JARYHS010013631.1, on the reverse strand, counting down.
GGACATACAATAAACAGCCACGTGCCGTCAACTGCAGAAACAATGAGGTAAGCAAATCTAGTGGAGTCAGTCTAGCAGTGTCGAAACTAGGTACAGCCAAGAAACCAAAGAAAGCTAAGGCACAAAATAAGAAGACCATGGAAGCCACCGACAATACTACAGCCTCGGTCTCCGGGCGGAATGGATTAAGAGGGCGTCGTTCCCAGGGTCCCAAGAGCAATGAGGATAACCACACTTACCAGAAAAGTGTGGAACCAGGTGACGAGGGCTTTGTCTTCCCTCGCCGTACAGCGAGGCCACCACCAACGCTTGACCCAGAAAGGATGGAAACAACCAATCCTTTCGAACCAATTCAGGACGATTCATCAGAGATTACCAGAAGTGCGCATATCCCGCCAATTGTTGTGCAGTTTGAAGAGAATTATAAAACTCTGCACGACAAAGTGGGTGACGTCGCGAAAAACCCTTTCTCAGCCAAATCGGCTGGAGGGGACAAAATAAAATTCACATTTACAACCGTTGAAGACTTCACAGCAGCCACTGAAATGATGCAAGCTAGCAACATTCCTTACTATACCTTTCCGATTGGAGCAGTGCCACTTCTGAAGGTGGTACTCCGTGGGATTCCCCGGACTATGACCACTGACGACATCAAACTCGAACTAAAAGATATGGGCTTCAATGTCCAGACAGTGGTTCAGCTGCGCCGCCCAGGAAGCAATGAGGTCATGCCTCTTTTCCTTGTCGTTCTTCCTGACATCCCTGAGAATAGGCCCATCTTTAAGGTGGAGAGCATCTGCCACCTAAAGATTCAAACGGAAAAACTGAGAGCTACAGCTGGACCCGCTCAGTGTTTTAATTGTCAACGTTTTGGTCATGTGGCCAAGCACTGTAAAATGCCTCCCGCTTGTGTAAAGTGTGCCGGCCCACATGAAACAAAACAGTGCACGTTGAGAAAAGGACACGACGCAGCTAAGTGCTTGAACTGTGGGGGCGGCCATGTTGCGTCCTATAGAGGCTGTCCAGTGTACAAGAAGGCACGAGATCGCCAGAGAGGCCTACCAGCCAATAGTGATACCGCCAAACAACATCGCAAGAAGGATCTACAGCCACCGGTAGAAAATTTACAGAGCGTCTCCGCTATCCAGCATCAGCAAACAAATACTTCCTCTCCGCCGACTGGAAAAGAACAGACGAAGCCCACTAGGATGACTAGGAAGCATCCGAAGTACCAGAAACACAGAAAATCGAGTGAGACTGACGGTCGCCTCTTTTCGGAAGTTGCGGGTCCACAGTCGACCACTACTGCAACTTCTGACTCCAATCTGGTCGACCAACAAGAACATAAAAACCCGCAGAGCTCCTGCACAGAAGATCTGTTAAACAACCAACCACGACATTGGCCTCCCTCAGCTGCTCCAGTTCCGGCGGAATCTGAAGGACTGAGTAAAATATTGGAGACTGTTCTAAATATGTTGGTCAGTCTAACCAAGCGGCTAGACCAGATGACCACGGACATCTGCGCTGCAGTGAAGACAGCTCTAGCTACTCCCAAATGCAGTTGTAATCTTCATTATGGATAGACGACCCCAATTCAATAGCCTCTCTTTCTGCATATGGAATGCCAATGGCATTCATGGACAGACCGTGGGAATTCCGGCAGTTCATTAGGGAACAAGACGTTGATCTATGTCTTGTCACCGAAACCCACCTAAAACCGGGACTGAAAGCCTCAGTAGCGAACTACTGCTGTTATAGATATGATCGTCCAACTGCAAAAGGTGGCGTGGCTATCTATGTCAAGAGAAGCATTCCACATCATGAGATCTACATTCCGCCCCTACAGTACATTGAAGCTGTCGGCATTGAAGTGGCCACGACAAGAGGCCCACTGACCGTAGTCTCTGCCTATCGGCCTCCTAGAAGGGAAACAGCAGAGGCTGATTTTAATACCTTGGCAAACATCAGAGGCAAGCTGTTCATTGGAGGTGATCTCAACGCCAAACACACAGACTGGAACAGCAGAGTTAACAACCCTTCAGGTAACATACTACGGAGAGTCGCCAACAGACACAATATGTGTGTGGGGGGACCCGAAGAACCCACCTACTACCCAGCTCACCACGGACGTCGGATGTTCTCGACGTGGCAGTCACTAAGGGGATCACCGGATTCGTCGCGGCAACCACGCTTAACAGGCTGTCCTCTGACCATTGCCCAGTCATCGTGGAGCTAGAGTCCGACCTAATCCTAAATGCACAACAAAAGCCAGAATTCAAGAAAACCGATTGGGGCAGATACCGTCAGATAGTCTCAGCAGCACTACCGGAACGCCCGGCAGAGGATATAGACTATGCTCTGTCCTTCTTCGAGCACACTGTCAAGGAGGCATCAGCAGCGACGACTCCGAAGAGGTGCCTCACCAAGAACACTTCACGCCAACTCCCGCCCCACCTCCTAGCGGCTATTCGGCACAAAAACCGAATAGCTAAGGAGTGGAAGTTGACGAGGAACGCCGACACGCGAAGACTGCTAAACCGAGTCCAGAGAGAATTGAAGGTGTCACTGGCAGAGCACCGGAGCAGAGAATGGGAGGCTCGTGTTTCGATGCTGACCCCAGGTGATGGGACGCTGTGGGCAGAGACAAAGAAATTCACTAGGCAGCGATCTCGAATCCCGCCCCTACACGGCGAACGGGGACCAGTCTATCGCCCAACCGACAAGGCAAACGCCCTAGCAGATTCCTTCGAGAGGAACTTTCGGCCATCGGAAGTGGAAGACCAGTTGCAAGTAGAAGAGGTACATCGCTGCCTAAACACCTATCTGCAGGCTGAGGAAGGGGACAACGAGGAAGAAATTGACACCATCACTCCGGAAGAGGTTGCGAGCTGCCTAGCCACACTTCACCCAGATAAAGCACCTGGTCATGATCGTGTCTTCAATAGCTGTCTCAAGAATCTACCACCGCAAGCGTCAACTTACTTGGCAGGAATATTTAACAACATTCTTCGCACTCAGCAATTCCCCCAATGCTGGAAACATGCTGAAGTTGTGGCAATACACAAAAGCGGGAAGGACCCGCACCTACCTCAAAGTTACCGACCAATAAGCCTCTTGCCATCTATAAGCAAAGTATTTGAACGATTATTGATCAAGAGGCTAAATCATTACATCGAACGGAACGAGATTATTCCCCATCACCAGCTCGGCTTTCGCCGCAATCACTCCACCACGCAACAGCTCATGAGGGTGGTTGAAGCAGCGACTAGGGCATTCAACGAAAAACAATACTGTGGCCTGGTGCTTCTGGATATCGCCAGAGCATTCGACTCTGTGTGGCATGCAGGTCTGCTACTCAAATTATACGAACAAGGCTTCTCAGGCAGACTAGTAAAGCTCCTTATGTCATATCTCACTGGCCGCACATTTTGCGTTCGTGTAGGCGAGGCCACTTCAACTGTGAGGCGAATCCTTGCTGGGGTACCGCAGGGCTCTGTACTGGGACCAGTGCTCTATGCACTTTTCACCGCTGACGTGCCTACCGCTCCCAGAGTTCTAACTGCCACCTATGCCGATGACACGGCATACTGTACGGCAAGCAGAAGCTGTGCCCTAGCAACTAGGCGTCTGCAAGAAGTCCTTCGATCAACTGAGGACTGGGCGAAACGGTGGAGGATAACCATCAACGCCACAAAAACTCAAGCCATCATAATCAGTAAGAGACGCACTCAAAACCTTCCACCCCTTCGACTTCACAACGAGACGATCCCGTGGCAAAACGAAGTCAAGTACCTAGGAGTCACTCTAGACCGGCGACTGACTTGGCGATCCCATATTCAAGATATCAGGAGAAGGGCAAGTGCTAGATTACACGCTCTATACCCTGTGCTGAACAGGAATAGCCTTTTGAAGCCAGCCACGGGAGTAAACATTTATATCACCCTGGTAAGACCAATTATGGAATACGCTTGTCCCGTATGGGGCTATGCGGCTGCTTCGCACCTTCGGCGCCTTCAGGTGATACAGAACAGGGCACTAAAACGGGCCCTCCACTTACCGAGCAGATTCCCGACTGCAGTTCTGCACGAGACTACTAACATCCCGCTGCTGACGGATCGCTTCAGACAGCTGTCCGCGACGTTCTACGAGCGCGCCCAGAAGACCAGGAACCCGGAAGTCAACTCGCTCGGGCAATACGTTACAGGTATTGACCGTCATAAAAGACCACTCGCTATTCTAAACTAAGAACGCCAACGATAAGCCATACCTAAAGCAAAGTGTTGCTCCTTCTAGATTATGTTGAAGTAAATGTCGAAAGACAACACACTTCAAAATACTCTGCCTGTGATTAAATGGCAGTAAATGGCGTGGCTACTAGTTTACAGCAAAACTTCCACAATTTGATCTCCACGCAATCGTCATAACCCGCTAGAGTTTTAGTATATGTATTACGGTGAAACACCGAAGTCTGGAGAATGTCGACATTCACATAGTCGCTTGGTGTATGTCCGAAATATTTGCTAAATACCGTTATTTCTGACTTTCACCGGTGAATGTCGACATTCACCATGCACTAATGGTGAATGTTGAACATGTCCGAGATTTATATTTTTTTTTCCGTAATTCAGTCGCGATAAATTTTTCGCCTCTCTTTCTGAGAGGAATAACTAAGAACTTAAAACACACAGTACTTTCAAAATGAGAAAGGAAAATTATAGAAGCTAAAAACTTACTTAATTATACAGTACATTCAAAATGAGAAAGGAAAATAATAGAAGTAAAAAACTTACTTAATTATACAGTACGTTCTAAATGAGAAAATAAATAATAGTAATAAAAAACTTACTAAATTATGTGAATCAAATCTTATTTATTGCAACAACTTAAACTATTATGACACTTTGAATTGCACAAGAGGCCCTTGCTTTTACAACTGCATTTACTTGTGGAACAATTCCTTTTACAATGACAGCGTGTATAGCCTTGCCCACCGCTTCTCGAATTAGCTGCAGCTGCTTCTCTCAGCGAAATTTATGGAAAATAAATCTTATCTATGGAAAGGAGATTTTCTTTACAAATTTCGAACTGATTACGTGTGTAAAGCTGCTTGAGGGTACCATTTTCATTCGCAAGTTTATAGAAGTCGGAGTCTTCTATTCCAACAACAACCGCTAACACATTTCGATTATCTGTACGACCGCGGTCGACATCAGGGACTTGTATTCGTACAGTATCACCAATTTGAGCAGGAGGAAATTGATTTTGTGAGGTTCGCAACATTTTTGTTGCTTGCAGTAGAAGATTCTCTTTCGCGGCCGCTCTTTTTATAGAAATTAACTCGTGTTTTTCATTCAGAACTTGATGTGAAGACGTGGTAGATTGCAAGTCCACTTCAATATTTTTCTTTGGAATTTGGGTTTCGGTTTGACCACCACTCAAATTTTTTTCAGAAGTATTACCAGTTTCTTCAAGCCGTTCTTCGGTTTCAAAAGTATTGGCGATTTCTTCAAGTTGTTCCTCAGTTTCGATACTTGCGATTTGTTCGCTAGGCAAAAAAGACGATGCTATGCCTCTTTTCGCTTTAATGCCAAGCATGGCTTCATAAGGACTTTGGCGTATTCCTTCGTGGTATGTAGTGTTCTTGGCATTTATTTGTATTGTAATCGTTCATCCATGCAGTTAGAATATTCTGTATATCCTGATTGGCCCTTTCAACTGAGCCTTGTGTTTGACTGTGACGAGGCTTCCATGAACTATCTTAACATCTTTCCACATAGCGCATATTTCGGATATGACTTGATTACTGAATTCTCTGCCATTATCTGATTGCAATATTGCTGGAGCACCAAATGTTAAAAATATTGGAAGAATGTGATACGCTACTTCTAAATCCCTCTTAGTTTTCAAAGGTCGTAGCTGGACAAACTTAGTTAAATGATCTTGATACACCATTATGAACTTGTATTCACCATCTGAGTTTGACTGCAGATCTATCAGATCAACTTGACATCTTGAGCTTAACTCAGAACTGATCACTGGTTTCACAACAATACCTTTCTTAGGTGCACTGTGTTTCATTTGACACTGTTTGCATAGATTTAAATACAACATTACAACTTCATATGTAATATTTTTGTATTTATTTTGCAACTCTTTAAGCATACGTGTTCTTCCTCCATGGCCTATCCTGGTGTGAGCTTCGTATAGTATACTGAACAATTCGTCATTGGCCGGCCTCGGTAGCGTAGGGGCTAGAGCACTAGCTCCGCGTGCCGAAGGTCGCCGGTTTGAATCCGGCCGCGGGCATGGATGTTGTGTGTCTGTGTGAATGTCCTGTACGTCTTGTGGTGTCTATACTTAGTAATCATAACATACTGGAGAAACTATATCACTGGGTGAGATAACATAAACACATCGAGCTGGCTGAATGGCTTAGTTGCCGAAAGACATAAAAAAAAAAAAAAAAATCGTCATTGGTAACATAATACTGTATATTCGTTTCTTCTGGTTTTAATGGTACAATTAACTTCTCTTCATCATTAATTTTTAATACGTCCAAACGTTTTAATCGTCTGTAATCCAAAGGTGTGTTGCACTTAGTTTTAGCAGAAACCACTTCAGAAAGTATTTTAGAGTACTTTTCTCGAGAAAAATAAAAGCAATTGTCTTCTCGTTTACCCGCAATTAATACATTTAACTTTTCAAGAAAAAGATCACGATTCACTGCAGTATCCATTCTGTATAAATCAGGAAATCAGAAAAAAAAATTAAGAAAACTTTGCTCTCACCATCGAACCTTGCATATGCATAAAACTGACAAAGCTGACTCACTCCACCAGCACAAAGAATTTGGCTGGAAACAGCCAGTTGCCAGGATTTGGCGGGAGACTCCACCAGAACACAGGATTTGGCGAGAAACAGCCAGTCGCCTCTTTGTCGGCTCCTCTCTTTTCGACCTCCACCAGAGCATATCTGTGATTGTCGACATACACCGGTGAGGGTCCGAATGTACAAGAATGTAATGAAATATTCGATCTTTCACCGACGTATTTGGAGTTTGTTGACATACACCGGTGAATGTCGACATTCTATGATTTCGGTCTTTGATGGTAACGTATACGTAAGACCTTACCGATGCCATTAAACAGTGAACGCAAAATTACAAAGTAGAATGTGTTCCCAATTCAAAAGTGTTGTGAAATAAAAATATCACAATAATCGAGAGGGAAAAATTGAGATATTCTACAGGTCACACGTAGCTACTGTACTTATGCATATTGCATACTGATAAGCGTTCTGTTAGTCAGTTGAACATGAGTTCATCAGCACTAGGCGAATTGTGAGTTGCAAAGTGAAATTGCTATGCATTAAGCGACTGTAATTCTGCAAAATGTGTGAAAATTCCTAGCTTTTGAAGACAGGACTGTGTAGATAAAGGATTGATTAGGAAGAAGTAAAACAAAATACAAGCAGTTGTTCAAACCTCTCGCTTAAAAATCGTTTGAATGTGTGGAAGGCAACCCTAGTAGACAAGGAGCGGATGTCTCACGTCAACTGAAGTCAAGCGCCTAAAATAATTGCTTTAAAGAATTAAAAACCGCCTTCAAGAAAACAAGTTAAAAGTTTAAAAATAACTTTATACCTTGCTTAGAAAAAAATAAATCTAAATGGTCAATATTTTGCATTACTATTATTGAAATTTTTACATTAATCAATTATTTTTGGAGTCGTCGCCAGATTTTACATCGCGAGGAACAAATTACACTTTATTTGCTGTTCGAGGTGACACGGGGAGTACGAATAAAATTTTCGAATACTTTACAGCATGTAGTGAGGCAGATATTGTTTTTGCGGGAGACAGTTTAGGGCAACAAATTAGACGGTATTGTAATCTGTGGCTCGGCCTCGTGGGTGGTCGAGGCATATCTCTGGCACTACATTGTCAGTCGGTAGTCTGCATCATGCAGTAAACGCATAACAGTTACTATGATTTTGTGTGTTTCATCATTCCATATTGTTCTAATATTTTGTTTTTCTTGCTTTGGCTAACACTGACTCCAAAAATAAATGATTAATGTAAAACTTTCAATAATACGAGGGTTCCTATTTATATTTCTGGCCTTGGCAACAATAAGTGGAATTAACTTGTGAACATTTTCATGCGATTATTTTTCACAACTTTTGACGTAGAATATCAAGACAAGAGTGCATCGATGAACTTAATTCTTTATACGGCGATAAAGCACCATCATATAACACTGTAAAGAACTGATATAACGAATTCAATCGTGGCCGAAGTTCGCTTCAGGACGAATTCCGTCAGGGTCGTCCAAAATTGGTTGCTGTGCCAGAAAACAATCGATGCTGTGCGTGAACTGATAAAGCAAGATCGTCATTTGACATACCGTAGATTGAGGCATCTTTGGGCATTAGTATGACAAGTATCAATAAAATATTGCATGATCATTTGGCCGCAAAAAGATTTGTTCGCTTTGGATCCTGCGTAATCTGACAAACGATCAAAAGGAAGCTCCTGTCTATTTGTGCAAGGATAGGTTAAAAAAAAAAAAGAGTTCACGGTGCATCAAAGGTTGTGTATGACATCTAAAAATGTGACGAATCGTGGATCTTTGTATATGAGCCCGAAACAAAACAGCAATCGGCTGTATTGGTCTTCCAAGACGATCCAAATCCGACAAAAGTTGTTCGCGGAAGAAGCACATCGAAGCAAATGGTTGCCTGGTTCTTCGGCATTACCGGTCACGTGGCGACAGTGGTATTAGAGCAACGTAGGACGGTCAACTTTGAATGGCATACGATCAATTGTTTACCAGAAATCTTTGGAGAAATTCGGAATAAGTCGAATTAGAGGCGAATAATTCTTCATCACAACAATGCGGGCTGTCACACATCAGCTCAAACAAAGAAATTTTTTACCAGTCAAAACATGGAATTGATGAGTCATCCGCCATACAGCCCTGATTTGGCACCCAATGATTTCTTTTTATTCCCGCACATCAAAAACAAATTACGCGGTCAACGATTTTCGACACCCGAAGAAGCGGTTGATGCATTCAAGACGTATGTTCTGGAGTTACCTCCATCGGAGTGGAAAAAGTGTTTCGAAAATTGGTTCACACGCATGAATAAGTGTATTGATCTTCACGGAGAATACTTTGAGAAACAATAAAACCAATTTCGATCATAAATATTTGTTTTTTCATTATTAGGCCAGAATATAAATAGCAACCCCCGTAGTAGTGCAAAATATTGTCAATTTAGATTTATATTCGTCTAAACAAGGTATAAAGTTATTTTAAAACTTTTATAATGTGTTTCTGAAGGCAGTTTTTATTTTTCTGAAACAATTATTTTAGTTTAGATTCTATTTTGTTGTATTTATGGCGCGGAAATTGTTTTTTTTCTGGAGATGGGTTTTATAATCAAAATTTTATCAATTCAGGACCCTCTAAAAACGTGGAACATTTTTGAGAGTAGTGCTGCATATTCAGTTAACTTAAAACCTTAATCATAATATCATTATCAAATAAACGTTCAAATTCAATGTATGATCTGTAATAGGGATAACAATCTGAGATCAATTAATCGAAGAATCGATCTTTTGGACCAAAAAATCGATTTTTTAAATCGATCTACAGAACTAAATCGATCCATTGAATCGATATTTCACCCGTGAAAATCGAATGTGAAAAGCACTTTCTACAAGTAATGCACTTGCACATGAAAGTCTGGGTTTAACCGAAGAATTGAAAAAGCAGGTGTGCACCTGAAGTATGACCCTATAATTTACTGGAAAAAAAAATTATCATCACCTTTACTCAACAGCCAAGAAGTATATCAGTATAGTGGGATCATCAGTACCCTGCGAGCGCTTTTTTATTGCCCGCAACATCGCAAGTGATGAGCGCAACCACTTGGATCCTAGTAGACTGGACAGACTGTTGTTCCTGTAAAGCTTGGACATTAAGCTCTGGGAACTGTAAACTATATCATTTCAAAACTGTTTTATGTAACCAACAAATTTGTGAAATAAATGTGTTATTGCATACCTGATACTTTGATTTAGTTGTAAAAAAACGTTAATTAGTTTAAAAATGATAAACGATCGATTATTATGGTTTCCTTCTTGTTTTTCATGATTGGAATTATATTGAAAATATGAACACGAAAACCAAATCGAATAAGATCGATTTTTAGAAAAATCTTGTAGACCTCGATTTTTTTGTGAATCGATTTATCGAATTTCTATTCTAATCGATTCAAGAATCGATCTTTTTTTGAAAGAATCGCCATCCCTAATCTGTAGTGTCCGTTTTACAACACCTACAAAAAAAACATTGTATCAATCCTAAACACACAAAGTTTAGGATTTATAGCAAAAGTTGACGATGGCTTAAAATATTAGAACTCTGCTGAAGGGCGTTTAGCTGGGGCAGTTCCAGAAAATGTGTGATTACCGTGAAACTGCCAGCTGCGAGATGATTTGCCACAACGGTCCGTCCGCGCGCAGCAATTGTTCACTGGCTAATGTACGCGTGCAAACTATCCCAACACACAAAGGAATAATTTCAGAGCACTGTCGGAAGTTGTTTCGCATAATTAGCTGCCTGGCATTAAGCAGCCACTGTAGCTCGTTGTCGCATACCAAACAAACATTATCGTTCCATACTGCGGACGCAAATTTACTTATAACCAGTATTTATTTGAGAATAATAACTGCGTGAATAAAAACTCCCATGCGGATCTCATATGCTCGCGCATGATGCTGGAATGTAGGTGTTATAATCATTAATTTATGAACTAATTAATGAATTTGTTTCGAACCACGCCACTGGTAGCTGAAAAAAGAAAACTGTTGGGGGAATAATACGATGATTCATTTCACCTTTTTTCACACGATATAAAGTCATACGACCACATTCCATTAGCTAAGTGAAGAGGTGTACTGGACTTTTCACATGATCATGTCGTTCAGCAGTCATCCTTTGCCACTAAATGGGATGCCCGTCGTATCGTTCCAGATAGTCAGTGGCCTACATCAACAGATGCGTACTTTTCACTCCAGTTACTTTTAGTCCTTCGACAGTTTCCTCTCTGACTGAGATTAGAGTTAGAATGGTTCACAAGATTGATGCTGAGTGTCTGACATATCTTATTGAAGCTAAACCAGAGTTGGGGGGATAAAATAGCCAAAATTTAATGCAAATGTAGTTTGTTGTTGAAAAATATCCTAGAGCATCTCATATAATTATCGAAAGAAGCAACTGATATGCGAAAATAATTAATTAATTTATTTCGGTCACTCCTGAGCTCTTCAAAAAGCGAGTAAATGATGCCAGATTCCTCTCTCCTGTAATTGATCGGACGTAACCAAAGATGTCATTTAGGTTTCTTCATCTACCTACTACTATAAAATGACCATAGTATAATAATTTTTTCATTACTCATTTTTATTTTGAAGGTGAAGTCGATCATCTTCACCAGGTTTTGATCATGTTAACAAAAGAGGTAATTGGCCAAACTTATAACAGGTGGAAGTTTTCCAATGAAACCTCCAACGTTACATTCAAGTTAACTGTCTGGCATCCAACATAAGTCTTACAAACCGTAAATAATAATAAATGGCTATAGGCAAAATGTATTAACTTAGGATCCAGATTATCCATCATGCACAGGAAATGGTGAGTGGCAAGGAGGGAGAAGAACCGAACACTAAATGGAGAGAAATTGAGGAACGTGAAGTCGGGGAAACCGTACGAGTGCACTTCATCAGAAATTTGCTGCGTGGGACAAACTTAACTTTTCATCAATATTAGAACATCATGACGACGACTGCAGAGGAGGCCGTCGAAACGACATTGTTTACTTCTTTAACAGCATTTGCTAGTGCAACACAAGAGCTTACCTAGCAAACAAATATTAACAAGCAGTTTAACTGTCGGCTTCATCTAGGGTCTTTCAGTTTTCACTCACAGAATAACTTGGTGAGGTACGTCACTTTCCATTTTGACTTAATTCTTTCGACGTTTTGTTTATCATATATATTATTTGTATGAGGTGTTCTTTTTTGTCACAAACCAATATCTCTCTTGATAACTAACCGAAATGTATAAATTAGGTATCATTTTAAAGCTTAAGGTCTCCACTTTGATCACATCATATTTTAAGAAAGGAATTTTTCGCAATTCAACTCTTAAAGGGCAAAAATGTCTATTTCTAAAATGCTGTTTTTTGTACCTACAAACCATTTATATCCCTGCTTTCCTAACCGAAATCGATAAATGAAGTATTATTTTAAAGATTAAGATCTCCGCTTTGGTTACATCATATATTAAGACAGGATATTTTCGGACTTCATTCCTTAAAGGACAAAAAGTAGCAATATTTCTGCAAAACGTTTTTGTGTCACGAGCCATTTATCTTCCTTGATATCTAACCGATATAGATAAATGAGGCATCATTTTAAAGATTAAGGTATCCGCCGTGGTCTCATCATACTTTAAGAAAGGAATTTTTTGGTATTTGACCCTTAAGGTCCAAATTATCATTATTTCCATAACGTATTTATTTTTGTCACGCGCTATTTATCTCCCTTGATATCTAATCGAGATCGACAAATGAGGTATTATTTTAGGGATTAAGGTCTCCGCTTCGGTCAAATCGTATTTTAAGAAAGGAGTTTTTCCGAATTCGTCCCTTAAAGGGCAAAAGTACCAATATTTCTACAACGCGTTTTTTTGTCACGAGCCTTTTATCTGCCTTCATATCAAACCGATATAGATAAATGAGGTCTCATTTTAGAGATAAAGGTCTCCACCGTAGTCACATTGTATTTTAAAAAAGAAATTTTTCTTAAATCAACCCTTAAAGAGCGAAATTATCATTATTTCCCTAAAGTATTTTTTTCCATGAGTCTTTATCTCCCTTGATATCTAACCTAAACAGATAAATGAGCTATCATTTTGAAGATAAGGTCTCTGCGTTGGTCACATAATTTTTTAAGAACGAAATTTTTCTGAATTTGACCCTTAAAGGGCAAAAGCAATAGCTCTGAAATTCGCGCGTATGAGGCAGTTTACAGCCTCGCTGCTAGATAGCAGTAGCACATATCAGAGATATTAATAAACAGCTTCACTGGCATCGACTTTTTGTTATGTACCTATTACACTAAACAAATAAACAATTGAGGCGGTCGATTTTACATCCTATTACAAACCCCCGGCCTAACTATTCACTGTATTCACGAAATTCTAGACAGATAGATAGATATGTTCACTTTGATCCCATGTGAGAATAATTAGTATTTTCAATATTACTATATGATTGATAATATTCTCGCATGGTTCATCTAGTTAATGTTGAATTAGTGACAGTTTTGAGCACGAAAATGCTTTAGATGTCACAATTGTGTGAAATATGATACCCGCCGTTCAGATAACGGGACAGTCATGTACACTTGAATGATTTCGTTTATTTATTCTACGCAAACACAGACATCACTGACGGAGTTCAGTACGCGGAAACTTCGATGAGCTCTAGAATTCTCCGACCTGGGTAATCTGTTCGGCCTGTAATAATTCTGGTATTCGGTATGTTTGCTTTGAGCTTAGCTGCGGGCCAGTACGTTGTTCTGAATGCCCTCCGGGACCCGGCCCTACGGATAATCCTTTGATGGCCGGCATTGTGGTGCAGACTATCGCGCACACTGCCTCGCTGTGGAATTCCACCGAACTTACTGTAATACAGCGACCTCGTGGATTACAGAGCATGATCCAGTACTATGTTAGCGGCACCCAGTGGGAACGGGAATGCTTTGTGAGTGTTCTACGTAATAGGCCTTACACCAGATAGTAGACATTGTGAATTCAGAATGTTCAGGAAGAGATTCACATTAACGAAATGTAAATACGTGAACTCGGGAAATAACTGCCCGATCCCATGAAATTAACGAAGTATGTAATTGCACTATGTGAGTTGATTAATTTATATATTTAATTAGTTAAGGAGGGTTATACAAAACAGAGACTAGCAAATTTAAGTCTATTTACCTGCAGTTTTTTAACGTTTCATTCGTCTCGCGAGAATTCCAGAAGGTAGTCTAGTATAGGGTTTCAAGCAAGGGCGGATCCAGGATTTTGGTTTGGGGGGGAGCTTGGCTTGAGTGAATTTTGGCTCAGAGGGCTTGCCTTCAGTGGATTTTGGTTTTGAGGGGGGGGGGGGGCTTGAGTCTGCCATGGGGTAGTTTTTATAGCCTCCTCTGGCGTCGAATCCGTAGAGCTAAAAAAAAAAAAAAAGAGGTCTCAAAAGTACAATGTCGGGGGTGGACCAGGCAGATACTTTAGGGGGGGCCTTGAGCCCCCTAGCCCCCCCCCCCTGGTTTCAAGGACCCTTTTCAGTCAATCTAACCTACCCTCCTCCTTCTCTTAAAATACTGTTGTTACTTGTGTCGCGTGTTTGACCGAGCAAGATAACACAACTTGCCCCAAAGTGGGTCCGCCTAGCTCAGCTTAGGGGCCATCCTTAAATTACGTCACACGTTAAGGGGGAGGGAGGGGATCAATAAGGTTTGGCAAAGGGAGGGGACGAGTCGTAAGCTTAGTGATGTCACGTGTATAATTTGTATCACTTTTTGGTACGTAGCGGCCGTGCGAGTTCACGCTCCCTGTACCTACACTGTCACACGTCGGCCGCCTTTGACGGACGCTGAAAGGCCGATAACGCCTTTAAGGCTTTGACAAAATGTGACTTCCGCATATTTATTTAAACGGTCGTGTGGCATCTACGGGCTATATCTGTCATCATCCTAAGCCAGTAACCAACACAAGCAATGCCATAAGAGTTTTGGCCATCATGAAGATTCATCCTCAAATACTTGCTATTGACTTGCTATGAATTGCTATGCAAGTAATATAAAGGAATGGGTTCAAAATCCATGGATACAGGATGATTAAATTTTATATCATTCTTTTGATTTTATATATTTTATCAATTTTCTATAATGATTGATTTATTGTTGATTTCAAGAAAAAATTAAATAGAAATATATAGATAATATTGGAAGTGGGAGGGAGGGGTCACACAGATGTGACCACCTGTGAAAAGGCGAGAGAGAGGGGTTCCGGAAATCATGAAATTCTTGTGATGTAATTTATATATGTCCCCTCACTGTCGGCTGAGGTTTCAGGAATTCTACACGGCATCTGTAAGCTTTTGGCTATGAAAAGAGAGACCTAACAATAACTTAACTACGGTAACGTGGGTAACTCCTTTGAAGATGTTGTAAAGTTGGATTTATTATAGAAATCCATAGTACAGGGTTGATACACTTCCAAACTATAGAAAAATGCTAAACATATCAGAGGTACTACGATAGTGGAAAATAGTTGATTCCTGAATCTAAAATAGTGGCAGTTGGATTCCTGAGCCAGCGGAGGGAGAAATAGTGATGGAATTAGCCTAATAAGGTTATTACACCATGATTGTTGAACTACTCTCCAGGAACTCGCATCATCAACAGCGTCTAAAGCTTTGTTTCAAACTCGCTTGTCTGATGTTTAGTGGTAGGGAAAAGGCGCCCGTTATTGGATGGGTATTCAAGTGTTTGTCAGATGAAACCTGAATGGATTTCGCATGCTCATGCTGCTGGGGTTCTCAGAGAAGAGAGCAAATGAGGCCTTGCTTCGGCTGGAATGGCTCATAAAAGCCAACTGCCTTTCTTAGCGCTAATAGTTACCACAAAAATAAAGATTTACGACACTCCACAGATGGTAAGTGTGACAGTACGAAAATAATGAAAAAACACATAAAATTATAAGTTGAAGTTAAATTATTTGGGTTTCTTATGGAAACGTCTGCATCTTACAGGAAACGTCAATTATCGATGATACGCAAAACTGATTGAACAATCTCAATTTAATTCATTTATCTGTTGTGCCTAGCTTACAAAGAAAATACACAAAGAAAATGTTGAACTGCATTTATATCAATGGAGCATGAAATGTCTTGGTTGGCGGTACTGATCTTCAGTTCTAGAGACAACATTATAAACCTTTTCTGACTCAGCTCGCAGCTAGGGAGACTATCTACCGGCTCTTACCGCGTAACAGCTGGACCGAAAGACCACCAACACGCTGCAGAAGCGTGTCTTTCCGTTGCCCTTCACGAGTCATAATCTTTATCAAGTTCTCCCCTTAGGATGGGACATAAACCACTGGGATATCTTGCTTTTTTTTATCACTGCCTCAACGGCGTTATACAGCCCCGCTACGATTTGTAGCTTTATCTGTGTTTTCACTGATGGCGATGGATTTTATTTTCGAGAAATGTGCACTTTGGGGGAAAACCGGCTTTGACCGTAGTGATTACGGCCTGTGTGGAAACCCTTTTGATATTCTTATTTGTTCGATAGCTAACTGATTTCGTGTGGTCAGTTAGGGATCATTGCCGCAATTAGTTGTGTTAACAACTCGACGATTTTTCCCAGCTGATTTGCTCGTCTTGGCTCTTGATTACAGCATTGGTGCCCGTGTTGGTCATTTGAGTTGGTCGGCGGATGATTATTGAAGAGGCTTGATGACCATCTCTGAGGTCCTTCCGGTCTCCCCATTTGTTGGGAGTGACTGGGTTGACGGCTTCTGATGGCTGCTTGTAGCTTTCTTCTTATGGGGCATCCCCCATAACTGGCGGCGTGGTTAGAGCCACAGTTTGCACACGTCGGCGTTGCGTCACGCGGACGTGTGTAAACCAGGTTGTTATGACTCCCTCCTCAGCGAACGCAGCGCACTTGCTTGAGACAGTGAGAAGCTGTACAATAAATTTATCGGAAAAGTTTTTCCAAAACGGCGTCAGCGAGCTATCGAAATTTTTTAAGTAGGATAAAGAATCATTCCCTGTTAATGTAGTAAGGAAGATGAGAAACAGCAGCAAAATTAAAACAAAAATGCAACTCTTTTTACACAGGGTAGTAATAATAAACAGTGATGATAGAGATGAGGAGAATGTTTTTAGTTAACACCTCAAGAAGAAAAGAATCCCTGATTGTACCTGATAAAGAGGTTTGATCATTTGGAGGAGTGACTATTTTCAATATTTTATTCAGAATATTTATAATTATAAACGGTAGATAAAGCAAATATCGGTTGTGTTCATTATATACGCAATAATTTTGATGACAGTCTTGTAAGATAAAAAAGTACAAAATGTTTTCTGGAATTAACAGAGAAATAGTTACGCTTCACACGGGTAAAGGCAAGTCAAGCTAGTTAGAGTTCAAAAGTGGCCAAAAATGGAGTAACGTAGTTTGTGAATGCTCCCTAGTTAACCCGTTGTTGGCACCGATATCCACGATCTATCATGCCCTTCCAAATGATAACAGATGAGACTTTTAGAAATCTTTTATGTCTGTCCTATCAACTCTCCTTTGTGTGTGTGGTGTTGTTTTTGTTTTTTTTTACATGTCGACATTGTTGAATAATATATTTGTAGAATAGTTTACCTAATATTTTATTTAAATATACTTAGTCCATACAAAAACATTGTTGCGAAGACAGAAAGTAGCTACGGGCAAGACAAAATTCCGCTACGGGCAGTCAAAATTTCGCGACGCGCTATCAAAATTCCGCTACAAATAAATAATGATCGCAAGGAATATCAATAAAACTTACCTATCTTGATGAAGTCTTTTGTAAAATTTAGGAAGTGAGTTCTGAATAGAGATGTTATTTATTGCCAGCGTGGGTGTCAAATAGAGGATGACTGAAGTTTTACATTGCTGTCATCGTAATATTAGCAAAAACACTGACGACAATATTTTTATCACACCAATAAATTTAAAAAAAAGATGGAATTCATTGACCGGTTAAATCATGTAAGGGCAGAAGAAAGACAATACTGAAGGATTAAATGATTTCACTTTTTTGGCGTTAAACATACATTATTTACTAATCATTGCAGGCGAAGGCAAAATAACATTGTAACTGCAGTTTACAGTCAGTCACCGAGGATGATGGTGTAACGGTTAACGTTCTGGCCTCGCATTCGGGAGGACGCCGATTCGAATCCCCGTCCGGGCATCCAGATTTGGGTTTTCCATGGTTTCCCAAATCACTCCAGGCAAATGCCGGGATGCTTCCTTCAAAAGGCCATGGCAGAATTCCTTCCCATCCTTTCCAGTCTCTAAATACCTCGCTGTTGAGAGACGTTAAGCAGTTAAAAAAATATTCTTCATCAGGCGAGGCAAAGAATTTAGCTCCACTTTCTTTAAACTGATACATACACTTACCAGATTTCTTTAAATGATAATTAGTAACTGGAAAGGTCAAACAACAACTGTTTTCAGTTTGCAAGTCTAATTTCTCTTAGTAGATCACTGTTTGAGGTTTCAAGCTGTTCCTATTTTTTGCACCATAGAAAAAACCCTTTTGATACTCCTGAATTTTCACGCGGAAACCCTAATAATAATTAAGCTAACTAAAAAATATTTGGAAAAACATACTCTGCTTCAACAGTTTTAGCTTTAATTAACGCACATCAAAACCAACAACACTATTTGACTTTATCAATTCTTCTTTTTCTTCTTCTGAAAAATAGTGTGGGAGCTATCAAAATTCTTTTGCCACTTCCTGTTTGTTAATTCTAGACTAAATCTTGTCGAATATTCGAAAGGTTATTTTTTTTTTCTATACTTTGGTTCAGTGCATTATTTGCAACAAGAAATAGCATATTCTTAAAAGGTTTGTCGTTAACTGGAAACCTTTTTGGTAAAACTTGACACAGACTAGTCTGAATATCTCCTGTCCTTTTCACTACACTTTGCTAATACTTCCATAGTATGTTCCCCAACATTTACTTGTTCTATAGCGAGTAACATGTGAGGATCAAACCCGTTTAACTCATCTAAGACCTTTAGCATTACCTTCATCACTACGAACAGGCATCAAGTCAAGAAGTTGTGTCTTAACTTTGTCATGGTACACAGGATAATCCTGCAGCCGCAGATATGACAAAATTTTATTTTATTAAAAGTCTCATCATTTTCGAGATACTGATTTTTTTTCGAAACCTGTAACGTTCAGTTTATTACGTGCCATTTCTACAAATTAATGCTTTGGAACCCTATTTTTTAATTTACTCATCTTTTATTTAAAAACTTTTAAAAAATCTTATGTAAAAAGTGTATACAAACTTACAGCTTGTGCTGTAAAAAAAAATGTACTAAGCGGATCGTGCCAATTACATTAAAAATGGATTCGTTATTAATTTGTTTTCTATAGGGTATTTTAACGTTTTAAGAAAAAATATTGTTTTAGATTACCTACTCAAGTATCTTTGGGTAAATTAAAAAAAAACAGGGTTCAAAAAGTCTTAATTTGTAGAAATGGCATGGAATAAACTGAACAAAATCCCATGTTTCGACAAAACATTTTTTTTAAAAAATCAATAACTCGAATATAATGAGACTTTTACTAAAATAAAATTTTGTTATATAGTAGGAAATGGTGTGACCTATCTTCGGTTGCAGGATTATCCGTTCATTCCTGTATACCCTGTACGTATCTTACTAAAATACACAACCACCTAGTATTACCAGTATCAGTACTTTCATCTATTAGGACCAAAAAAGCATTGTCTTTAAGTTCGTTAGTTACATCGTCGTTGATTTTTGATGATAGAACATTTCGAATAATACTTATACACTTTATGCGTTTTTGTTGAACATTTTTCGCAGTAGCTGAATCCTTAAAATTTAGCTTTACAACTGTATCAATATGTCTGATCACCCTGAAACTAAGGTTACGAGCCGCAACTAATAAAATAAATCTTATGTCTGCTACCGTAGCTTTGGTTTCTTCTGGCTTTGGTTTGAAAATCTGAAAGAAAAAAAAAGGAAAGAAAATAGATTTGTGTGTGTAATTTACATAACTGAAATAATATCGAACCGTAACACCGGGAAATTATGAGAAGCTCTAGTGTACTAGAATCCCCTTTCACGTTATTTTGTATGAAATTCCACGTCAGCAAACACCAGGATTCAAACCGCGGTTTTCAGAGTGAGAGGTCTCAGGGTAAGTCATTAATCCATAAGCTCCACCATTATTTACAAACACATGATAAAAGTAAAAATCCTAGTATAATCTGTTTTGTATCGTCATTCTTCAAGTGAGACTTTCACTGTGATTTACCAAATTACAAAACGACTTTACAAGCCTTACACATAGTTTTTGAATTGTCCTCTTTCACTGATAGTATCCACTTTGGAAAAAAATCTTCATTCAACCACTTTTCTAAAAATAAATGTTTTCCCGACTTTATTTGAACCTGGTAATTCTTGCCGGTATCTCATTTTAGCTTGAATATAGAACAATTAACTTCTTCTGTACCACTCATCATTTGCAAAAACAACAGTAAAATCGTATTGAGGGCTGAGGCAAACTGGTGCATGGACTAAGGGATGAGCAAACATACAGGCGTTACATGAAGAGCGTGGAAATACACTTGCGGGGATTCAAAAACATTCTGCTTGCTATAATTGGTTATTCGATTGAGTAAGAGTAGGTAGTAATTTATTTTGGCTTCTTTAGAATAGACTACTAACAAAATGAATGTTGATCCTTAAGAAATTTATTTTTGAAAATTATTGCAATGAACTTTGCTAAATGTCGCTACGTTTTCGACAATTTGCACTATTCGACGCTACGTCTCCCAAGGGATAAATTTACGCTGCGTTTAGCGAACTTTCGCCACAGTTAACCCTTTCCAGCCCACGGGGTCCAAATGGACCCAAAAGTTTATTTCACATTTTGAATATGACCGTGAATTCCCACTGGTTCTGTATGGCACCATTTCATTCTTATGTGTTTTCTGCAGCAACAGATGGCAGCACCAAAGATATAGCATAAGTAGAAAGCTTCCTTTGGCTTTGTTTACAGACGGTAGTGTAATGAATGGTCGGTAGTTGTTACTTGGGAAGTAAAATTACAACCTATGGCCGAAGCAGGAATGATGTTAAGAGCAGAATAACACTAGCAAAAAGAGCCTTCATGAAAAAGAGAAACCTTCTAGTTTCAAATATTGATCTAGGAATCAGAAAGAACTTTTAAAACTCTTTGTGTGGAGCACAGCACTTTATGGTAGCCAAACATGGACTTTAGGAGTACCGGAAAGAAAGAAAATTGAAGCATTTGAAATGTGGTGCTACAGAATAATGCTGAAAATTAAGTGGACAGACAAAGTAAGAAATGAACGAGTTTTGGAAATGATGGGTGAGAAAAGAAGTTTGTGGAAGAAGCTTACAGGTAGAAGAGTAGGTCATATTTTGAGACTTGCAGGATTGGTTAATTTGTTAGTGGAGGGCAGTCGAAGGTAAGAACTGTGGAGGAAGACAGAGATTAGAATATAGGAAGCAGATAATTGAGGATGTGGGCTGTAAGGGATATGTAGAAATGAAGAGGTTAGCACAAGATAGGAAGGGATGGAGGATAGCATCAAACCAGTCGAAAGACTGACGACAGCAAAAAAAAAAAACAAAAAAAAACGGAATCATTAGAAACTAGGGATGGGCAAAATATATCGATGTATCGATATATCGATATTTTTTCAAAAAAAATCGATATTTATCGCCGATATTTTTATTTTCGATATATCGATACATCGATACTGTATTTAGTGTATCGATTTTAAGCACCAATTCGATATTTTTCCCACGAACGCAATTCAGTATCCAATTTAATCGTTACATGTATATAGGATAAATATACGTATATATCCAATCTTCTGAAAGTGTCTTAAAAAGTGAATTCGTCGAAATATAACAGCTTCATCAGCGGTTGATAGGTTAAAAAAAGCTGTTAAATTTTAACAATTTTACGTTAACGTCATTTTTATGTTAGCATGTAAGCGGTTGTTTTATCTTTGTAGTTGAAATATTATCTTTTCAACTGTTTTTTTTTTTCATTTACGAATAACAATTAATGGGTTAATGAACCACAAGTCATTATGAATAACTGTTAATTCATTTAAATGTCTACAATCTAGTCTACAGTCAAAACTCCTTAATCCCAAGGAATACGTTCCGTAAATTAGCCGCAAATACGAAAATCTTGAATACGGAAACCTTGAATACAGAATGTTAGTTTATATAGGATTATAGGGAATACGTTCCAAGTATACAGAAAAATTTTGATGTAATGGAGTGATTATCGCACTTTGAAAATAAGAAACCAATTTTTGATTGCTTTAAATCCTCAATCCTAAAGTTCATTGTAATGCTCTTTAAAATATGCATATAGCTTTCTCGTGAATTACAGCCCCACTAAAGAATACTTTCTTGTGATCTTCGATTGATGTAGTGAGAGCGGTTTTTAATTTATTATTCACTGAGACACCAATGGTTTTTACTGGTAGTAAGGTGATCTTCGAACGCCTCTCCCGTGTCAGGTTGTAGGCGATTACCATGGGTGATGTATATCCCTCCAAGGAAAGTCCTAGGAAGATGAACTGGGGTGGTTTCCCGTTTCACCGAACATGGTGGTGTAATGGTTAGCGTTCTGGCCTCGCATTCGGGAGAAGGGTGGGTCGAATCCCCGTCCGGGCATCCAGATTTGCGTTTTCCATGGTTTCCTAAATCACTCCAGGCAAATGCTGTGATACTTCCTTCAAAAGGCCATGGCCGAATTCCTTCCCATTCCTTGTCCCCCATCCTTTCCCGTCTCTAAAGACCTCAATGTTAAGAGACGTTAAGCAGTTAAAAAAAATTCCCCGTTTACTTCCTCAGTGTGACAGTGCTCCTAAGTGTGTATGACAGTGACACTGTGTGGCTCGGTATGGAGTGTTGTGGATGAGAGATGAAAGAAGGGAGAGGGTGGAAGCCGGTGTCGGCATGTTCAGGCCTACTTTTGCGAAACATTCTAAAGGGGGCGCCAAGCTTAACATTCTCATCCAACGGATGAATCACCATCAACAACATCGTATGCCCTTGCACCATACGCAATGCAGAGAGGTTTGGTGATTAGAAATTGCAACTTACTGGTCAAGCCCTGATGATGAAAATCGTTGATGTAGTGTTAAGTGAAAATAATTCATTTGCAGCACTCTGCGATCTCGCAAAAAGTATTGTGACTTATTTTAAGCAGTCTGTTAATGCTATGGATCTATTAAGATCTGAACAAGAAGCATCTGGGGAAAAGGAAGGAGAGGTGTTGACTTTGACACAAGCTGTTAGCACTAGATGGAACTCCTTCTTTAATACGTTAGAACGATTTGTCAGACTCTCTGCAATTGTAGCTAAAATCTTAGCTACAGAAAGCCAGTCAAATATAAACACACTTGATATGGTTGCAACTTAACAGCTTAATGTAATACGTGACCTCATTGTCCTGCTTGGTCCTTTCAAAGAAGCCACCGAAGGGGTTAGTGGTACAAATTATGTGACTGCTAGCTTAGCCATTCCTGTTACAAATCTGATTCGACAAGTAACGGAACAAGCTACTCCTTCGACCACTTTAGGATTCACGGTAAAAGAGGCTTTACTCCAAAGAATTAAAGAGAAATTAAGTCCTTTAGAAGGAAATACATTCCTTGCAGCAGCTACCATTTTGTACCCGCGTTTCAAACGTATATACTTCACTTCTCCAATCGGTGTGTCAAATGCGATATCTACAAGAATTAATGATATTCGCTTGGAACTTAGACGACGAGGACAAAGTTCTTCAGAAGTAAGGTCTACAGCAGCAACACAATATATCGCAGATAACTCATCAATTTGGTCCACACATTAAAAGCTATTATCCCTTAGCACTACTGTTATGCAAGGGGTTCCAAGCTCTGGCTCAGTTCCTAATGAGCTTAGGCAGTATCTGGACCAACCATTAATAGACAGAAAATCAGACCCAGTAAAGTTTTGGGTGAATTGCCAGTGCTCCAGCTTCTTCTGTGTCGTCCAAGAGAGTGGCTCCTGCACTCAACTTAGCTGTACTAAACAACAGGAGTAGATTGATGGGGGAGCACATAAAACAGAGAGTCCTTTTGATGTCCATATCAGACGAATACTGGTTTGATTGATTGAAAAAAATAATAAATTAATAAAAGTTTGTATAATTTCTACCTGAGTCTTTAATTTTCAGAATTTTCTTAAATATTTTGATGTATTTTATGATTTTTTTTTACATAATTACTCCTTTTAGACAAAAATATCGAAATATCGATATTTTTCCCCCGATATATATCGATAGTGTTTGTAAATATCGTTTCGATATTTATCGATATATTTTTTTGATTGCCCATCCCTATTAGAAACCATAGAAAAGCTTAATTATTTTTTTTATATACCCCCATTAATTTGGGATGGAAAAAGCTAAGATAAAGACTAATCTGATAAATTACCGTTGATACAAATTGTTTATATTTTTAAATTTCAACACTTCGACAGCGAGAAACAAATTTTGTTTTACCTTTTTCATGAAAGTGCAAACAACTGGGCGGATTTTCATAGTGTTTCAAACGCGAGTAATCTGCAGTCCCGGTTCCGAAGGCTGAACTGAGGTATTTTTTTATATTTACGCGGCTGAGAAATAGAGGAAAACGTGTCTGTGTTTGCTTCATTGAACTCGTTTCAAGTAAAAACAGCTGTTCGGATTTTTCATCAGATTCTGGGATAGTAATGATGCTAAATGGTGCAATAACAGTAGTATATCCATTTCCCTTTTGTGGATGCTGCTTGCATGTCTTCAGACGAATGTTGCCGAATGAAGTGTGTTATTCAGACGAGGATGAATGGATGCAGATGGAAATCCCGGGGCATGATTCTTTAATCTTGCGCGTTCTCGCCTCGCATTCAGGAGGACGGCGGTTCCAATCCCCGTCCGGGCATCCAGATTTGGGTTTTCCATAGTTTCCCAAATCACTCCAGGCAAATGCCGGGGTGCTTCCTTCAATAGGCCATGGCCGAATTCCTTCCCATTCCTTGCCCCCCATCCTTTCCCGTCTCTAAAGACCTCGCTGTTGGGAGACGTAAAGCAGTTAAAAAAAAAAAAAAAATAATCTTGCCTTTCCGAAACACACAAAGGCGGATTTAACGTCCTTATCTCGTCGAAGGATCACTGTAAACAGTAGCTTCTGCTCTCATTCCCGAAGTCTAAGATTTAATTCTGGCGTGTTGTAAACCGTGATTACAAGTTGTGCACTAATATCTTTATTATTCTGACAGCCAAGTCTTCCATGGCGATGATTTCTTCCACCACTATGGCTCTAAGCCTGTAACCCTCCCTCGAACATCAGATATCATTACAGCGACTAAGAAAACGCGATGATGAAGCGAGCAATATTTGCACTAAATTTCATAATCGTATAAAGAAAACTAATGAACCTCAAAATAATTTATAAGGTTCGTGTATAAGAACTTAAAATTTGCTGGAGTATGACGAATGACAGTAAGTTTTAAAGTTACTTAAGCTTATTTTAGGGTTTTATTTGAGACGTTTAGTGTCTTTTTGGTGAATTTAGCGCGTCGAGGAATGTTTACATACTGCAGCAAAGGGGTTTAGTGGAAGAACCGCACCTTGTATGGTAGGTACGTCAGTCGGGATGCACAAAATCGACAAAGTGGAGGAAATGTGTAGATAGGAGCAAGTGGCAATATGACAGGTCTTTCGTCTTACATTTTTTTTTTTTTACTTGTGGCTTTACGCATCGTCGACGTCGAGGTCATTAGAGGCAGGATGAGACTGGGGACAAGGAACGGGAACGAATTCGGCCATGGAATTTTGAAGGAAGCATCCCAGCATTCGCCTGGAGTGATTTGGAAAACCATGGAAAACCCCAATCTGGATGCCCGGACGGGGATTTGAACCACCGTCCTCCCGAATGCGATACCCCGAGCGTTAACCACTCACCCACCACGCTCGGTTTTAGCCTTATAGTAGCCTAAGAGCGTACATGGTAGCTCCAGATATTGTGGCGGTACGGACTGAATTCTTTACTGGGAGTGAAACATTGACTTGATTGGTAGCTTTTATTCGCTCGACGTTTGGTTAGGCGTACGTGAAGTTTCGGCCGTGTGGTGTTTGGTGTCATAACATCTTTCAGATTTTTTTTGAGGTTTTACAATATTGTCTGAAACACAGTGTCTAACTTCCATCTCTGAAAATGCGGCGACCTTTAATGTGTAGTAGAAGGCAAACTTAACGTCAGCAGTATTCAGATTCGATTCAGCAGTTTTATTTCAGTTTTTAATTGTTCGTTTCATAACCAGAAAAATAGATTTGCATAGAGCAGTAATTGAAAACCGATATTTAATTTAAAGAATTTAAATTATTTTTGATCGCTAAAGGAAATAGCATTTATTATTCAGGAAAGTGAACATAGCCAGATTCCCTAAACTTTGTATAAAATACAGTTACGGAAAGCGATATTAAATTGTTAACGACAAATTTTGGTGTTTTTACTACTTTTGACTGCTGTTCGCACGTCGTGTGTATAGGCTGATGTAACCAGCATGTTGTCTAGGCTGCATAAGTGGAAAGTAATCCATGCGAATCTTTAGGATTGTCCAATGTCCGCCTACACGAAATCATCGCCAACAAGCAGCAAACTCGGTCCGAGTTACACGTCTGGATTGTAAACACTAGAAGCTGATGTAAACAGTTACTCTCGTTTCTCCCTATTATGGAATTTTCAACCTTCTTGATTCATCCTTCTCATCTTCTGAGACACAGCCGGTTTTTCTCATTTCGAAAAATATTCATTACAATAGCAGCAAGGCGAACAGGAGGCGGAATTATAAAATCTTCGTCATCATCTTATCAGAAAGGTCTTAATTAGTTAGTTCTGATAATTATTTGTGCAAAAACTCGGTGTGCAACCTTTTCGCAAGAAAAGGGCACTTACAGCAAAATTCCGTGTACTGTTTTTTAATTATGATTACACTTTTTTTCTATCATGAAAGCTTTCAACACTATTCAAATTGAGAATAGGACATCTTTTAAGAACGCAAAAGTAATTTTCAGTGGAACTGATACGCAAGTTAAAAAATAATTTACAATTGTCTTATTATAGTTCAGTTGGAAAGTTCAGACAATAGACTGAATTTAATTTTTAACAATTAGAACACTTCTATTGGTTTATAACCGAGCGTGGTGGTGTAACGGATAGCGTTCTGGCCTCGCATTCGGGAGGATGGCGGTTAGAATCCCCATCCGGGCATCCAGATTTGGGTTTTCCATGGTTTCCCAAATCACTCCAGGCAAATGCCGGGATAATTCCTTCAAAAGGCCATAGCCGAATTCCTTCCCATTCCTTGCCCGCCATCCTTTCCCGTCTCTAAAGACCTCGCTGTTAGAGAGACGTTAAGCAGATAAAAAAAAAAATCTATTGCTTTATCGCAGAGGTCGGCCAACTTTGGAGGCCAAAGAGCCAATTTCACCTTTAAAGGATTCGGGAAGAATTTATAAGAGCCATAGTCCTAGTTTTTTATATAACTATTTGAGAACAGTTAACATGTCCTTTGAAAGGAAATTGCATTTTTTCTTTCTATGTTCTAAATTACTAGTGTCGGTAAAGATGTACAAACAAAATATTATTAAAGAGCCGCACTAATATTCTCAAAGAGCCACATGCGGATCGGGAGTCACTGTTTGCCGTCCCCTGATTTATGGGGTGCAGTATTTCCTGAAATTTGAGAACAATAATTTAACACTTACAGCAAATATGCCACTTGAAAACAAGATCATGAGTGAATTAACAGTTCTGAATTTTCTAATTTCAATATACTGCAGTAATAATCATTAGTTTGCTCTAATATTTCATAAAATGTTACTTGTCTGATTCAGTATTTGTCGTGGGGGTGCTTTCAACATTATCTTCGGTATTCTGTTCTCATGTAAACGGCAGGCCATTATGACATCAATGTTCTTACGCATCAGAGATTCAAAAACTGCAACGTTATCATCAATTAGGTTGAGCGGTCTGGTGGCTCAGTGGTTAAGGTGTCTGACGACGGACCGAATGGTCCCCGGTTCGAATCCCTGTCTCGGCGGGGATTTCCACCGGTCCTTAACCCTCTGGCATAGCTTGCTGTGTAATGCGAATTACGCCAGAACGGTTCGAGTGTTCGGAATCGACGTTAAACTGTAGATTCCCTGTATCGGGTAGGATTCCTGGGTTACGTAAAGGTGACTACGACAGGGGCGGAATGCGCAGCCTGTCACCCTGTCACTAGGTTATTACGACCACACTGACTTAATATATTATTATTATCAATTAGGTCTAGCAAAAATTCTAGAACTATTGTTGTATATAAAATGAACCTGTCGACGAGCAAAAAATTCCTTGATAAAGACCGCATTGTTACATCATTAATAGAGTAGGCCCTACATTGTTTTCATTTCAGAAGATACTATTTGCATCAATTGTCATTAAATGTATCTGTATTATGAAATTAACCTGTGTTTGTCCCATGGATTATTGATTTTTTAAAGTCAAATTAAATGTAAATTTCTTTTCTAAACTGATCTACTAAATGAAGGGTATTAGAATTATGTTCTAGAAATAAAAGACTATTGTCATTTAAACAGTTTTTAATTAAAACATTCAATCCATCAAATAATAAAAATTGGCGTGTTCTGCAGCATTTCATAGCGCCCGCCGTCCACTAGAGCAGAAAAAAGAGCGCCACTCACTAGGAGGAGTGGCGCCACCACGACCGCCGCCAGGGAGGGCACCAAGGTCCGCTTTAAAGTTGGTCCCTCACGCAGCAGGGAATGTCCGTGAAGATAACACACGAGTTTCGATCAGGCACCTGATAAACAATTGTGAATTCAATGTTTGCGAACTTTGCTTTTGTATTCGGTTCTGTTCACTGTAGAACTCGGACTTTGCTGTTGGCGTCTCGTTTTGTTCCTATTGCCGACCCTAGCGTAGGACACTTCAACAAAAAAATAATATGCACTTAAAAGAAATGTAGTAGTTCTATTGCAAACGAACAACACTTGACAAAGAAGAATACGAAGAAAGAAGAAAAATAATTACGTTTAGAGATTACAAATGCATTGTAGCATGGCAGTGTGCGCGTCATGGTGCTCGGAGAAGGTTGTGTGGAACCAATTCACGCGCTCTGTACATAATCTAAAATAGCTTTTGAAATGTACGGAAAAGTTGTGTCAATGTAACATAAGTGTCTTAAACGTTGTGTTTTTCCAAACTATGTCAATATATCTCTCAATTTGTTTATCCGGGCTAGCGGCTTGTATGTGTTGAGAGAGGAGGATTGGGCCGTTCTCGTCTAAATAACACCCAGCAATCCACTAACGGAGTGGTTAGCGAACACTTGGCTGACAATTTGCCAGGAGAATTGGTAGCTCGCAGAATGTGCAACTGCATTCCCGAAGATTCGAATTGGATCACCGCAGACGATTTTTCTTCGAAATTGAACATCAGAAACGGCTCCCGAGATCTACTCTGTCAGACGTGCAATCATTATCGAGACTAGGGATGTAACAGAGCTCCGCATCCGCAAGTGCGGAACTTTCGCGTGAAATCCTACCTCCGCATACGCAATTTTTATTGCGGATATATAGCGAAGGTTTTGTTTACATTGTATTATACACTCCTGGAAATTGAAATAAGAACACATTGACGCCGGTGTGTAAGACCCACCATACTTGCTCCGGACACTACGAGAGGGCTGTACAAGCAATGATCAAACGCACGGCACAGCGGGCACACCAGGAACAGCAGTGTTGGCCGTCGAAGGGCGCTTGCTGCGCAGCGGTTGGGCACCGCCGCAGTCAGTGTCAGCCAGTTTGCCGTGGCATACGGAGCTCCATCTCAGTCTTTAACACTGGTAGCATGCCGCGACAGCGTGTACGTGAACCGTATGTGCAGTTGACGGACTTTGAGCGAGGGCGTATAGTGGGCATGCGGGAGGCCGGGTGGACGTACCGCCGAATTGCTCAACATGTGGGGCGCGAGGTCTCCATAGTACATAGATGTTGTCGCCAGTGGTCGGCGGAAGGTGCACGTGCCCGTCGACCTGGATCCGGACAGCAGCGACGCACGGACGCACGCCAAGACCGTCGCATCCTACGCAGTGCCGTAGGGGACCGCACCGCCACTTCCCGGCAAATTAGGGACACTGTTGCTCCTGGGGTATCAGAGAGGACCATTCGCAACCGTCTCCATGAAGCTGGGCTACGGTCCCGCACACCGTTAGGTCGTCTTCCGCTCACGCCCCAACATCGTGCAGCCCGCCTCCAGTGGTGTCGCGACAGGCGTGTATGGAGGGACGAATGGAGACGTGTCGTCTTCAGTGATGAGAGTCGCTTCTGCCTTGGTGCCAATGATGGTTGTACGCGTGTTTGGCGCCGCGCAGGTGAGCGCCACAATCAGGACTGCATACGACCGAGGCACACAGGGCCAACACCCGGCATCATGGTGTGTGGAGCGATCTCCTACACTGGCCGTACACATCTGGTCGAGGGGACACTGAACAGTGCACGGTACATTCAAACCGTCATCGAACCCATCGTTCTACCATTCCTAGACCGGCAAGGGAACATGCTGTTCCAACAGGACAATGCACGTCCACATGTATCCCGTGCCACCCAACGTGCTCTAGAAGGTGTAAGTCAACTACCCTGGCCAGCGAGATCTCCGGATCTGTCCCCCATTGAGCATGTTTGGGACTGGATGAAACGTCGTCTCACGCGGTCTGCACGTCCAGCACGAACGCTGGTCCAGCTGAGGCGCCAGGTGGAAATGGCTTGGCATGCCGTTCCACAGGACTACATCCAGCACCTCTACGATCGTCTCCATGGGAGAATTGCAGCCTGCATTGCTGCGAAAGGAGGATCTACACGGTACTAGTGCCGACATTGTGCATGCTCTGTTGCCTGTGTCTATGTGCCTATGGTTCTGTCTGTGTGATCATGTGTTGTATCTGACCCCAGGAATGTGTATATAAAGTTTCCCATTCCTGGGACAATGAATTCACGGTGTTCTTATCTCAATTTCCTGGAGTTTATATTATTATTTTCTATTTATACGAGATTTGACCTATCATCGAGTTTTTTTTTTTTTTTTTCCTTACGGTCTTGCAATAAAAGTAACAATGCACTGAACGATGTTATTACCTAAGCGACTAATTTACAAGTTTGAATTTGTATGTAAAGTAAAGCGCCCTATTCTCGGTTCAACTCGTAGAACATATGTACAGAAATATCGTAGGATGCGGTCACCCATACACGCTACTAGAAAGGGTCCATCAAAATGTTCCAAGCCAATCACTTGCACTCGTACTTTCCAGCGGCACACCAGCGTCCATATCACACACTCGTAGAATGATTCTTCCAATCATGATCCAATGCAAAAGCTTGTTGGACTACGAGGAGTGGTGTTTGTCTGGGAGTCCAATAACATCCAACACGTCCTACATGTAGTCCTTCAGCTCCTTTCACGGCCCATCAATATTCCTTTATACGAAAATCGGATCATCGTAGGTCCTACAAGTTGGACTGTGAATGGGCATCTATAGCGGTGTAAAGGCGATGGCCTCTCCTTGTGCTTGACGCTTGAATTAGTAGAGCCACAAACTCTTCCAAGATTGTTTTTGGACGCTTGCGTAGTTACGAAAATAATTTAATTAACTTGTGAAATCATCTCCTGTTTATTGTTGTTGAAAGATAAGGCTATAAATACATCAATATTACAGTATTTTTGGGAATAGTATATCCGCTTATGAAAAAGTATAGATAAAATTTTGATTTTCAGTTTTTGATAAACTATTAAATATAAATAATAATAAATTTATTTTTCCACCTCCGCTTTCGCAAAACATCCGCATCTTCATCCGATAAGTTGACCTTCCTTACAACCCTAATCGAGACTCACCAGGGAACTGCTTGAGGGTGGCGCTCCTTACCGAAATTTACGAAAAAGAACAACTACCTCTACTTCTACCTCTGCTAATTCCGTACACATTAGTGCACTAGGTCTGGAAGGGGACCATAGTTTCCTCATACAAATTTACACCATACGTGCGGAAGAACCCGGCGTATAGAACACTGTAACAGAATTACGTGAGGCTGTTATGTATTAGAGCTAAACTTGTGTTGCCCAACTAGACAGACCATAAGAAGATTGGCTGTATGGAGAGATGCGAGCCAGACGAGCAGACTAAGGTTTCAGGGAGTGTTTGCCGTGTGCAGGCGGCTAAGAGGATTTGTCAAACACTGGCCAGCGCGAGAAAAACAAGATCGCCCCAACGGTAACAGGCAGGGGTCACGACAAGGTTAGCAGAGACAAACGAATAACTTAGAGTGTAGATGTCTAGACATACGACTTCAACTCTTTAATACCATTAACTGACAGTGAGATCAATAAGTTTTTATCACCATGAATGTTTAAGATAATCTATACACTAAAACAAGTTTCTTAGCAAGTGGTCCCTGAAGATGGTATGGATGATCCGCGGGAAAAATAATAAAAAAAATTATATACTGCTTTCGTAATATACAAGGCTATTAACGAGTATAAGCCATATGCTCAAATTCTTTAAGGCCACGAGTATTTCAGTAACCAAGCAAAAATCTGGTATTTCCAGTATATGATTGCATTTTCCTACAATAGACTACTCTTTGTCAGTAGACATTGAAAAAGCGAATTTCGTTTAAGGGTTAAAAGGATTATTATAATGACATATTTCTGAGGGTCTATAAGTATGTGTGATGAACTGCGGTACGTGGAAACATAAGAATGATGAAGTAAACAAAATAACTAAATATCAGTATGTAATTAACAATTAATATTTCATTTTCATAATCGTGTTTATGTATGAACTCAAAACATGATTTATTATGTTACAATAGGCCAGTAAAATATTGCCTAGATTATGATATTATACACATTGGTAAAAATTAGGCCCAAATAAGTTCGTGAAAAGGTGCATTTTTGACACTTTACTGGTACTCGAATTGAAAAAGATTGAGAAACGTGTATTAGAGTCATAAAACTAATATACAGGCATACGAAAAACACATCACCAAATGAATTTTCAGTATGTAGTTTTTATATTCACATACCTGCATTTGCTCATTACGTGGAATACAACCGCTTATCATTAAGGCTTTCGCCTCTTTTTCGGCTGGCCAATTCTCTTTTCGCCCTCTTGTACCTTCATTGCTTAATCTTAATTCTCCATAATTTATTTTATCATTGAATTTTACTCTTATCCTTGATTTCGTGTAGCCATCTTCAATGAATCAAAGTCAGAAAAGAATCGAATGAAGAGACTAGAGGTTAAGGAATTATACTGATGATGATGCCTGGATGGAAAGTGGATGAAGAATTAAGAGCAGAATATGGATCGGAAGAGAGTACCATGAAAGTAAATTAGCACCTTATTTCAGGCACTGGGGAGAGGTATGGAGTTTATTTATAGATATGGGTGCCAGAGACTGGAATAAATTATCGAGTGAGGTAATGAAGTATCTAAACCTGTTAAACAAGCTGCACCACAATCAATGTTGGTATAAAGCCCGGTCTACACGTAACGTCTTGACGGACGTTTTACTTGATCAGGCAAAACGTATCAGACAGAACATTGTGTATGGACAGCAAAACGGACGTTTTACCTGAACTGAAGGAAAACTGACGACTTCCAGAAAACGAATCGGCGGGAGCATTGTTTTCGGTTTCGAATGATGTTTTCCATTCAGTCTTTAGTCGCCTCTCGGCTTGTGCGAAGGTAAAATAACTACTATTTTGTTTTTCTTTTCGAAAACATTTTACGCGGTGGACTTTTCGAATCTACGACAGCAGTCACATGATTTGTTTACTGAATTTATCGAGTTGCATCCTAGTTAACCTTCTATATGACAAGTTAAAATCAAATGTCTACAGCTACCGAGACAAGAAAATCAAGCAAATAAATGTAAGGAAGTGAATCTTGGAGATATAAAGGGAATCGATATGATTTTTATGTTTTCACACACACGTTTGGAATTCTGCTATCTTTGAAGATTTTATTTACCAAACTATAATGTTTATGCCCAATAATAGCAACATTTTATTCTTTTTTTTTTTGCTCATGACTTTACGTTCCGTCGACGTTGAGGTCATTAGAGCTGGGATGGGACTAGGTACAAGGAACGGGAAGGAATTCGGCGATGACCTTTTGTAGGAAGTATCCCGGGATTGCCTGTAGTGATTTGTGGAAACCATGAAAAACCCAAATCTGGACGCCCGGACGGTGATTCAAACCGGCGTCCTCCCGAATGCGAGGCCAGAGCGTTAACCACTCACCCACCACGCATGGTGACAACATTTCTATCTTAAAACATTTCAGACATTTTAAAATTTGATTACCATCACTTTTCAATAGTATACTAAAATAAATAAGAATTACAATGATTAACAGAAAAATTTATTTTACATAATTGTTCTTAAATGTCTAAAATATACACTAAAGATATATCATTTGTTTAATTTTATTTTAATTTAAACTTATTTGAAAAGATGTTCAACAAAAAAATACAGTTTTTACTTGTGTAAATTTTATAATAACTGACATTACTGGAATGTGTGGACATTTTTTAAATCAACCTAACGTACTTCGTCAAAGCGTAATAGTGAGGGGAAGTAGCTGGCTCAATCAGTCTCAAATTACGCTCTCCAGTGCCGTGAATTCCAGGTTAAGTGAGCGAAGCAGCAATATCGAATGAAGAGTCTGGAAGCCATATTGTGCCTCGACAGCGTTTTGAAGTTACAGGAAATTTTTTATAAAATATTCACAGACCGGACTAATTTCTTAAAAAATAAAATTCATACGTCGTCACAGAACAAAGTGAAATTACAGCTTGTAAAACATGTTTAGATAATAAACAATGAAACAGCTTCTGCCGAAAAGAATAGCAAAAAAAGATACGAGCTTTAAATTGATTCTTATGGAAAAAGTTTATGATACATTCCCACTGAAACAAAGGTTAATCAAATTAAAAAAATTAAAAAAGTTTATTTCCACATTAAACTTATTTTTTTACATACACACAAACTCTGACAGAAATGAGAAAATGCTGCACCGAAGCTGCCCAATCTACTAAAGGAATAAAACATGTGTGTCATCTATCAACCAAACTTAAAAAAAAAAAAAAAAAATAGCCAAAAGAAATATTACCAGAGTGGTAAAATAAATAAATAAATGTTTATCAAAGAGTCTTAACTGCTAAAGACTAGACTACTATCTCCATACTTTGTTAGTTGCAGATGATATGTCTTATCGTCGGTACGTGATAATATAGAACGAAACGTTAAAAAGAAAAAAAGTTGGAGTGATTTCTGGAAAGGCAAAATTTGTCGTTGTAATAGGGGCACCTGATCTTGTTAAAAGAAATGAAATGATGATAGAAAATAGCACAGAATAAAAAATATGTTGTTATAACAACAGATACGAAGTAAATGAAAAAAACGGGAGTACTATCAAAAATAACACTAGCAAGGCGAAAACACAGAAAAATGTTATTCTGTTACTTTTAAATAACAGTAAGAATGAAGAAAAGATATATAAGACGATAAGAAAAAATTACATTTGTACGGATCTGTAACCTGGGGAAAACACTGAAGGCAGTGGAAATTAATTTGTTGACAGAAGTGCTAGAGAATCTAGATTAAAACACAGACCAGATGAAGAAATAAAAATATGTATGAATGTTTATCAGAGAGTACTTGAGGGAAGAGAGTCCTACTTTCTTACTTAGTATGTTGAAAGAGAGATGGCAACCAGTCGATGTATGGAAGAACGGAAGACCAAGAAAAGAACGGACAAGACAGTGTGGCTATTTTCACAGGAGAGGAAATATAAACAGCTGAGGCGTTCTGGACGAAAATGGCAGCCATATGGGCTGAAAGACACAGCAAAAATCATGAAGTTAGCTCGCGTATTCTCTGATGTATAAGCAATTGAAGCTAGCTTACAGTATAGTACACTGAATTTTTTACGCATTTTGATCTCAGGAAGCTGACTTTGGTGTTAAGTTTTTACCTAACCTGCAGTCCTTACGAAAACAACACAGGATGTTTTCGTAAAATAGTTCATGTAATTAAAAAAATTAAGACATGGAGGTCTCTTTTCCAGAGGATATGATTTAATAATTACAGTTAGTTCTTTCTTACCAGCAATAAGCAAGCATTCTCCCGCAATCTCATTTCTTTTTTTAGAAATGTTTTAACATCCACGTATTCTGAGTTGGACCTGAACTTTTTCACTGAAGACGACGTACCTGTGGAGAAAAGAAAGGTGTTAACAAAAGGTTAAAGTCTGAAAACGCAGTTACATATTCCTTATTAAATTGTATCAAATCTGCATTATTTTGGTACCTTTATATGTCTATTATGATGCTATGTGTTAGGCATATGTAATATTCAAGTTATCCTGATCAAGTTCTTGTACGTTCCAACACGTATTCCGGTCTAGTTCCGAAATATATTGCAACAATGGGTCCAGAATCAATTGTATCGAACACTCAAAATGTTGTAATTAGAGAGCATAGATGAGCTATTAAAGTGTGGAAAATAATGTAATATGGTAAACCGAACGATGTAAATGGAATAAGGTTTAAAGGGATAGATACAAATGAATAATGACTCGATTTTTTTCAGAGGTATTAGTAATAGGCGTAATATTGCTTTATCAGGTACCAACAGTAAATAGAAGCTAAGAATAGTGATAAATAATTTCAAGGCTTTGCTTGTGCTCAACTCTGAGTTCAGACGAAATATAAATAAACAAAGTGATTCTTATAGTGCTCCAAATCTTAAAAACATTTGTGGATGTTACGTGTTTCTTGCCTGAAATACGTTGTTGGGGCCGGGGGGTGGGGGGGGTGGGGGGGGAAGAGACCGCAAGTAAACATCATTCTAGGTCATCAAGAGTTGCACATTACAACATATGTTGTCATGATGATAAATTATGTTCTACCCCTCCTTTTTACTGATTTGGTTTCCAGTATAGCTGCTGATAATTAAACGTAATTAAAATTTTAAAATGAATCTACCATTGTTGAATCTCGTGTATTCCGAAGACAAATATAACCTTCCTTGTGAACTGGAAAATAAGCGGAAGTTTCGAAAAAGATATCTGCACATCCACAAAGAGAATACGTTTTTTATTCATAATGCGAATGCCATTATTGGCAGTAAAAACCTCAACTATGGCTTGGCGATCTACGTTACAGAGCTTAAACTGGCAAACCAAAATTGCTCTGTCGTGACCAAAAAACCTAACGCGGTAAAAAGAAGTACGTGGGATACAAATAAAGATGTGAATAGACGCTGTTCACACACACTAATCAACCTTTTACACTTTAAGGATTGACTAACGATCCCAAAAATACATGTTTTTCTTTTTTTCTTTACACAGTGAAAAATTTGTTGCACTTTCCATCATTGGATTTAATCTGCAATGTTAACAGTAGTGGCAGTAAAATGGAAAGCACAGCAATTAATTTGAGAAGTTTTATGCTTTAGTCATTAGGAATCACCCGTAAACTACCTAGCCCCATTTTGTCCTCCTCAGAATCATCCCTCCCTGCCACAAGTAGCTTGGCGTGGCTTTTTTATAACCCCCTCCAGCGCCACGTAGCGTTTTTCAGAAGACATTTTCTACTGTTTTCGCTAGCCAGACTATCGTAAATTATATATGGACATAATTAAATGACGGAAAACTAACGGAGGTATAGCAAATGAATACTTATTTCCGTCAATTTAGTCACTTAGTCGAACGGTGGCTAAATTGGAGTCACAAGTTAATGTTTCTATTTTCAATCTTATCTGTGTTAGAGATTTTCTAGCAGCGAGTGTGTTTGTAAACGATGATTATGACGTATGACCCGATGTTAGACGGTGTTGCGGTAAAGAAGAAATGGTGAAAGGGGCGGCGGCGCCTGCAGTGTACTTTGAGCGTGGAGGCAGGTAGCAAACACTTTGTTCCCTCACTTACGCCAGACGCCCTCTTGCCTCTAGAGATACTCGGGGATGGCACTGGCGACGAAATACCCGCAAAGCTTTCTCGTCCCTATCGGAAGAGGGCCGGCAAAAAGACCACACAAGGAGAACAAAAAACAACACACACACTCACAGAGAGAGAGAGATAGAGAGAGAGAAAGATGAGGTAGACCTCAATTCAGAATTCCTCATGGGCATGACTAATCTGTGCTATGGATATCTATGTACTACGATACGCAAACTGGTCAAATTTACCAACACTTATACGAAAGTTTTCTAATTCGTTGTTCATGAGCTTTTCTTCTGAGAGTTGATAATCAGCAATGTCAGCCCACGATGAATCATCGCTAAGAATTACATTTCAATATTTCCTCTCCGAAGGAAATAGCAGCATGTTTAGGACGAATGGCCCGATTCGTCACGAACACATATTAGCTGCTACTCATTTAATTCCGAAGATAAAACATAGTTAACCAATGTATCAGCCCAAACGAAATAAATTATTGTTGTGGATTAATTATAAGCACTGTTCGTAAATATTAACTTTATACCGTAAAACTGCTCTAACCGTCAAAATTAATTCTTAACAATGCGCTAATAGTAAATTTTCACTTTACTTGACGTAATTACTTGATGATATTCACAATTTACAATATTACTGATACCGCCGTGATATAGTTGCCTCCGTCTCGCATGTGCGTACTTTACAACATGCGGCGCACTCCTCTCCTTACACTCGCTCTCAGCAACCAAAGATCTTAATACTAGTCACACCTAGAAGCTTATGCTATCCCCAAAGACGACACACACCTGCTATACAATAAGTCACAATATATATGTCAGTACATTTTTTTATTAATATACTAGATTTCTGTCAAAAGTTATTGTCCTATCGTAGTCCAAAAGAAAAAATAAATAAATAAAACGTATTTCAGAATGATCACTTTATTTATTGATTTAATGTCTCGATAATAAACAACGATTACTTACAAAAATAAGTTTTCTATTTCGTACACTGCAAGGCGTTAGTAATAATGTGATGATATTTCTAATGAAATGCTTTATGGAGCACGATATTTTTTGTTTGGTTACCTGGCGCGTAAACAAATTAAGCTGACGGTTTTCCAACACGAGAGCAGGCAACATACAACTATCCATGAGAGAAGCTTGGGTTTTCAAGATTAACGCCGCAAACACTCAACGACTGACCCTGGGAATTTATTTATGGTCATAGAGAAAGCAAGCCGCACTGGAAATTGCAGTCGTTTATATTCAAATGGTACGTCAGTTGGTATCACTGGGATGCGAGGTATCAATACATCTTCTCCCTTATATTTTCCTTTTGGAATGGTTACTTCGATCACATTGTTCAGTAATTTTTTCACTGCTAGTCGTGAGCCATTACAAAGACGCAGTTGGTTGATATTTCGCAACATTATAGCCACCGATCCTACTTTTAATTGAAGATTATGAGGCAACAATCCTGGCAATTCCAGTGAGTTTAAAAATTCTGGTGGATAATTAAGGACAACATCTTGGTTAGTTGCACAATCAACTGATCTGTATGTCCTTAATTCACCAGCAATTTCATTTTTAATTTTAAAATTTATTTCATTTACATCCGTGTTTTTGTCGCTGTAATATAGCTCGTTCGTTCAAGCAAAAAAATTGACAGGAAATGTAATGCAACCAGTCTAAACGTCTACAGGGATTTTGTCATTACCAATGTCAATGAGTTGTTTTGAAAACATTTCTTCAGATCGATTATTTTGCAATTCCAAAGATAATCATATAAAGCGCCTTTGTTTTGTTTTGATTGAAAGGCAGTAATATTATTTTCTTTGATCACACGCAAACCCTTGTTTTCCTTCGAACTTTATTTTGGGCAGGCATAGACTAATATCCATACAGTGTAATCAACTTGAAGGCATACCAGAGATAATTCTAACGCGCCTTTGTTTTGCTTTGATTGGCTGGTTTGCATGGGTTGATTTTACTATTTTCCTCGAAATTTTTACATTTTTTCTCTCCATAAGAACCTTCCTTGTGGATTAACGAAAATATGAAGAAAGAAAATTAGCCGAATTGGCCCAGCTGTTCTCGAGTTTTGCGCTTAGCAACACATTTGGCGATTCATTTTTATTATATAGACTAGCAAAGTAACCGGCGTTGCCCGGTCTAATTGGGATTGATGTTCCCGTACACTATTTTTATATTTCCAATACTATTCATGTGTATTAAGTTTCAATAATTTGTCACCAGCCATTTTCAGAAGGAAATTAAACATTGATATATCTGATCAATTCCCAGAACGGGATGAATTGGATGTTGTGATGCGGTTTACATTTTAGTCCAGGCTGCATTTCAAACTAGTCACGACATCTGTTAAAGTAATCGAAACATTTAGCATCCACTCATTAATACAAACCACATACATAAATCTGTAATATACCTCTATGTTCCGGCATCACGCAGAAAATACAGAATTTTTAATTAGTTTTTACAACTTGAAAGTTTGGGGTCCAAGTTAAAATTTGATGTTCATGTTGATGCATTGGGAACACATTTATTTTGGGAATATTCTGGCATAACTTAAAAACAGTTGAATCGATTTTGATGGGACTTAAAACTGTGGGTTTCTGTAAAGAACACTGGAAATTGACAGGGGCTGGGGTAAAAGGGGGAGAGGGGCTGAGCTTTTGTAAACCAAATGTTGACAGAATTTTTCTCTTTGTTTTAAAGTATACGTGTGCAAAACTCCAACTAAATCGGATAAAAAATGTGGGTTTTTATAAAAATTAAGGGATGTAAAGGGAGAGAGGAGGTGATTTTTTATTTTATTTTTTCATATACCTTCTCCATGAGAAAAATACATGTATGTGTCAACTTTCATGGTGATCGGTCAAACGGTGTGGTGGGCGCCTATTAATCTTGGATATATATACCCACATCCACTTTTATTATATATCATTCAGTTATTAAGATATTCATGAGATTGGTGGGGTGTGATATTGTCCTATGTTCTATGTCGTTACTATGAATAAGTTTATTGAATGTAGCAAGAAACTGTTATTAGTTTGAAGAAATTCAATAATTGTGAACTCGTATGTTTCGTATACACTTGTAGCATCTTCACCCACGAGCATCAACATCCGAGATTACATTCTTTATTTTTTAAAGAAAATGCGTTGTCACGGCTGACGAACCTAATGCAATCAGAAGAAGACTGAACTAGGAAGAAGGAAATCGGCGATGGCTTTTACAAAGGAGCAATCGCGGAATGATTTAGGGAAACCATGTAAAAACAAAATCTGGTTACGAGGACCGGGTATCGAGCTCCCGTCCTCCAGAACGCCCGCTTCGATTGAAAATGATCGGATATATCTCTAATTCTTCGAAAATACTAAGAGTATAAGTGTTTCTCCAACACATTGTCGTTCCTTATCACTAAGACTAACGAGAAACAAAGGCACTTCATTCCAGCAAGAAAGAAAAAAAAACCTGAAGTTTTTCCGAATCTGCGCAACGTATTGCAAATTTATTTAGGAATTTGAGAGTAATATTTTGCTTCACTAAATTACCGGTTATATTTGGTATTGCTTCACAATTCCAGTAAGATTATCCAATGTTGCAAAAGCGCTGCCACACCGAATGCGGTGAAGTATAGAGGGGCGGATTCATATTTCCAGTCTGGTGAGCTGATTACCTGGAAAAACGGAATTCAAGTGATATTCCCCCTCTCTTATTGGTTAACACTGGGACAGTCCCAATATTCTCCGAAAAAAATACATGACAGACATAAAAAATAGTTACCCGGAGTCAATACCGTCAAAATTTTGCTTTATTTGTGTTGCTAAATGAAGAGAAATGTAATGGAGGAAGGATGAACACGAATAAGTGACTGTTTAAGATATCGAAAGCTTTTTACGCGCTTTAACACATGTAGACTGACTTTGACAACAGAAAAAAAAAAGAAGCTGATGGAGCAATTTTTAAAAATTATATGAAACCTGAACTGAATTTTTGAGCTGCAAAAAATACGTAAATAAATATTTCTTTCGCAATAGCGCCCATATTTGCATCTTTTTAACTCAAAGCGATACTTCTCAATAATACACATTTTGTCCTGGAATACACCGCATTTAACCACTGAACCAGAGAAGTTTATTTCGCGCAGATGAACAATTCAGCAAATTTGGGCGTCATAAGTGCGGAATATCGTCAGTATTTTCTGTGTTGTATTCACAACTCCTTCACATCTCTATTTATATTGCTTCTAATTCTATGTACAAAAATAAAGAAGAAGAATAAATTTTTCTCAGTCTCAAAAGATGAGAAAATAACAGAGTTGGAGAAGATCTAAAAAAAAAAAAGTAGTAGTTTATTGAGAAGTCAATAAAAAAGAACCCCGTGAAGTTGTCGGCGAGAAGAATTGTGACAGCTCGTGAAGTAATTTCCATCTCTGTTTGCAATCGGTTTCCGATATCTGATCGCCGCGGAGAGCAGTTTAAGAGCAGATAATCATAAAACAGCGATTCCGAATTCAGTCAGGCAAGAAGATATATGTGAGATCAGATTAGGATACAATAGAATACCAACGAGAAAGCTTACAGCATAATTTTTTATATTTCAAAGTCGTTCAAAAAATAACGTATTGACGTCGACACAGAATGAGAAATGTTTATTCAGTTTTATGTTGAATGTGATGTCACAGATATACTAATGCAAAACAAATGTATCCTGAGAAAAGAATGACACAGTCATGAAGACAAAATTAGATGTTGCCCAATGTTTGTGAATCAATCACATATGAATATCATTTAAATAGCAAGAGAGTTAATAAATCTTCTGTCGTTATTTTTATAAGGATACACGTAAATGTTAGAACTATACTAAAATGATGAATATGACAATCATATGCGGTCATCAATATTTTATTCGCCCACATCTTACTGAAATCATTTCAGGTAAAGCCATTCCTTACTTCCCTTTCGTGTCTTGGCGAAGAGTAACAAAAAACTGCACCCATTAAACTTGTTGCCAAGCCGAAATATGTTGTACGCCGTTAATATGGCAATGACAGTCACGTCGCTCGATGAAGGATTTGCTGGTTTGAATCCTGGCTGTAAATAAACTTTATTCATTCGATGAGGTGGTAGCGGACAAAATGTAATCACTACATTGTGAAACAAAGTCCTGTGCAAATCTCTGCATAGTGCATATTGAGTGGGGCATATAATACAGCAAATGGTTATTTGTTACACCGAATAAGAAAGCTGAACGCGGCAGATCCGATGTAGCTTCCAGAAAAGTAGGTCTGTATATGCCGGCACTAGGCTTCGCTCTCTTACTTCATCTGACATTTACAAAACAATAACATTTTATTGAATACACGCACTATCACGCAGCGATACGAAACAGATATGCAAAGAGCTGCAACAATCTCTATGGTAACACACTACTCCTGGGGAACCGGACATGACATGCTTTTTATTAAACAGGTCTGGACCCTCTGATATTTGTTGAAAAAGATATTTCGACTATTAGTGTATTTTTTTTTTAACTAGTTAAAAATAAAGATAAATACGCAGTACACGATTAGTCTTCCCAATAAATAGTACTGATTCATATTAATCTAACTTTTTTTAGGTTTGTCATAAATTAATCAGTATTAATAATAATTTTAAAAAATACTGTTTTAAACAACATTACCAAGTGAATTTTAAGATTACTTCAGTATTGATTAGAGTCATTAAATATTTCTAGAAATTTTTGTATAAGTTACCAGTAGCGGTAGTGTAAATTACAAGTTGTTCCCCCATTTACATGAATCATACTACTTATCCCTCTTAGTGAGAGTCTGGTAAAAATAAAAGCGCCAACCTTTTTTAAAGAAAAAACTTATTTTCATTTGGTCTGATCGTGATGGGAGTACTATAATTAAAGAAATTATAAGATTTTGTTTTCATTAGGAAAAGATGCATGAACGCAACTGACTTCACATATAATTAAATATAACAAAATCGACACACCACAACACACACACACACACACACACATACAAAAACACTCGCACACAAAAAACACTCGCACACAAAAAACACTCA
Organism: Vandiemenella viatica; assembly: GCA_031002005.1. NCBI lineage: Eukaryota > Metazoa > Arthropoda > Insecta > Orthoptera > Morabidae > Vandiemenella > Vandiemenella viatica. Next base: position 119,428,367 of record JARYHS010013631.1, on the reverse strand, counting down.
CACATAAAACACACTCATACATAAAACACACACCCACATACACAAAACAGGCACGTACGCACACACAAAACACGTACAAAACATGCACACAAAACAAAACACCCACACATAGAAATAGGATCCAAAGTATAGTATATCCACTTAACGTTTCTCCGCTTAAAATATTTAATGTAAGGAGAATACTAGAGGTATTTGTGGGTTCTATAAGCCACGTCCTTGCGCCTGTAAGACAAGCTGCGTGTTTGGCCCTCGAGGGGAGCCTGTCTGCCCCCAACGGCCCTCCGGGGGCCCACTATGTGACCTATGTGGCTCCACGTGTATCGACCAACGGGGGGGGGGGGGGGCGACTGCCCTTAACCACGACACTGAATATCGCCGCTGGAAACCTTCCGTCACCAACAGTCAAACAGTTGCTTAGAGTTATACAATCAGCAAATAGATGACGATTAGCCAATTCAAAATTCCTTATGGATGCAGGAATTGGTCGAAACAGAAATGTCTGTCCTGATGATGCAAACGCTGCACGCATCGCGATGTGAACATCTTTCTTAGGAAAATAAGGGTTTCAAAACTGTGGATAAAGTCGTGATTCAACACTAACATATATTAGTAACTTTAGCTACTTGGCGAATCACCTAGAGAACAACAACCTGTTGCAATTAACGTTGAACAACAAAAATAAGTTTTCCAAGAAATAAGCAGAGATATCTAAATTTCTATAACACTTTCTTCTGACTGTCTTCCAGCGGAACGAGCCCAAAAGAGAGTGTAAAATATCGCTTAGCAAAGACGCATTCCAAGTAGTACATTCAGTTGATTAGCCTTCTACTACTTGGTCGGTATGAGAGCTAGTGGTGTGCAATTTCTAGTCAGTAGATTACATACCAAATGAATGACTCGTCATATTTTAGATTTTTTGTTTATATGTGCATGCATCGCGGAAAAAATAAGGAACAAATTTGAAAGAAGCTCCACATAGGGATGGCTTATGTCATCAGTTAAGATTTACAGGTAGCATACTTTTTAATTAATAATTTGTATAGCTTAGGCTAAAATTATGAATTAGAAAGCATTTGTCTCGCGCATGAAGTAAAAATTAACTGATTAGTTTAGACGAAACTACATATAATGACAGCTTATGTCATGAGTCATATCACCACTTAGGATATTTCTTATCCCGATAGGTTTCATGTTTCCCAATGATTTAGAGAAGAAAATCGTAAATTTTCGTTTGTCTGTGCACCAATTTTAAAGAAATATACACACAATGGTAGCCTGTATTGTGGGTTAAAATATAGGGCACGTTTTTTTCCTGCAAGTTATACCATTTCCCAGTAACACGATGTGGCATATTGACAGTTCGTATTGCTTACTTACTAATAAGTTCCTACAGTAATTATCATAAAATATATGCAGACGAAGAAAAAAATAGTTGGTTTTAACTCTACATAAGCACTTACAGTTTTCATTCTAACAATAACAGATAGACTTATGATCTGTTATGATAGTGTATATTATTAATTTTTCTATTATTAGTCATCCATTTTCAATCATGAAATGAATCACTACGCCTGCTTCAGTGGCGGACTGGTGAGCCTTCCACTTGCCAGAGGAACCTATTCTAACGGGAATAGCCTAAGTGTTGCCATCTGTCTGCGATTTGGGTAATTCACGTTCTCTGTCATAGGTGTATTTTTGTTTACGAAACGTGTAGTTTCCAGGGGAACATTTTTGACCGTCCCCGATTTCACCTAGGTGAAACACTAAACCACCTAAAAACGGCGATCAAGACGGTCAGTACGTATCGGCCAGGTTTCGAATCTGATACTTTTTCTTTTCTTTTCTTTTCTTTTCTTTTCTTTTCTTCGAACCAGTATGGTGGTGCCTTAACGCGCTTAGCCACACTGGTAGATGATAGAGAATATACGCACTGATAAAACAATCTGTTCCTACAAGTGTACAGAGAAACATTGTATGCAATGCTGAACTGTGTCTCTGGGCCAATCCACTGCCATAAAATGTTCGGAATTAGTGACAGATTCCAGCAGTGGGGAAACAAACGTGTTTAAATTTTTTTTTTATTTTTTTTGTAACTGCTTTACGTCTCTTTTAACATCGAGGTCTTTAGAGACGGGAAAGGATGGGGGCAAGGAATGGGAAGGAATTCGGCCATGGCCTTTTTGAAGGAAGCATCCCGGCATTTGCCTGGAGTGATTTGGGGAAACCATGGAAAACCCAAATCTGGATGCCCGGACGGGGATTCAAACCGCCGTCCTCCCGAATGCGAGGCGAGAACGCTAACCGTTACACCGCCCCGCTCGGTACGCGTTTAAAACACTTACAACCTTCATTCAGGAGGAAAGGAGAACCATTAAAGGGAAAAGAGATGCCCACTCCGTTGCTTTTTCCTGCCTATCCCACATTTGTTCATAGTTTTTCAGTGATTTAACAGCGCTTGTCTCAGATTCTACGTGGACGAACTCAAGAGCATAGCTACTTCGTAACAGAGTTAGAAAATCACATACATCTTGCAATTATCTGTTTAAACTCGTGAACAATAATCGAAAATTCTGCCTACTCAGCAAACAGTATTATTTTCTATGAAGCAAAGTGTTCAACAGAAACTGTTTACTCTTTATCAAGATACTTGCATCTTAACTGGAACTTTCTGGACGAGAAGATTTATAGCATCTACGTAACAGATCCCGCATCGAAAGTGTGACGATGTTCAGAAATATGGGCTCCTTTCTACGACTCCTGCAACATTTATGGTGGCAAAACGCAAACGATCTGCTCTCTGACATTATGGTTTCATACAGTGGCAACACTGTTCGTCGAAGTCTTTTTGGAAGAGTCGTAACATCGTCGATACCGTCCCCCAGCGATTTATCGATGGCTTGGTGAGTCGCCCTTGGCCTTTACGAGTGCCACGCGGTTCCTCAATGATTCAGGACTGCAGAGGAATGGTCTTGCCTGCAGGTGATTCATGAGGGCACGCGAAATTCACTGAGTCAGCGAGGAGGGCAAGGCCTCACAGCACTGTATCATCTGTGATGATGAGATACAGCCGAGGAGAATCAAATATCTGCCCAGTGATCGATCTAACTTAACAGGCAGTGCCGAGCACTGATAACAACCATGTAAACAGACCCAAGACACATACTTCGCTATAGTTTAAACAGTAGGTTAGGGTGCGAAACAGGAAGCTGCGTCAGTCGTCTGGAGCTCAGAAAATGTATGCAGGAGGCTGTCTTCTGCTGCAGAGAAAAACATACGAATTGTCTCATATCCTCTCTAGTTGAAGATATGTCTTCATCATTAACATACCTTGAAAATGTTACAATCATATGGCTTCTTCTACAAACGTTATTAAAATTTAAAGACATAATTCCTGACAAATTTCTAATCGACTACCATGTTCAGACAATGATAGTGACCATACCATCACTGACGAAATAAATAAAATGACAGTAAATAAAAATACTCACGGGGAGTTTTGGATCGGCGCGGGGCTATTTAACTTGTTGGCTCGCTCGTGCATGGCAGCTTTTAAGTGAAAACTGTTCGGGGTTCGCGTACATTTTACGTTGTATTCATTACTGTATTTAATGGCAATATGTACTCCTGATTTTCTTGGTTCTTATGTGCCGACAATAATTTAGTTTACTAGTACTTATTTTATGGGCGGAAAAGATTTGATGGCACGACACTCTGTGATTCTAGTTCTGTTCTGTGCGTTTCGTATGAGTCTTAGGGATTTATTCTGCGTCGCTGTATGTATGCAATGATGGTGTTCGACATCGTACCTTCACAGTAGCCTGGACTATGATCTTGTAGATTTTGAGTTTGGTTTCTCTGGTGAGATCTGTACCTTAAGACGATGGGACTTACATTATCCGAAACTCCATAAAAATCCGACCACCAGTTTTTGCGTGAATCGCTTTCACTCTCAGCTTCCCAATGTCGCATCAAGATAGAATATACCTCATTTTAATCCTGAAATATTAAGAAAATCCACCATTTTGTAAAGTACATGACCTCATCGATTGTGAAATTTAATATTGAAAGTATATTCAGTCATTAAATAATTGTAATTATATGGAATAACTTTGATGTTTGAGTGTTAAAGATCTTCGAAAGTCAAGCCTCTAGGGAAAGAGGATCTTTGATTAGCATTTGTTCAAAACAGATGTCTGGAGGCAGATGTATGACGACGGCCCAAGTTCGTTCTTATGTAATGACCGAAAAGTTCAAGTTGACATTTTTTTATATTTTTAAGTATGAGCCCAAAGGCATTGGAGGAGAGTGAAAGCTTGGGGAAACTGTAATTATGTATTCAAATAAAGTAATGTGTATATAAAGGAATATAAAAGATTAGTAACTGGTAACATACTGTAAACTGAAGGTTTTCTTTTTCGCCATGTTTTCAATCAATTAATACATTAACAGGCAGAATGTTATGAGATCGCCTAAAGGAAGAACTGACTGTGGACCTCAGGTTCAGAGCCGTGTTGAGGAGCCGAACCAGAGACTACGGCATTTCTTTGATAATCTTGGCTGATTTGAGTTGATATTTGAAAAAATATTGAACTTTACTCAGAAGGATTTTATTTTTTTTTTTTTTTTTACCACATGTGGTTATAGACCCAGAATCGAATATACAGGTAGTAAACAAAATAGCAATCGAAGCAATTCGATATTGGAGAAGGGAAGATAAATGTAATTATTTTATAATACTTCAATTGTATGGGTGAAGGTCGCAATTACGAACATAAATATATACCTACCATATAAGACAGAAGTTATTTTTCGTGAATCTCACTGAACGAAAAAGAATTTGCTTCTCGCAGTCTAAGTGTTTACAAGGATCTATATAAAACATATCCAATAAATTGAAGATGCAATGGACATCTAAAACATATGCGCATCGTTGTTGATATTGTTGTGAGAATTTATTGTTTATTCGTTATTGTTGTGACACATTCGTAGTTGTCAGACTGTTATCTAGAACAATTAGTGAATTACGTATTGTGAGACGTCGCGGAAAAAGACTAGGTTTTCCGTAGTGTGTTTTACACATCTGAGGCAAAAGTTGCCTCCTGCCGGCCAACGGATTTCGCTTACCGGCGGACACCCCCTGCCCACGGACTCTGCCTGACCTCGGACTTCGCCTGACATCGGACTTCGCCTGCCCTCGGGCTTTACGTGCCCTCGGGCTTCGCCTGCCCACTGACTTCGCGTGCCCACGGACTTCGCGTGCCCACGGACTTCGCGTGCCCACGGACTTCGCCTGCTCACCGACTTCGCCTGCTCACCGACTTCGCCTGCTCACCGACTTCGCCTGCTCACCGACTTCGCCTGCTCACCGACTTCGCCTGCTCACCGACTTCGCCTGCTCACCGACTTCGCCTGCCAACTGGTAACGCCTGCTCCCCAACTGCTGCACATCCACCGGACACACCAATGTACGGTAACGCTATGGACCTTTCAGACACCAACCCAACCATCCTTCCACCCACTGTCACTACTAGCCCCCACTTCTACACCATGGCTACATCTTCAGTTATTACTACAACCACCATCAGCACCACCACCACCACCTCCTCATCAATCATCTGCCCCGCTGCATCTGAAGGCATTCATCAAAATCTTCCACAGATAGTTCAGAAACCACCACGTGGCACCAGCTATCTTCAAACTGCCAGAAATAATGCAAAACCCTACGAACAGATCAAAAGTGGCTCATTACCATCGCCACAAACCTCCTTATCCAATAGTGCAACAACCGCATACGAAGTTATGGACACTTCATCATCACCTCCATCCACGTCACAGACTATTCATACATACCTACTAAAAGGGACCTTCCCTGAATATATGAACAGTAAAACCCTAAGCAAATTTATCAAACGACATATACCCAACATTTCTATCCATCAACTTATCCCCACTAAAAACGGTATGATCATCAAGAGTAATGAACCAGACTTCCCCAAATTAATTAAAAACAAAATTGGACTATCTTCATTTGGCGACAACGCCAACTTAACAACTGTCACCTCATCCCCACCAAAACAACCAACCCCACCTAGAAGACCACCTACACTCACAGCCGTCATCCGAGGAGTAGAGCCAACAATAACTGAAGAAGAGGTAGTCGCCGAACTCAACTCGAACGACGAATTACATGTTCGAAAAGCTCTCCGAATCAAGAACAGCTTAGGACCCACTTACATGATCAGAGTACTAACTGAAGACGCATCAACAATTGATCAACTGCTTAGAAATGGAGCCATAATCTACCATCAAAAACATAGAGTGGAACCATCAAAAACCCCTTCCCCCCAACCCACACTGTGTGCACGTTGTCTACAATACAATGACCACCTAACGGCAAACTGCAAGAACACCCCTATCTGTCCACACTGCAAAGAGAACCACTTTTTAAAAGCTTGCCCAAACCTTCAGAAAACTCCCACCTGCAATACTTGTGACCAAAACCATCCTACCTATTCCATTAAATGCAAATCAAAGCCAGCGCCTACCAAAGCAGAACTCACAGTACCCCTCCGACCCATTGATCCTCCCACACCACCCACCAACTCCATCCGTCCTCCACCGACCATAGAAGATATCCTAAGATTCATGACAATCACATTACAAAACCTAAATCCCTTCTCCCGTGAACACACCCTGGCGCAAATTTCAATTGCAGCAAAAGCAGTATTTGGAATACAAATAAACGCCACCTACTCTCACAATAACGCCCACTTCCAGTTTCTGCCCCTAGAAACCCTCGTCTAAACCCACCAACTCCACAACTAGAACTATTCCTAATATGCCACTTTCCCACAATATACTTTTCAATAATATCCGATCACTCCCAACGAACAAAAACCTCCTCCTGCATACCCTCGCTACACACGACATCCATTGCTTTATGCTCAATGAAACCTTCCTCCAACCCCACCATCACATCCGTATGTCACCCTACCAGCTCACCCGAACCGACAACCCAGCGCCTGTAGCACGCGGGGGAGTGGCCATTGGCTATAAGCATCATATCCCCATCAAAATACACCCACCACTCAACCATCCATCTGAACATATCATTGCCACAGTCTTTCTCAAATCCCTCACAGTCACCCTTGTCACCATATACATTCGACCCGGTGTTCCCCTCCCTTTAAATTTTATATCATATATAGATAAACATTACAGCTCATACATCATCATGGCAGATATCAATATCCATAGCCGCACCCAGCAAGAACTTCATCAATTTCATAACATCCTAACCGCCATGAGAGGTGACATCATTAAAATCCCATTACCCACACGTCCCGAATCAAACACAACCCCTGACGTAGTTATAGCTTCTCCCAATATACTAACCCGCTCCACCCTTCATGTCCTCGATCCAATCGGCAGTGATCACCTCCCCATTATGCTTTCCATCCAGTACAATGCCCCCCACACCCCGCACCCACCCAACCCCACACCCCATAAATATATTCAAAACTACAATAAAACCAACTGGAAAGACTACAGGAAATACATAGACGACCAGATAGCGACAGATAACCCAAATATCATAGACGCAGACAGCCTACTTAGAACCGCCGAATACCTCCAACGTACAATCACAGACGCTACTGCCGCTCATATCCCCTTGACTCCTATCACCCCTCACAAACCATCACTATCCAGACGAGCCCTTCAACTTCTTCATATCTCACGTCGCCTCTTCCGCACCTACCTAAGAACCCATGACCGTCAGCTACTCACCCTCCACCGACAACTCCAGCGAACAGTCCGCAACTGTATCGCCGCTCAGAAAAGACGCACATGGAGGGACACCTGCAACCAACTAAGCCAAAAATATTCGCAAAACTCCTCCCAATACTGGTCCACCTTCCGCCGCTTAACTGGTCTCAAACCCGCCCCCAACTACCCCCTCCTCCACAACAACCTTCCTGTCCCCGACAACACTCAAAAAGCCAACCTCTTCGCCAACCTACTTGAAACCATCCACACTGTCCCAAACGACCCCAAATTCGACTACTCAGACTCCCATATCATCGAACAGCGTGCCAACCCTACATCACCTCCCCTCCTACCCGACTTCAACTACATTCAAACCGTCAGCCGTACTGGACTTAACACGCCTATCACAGCTAATGACATCCTATCCGTCCTCAGCACGAAGAAAAATACTGCCCCGGGCCCAGATTCAATCACTTATCGCCACATTAAAGAAGCACCCCGCTCTTTCCATCAACTTCTAGCTCATCTATATACAAACGTACTATACTCTGGCATCTATCCCCCAAAATGGAAATCTTCAAAAATCCTTATGTTCCCCAAACCTAACAAACCCACATCAGATCCGAACTCATACCGCCCCATCAGCCTCACCTCCGTCTTCAGCAAAACATTTGAAACCATACTATCACGACGTATCCACAAACATCTATCACAACACTCTCTCCTATCCCCCGCCCAGTGTGGCTTCCGTCCAAACCTATCGACCCAAGATCAACTCCTCAGACTTATGCACCTTCTGACCACCCACATCAACACCCACAGATCAGCAATACTTATACTATTAGATATTGAAAAGGCTTTTGATCGAGTATGGCACGCTGGCCTCATTTTCAAATTGCAAACCTTCGCCCTTCCTATCACCTACATTCGCACAATAGCTTCCTTCCTCACCAACCGTACCTCTTTCGTTTCCATAAACAACATTCTCTCCCGCATCTTCACCATGACCGCAGGTGTCCCCCAAGGGTCTGTCCTGTCGCCCCTCTTATACATCATGTACATAACCGATATACCCATTCCCGCACCACCTACATATATCCTTAAGTACGCCGATGACACCGCCTACCTCGCCGTTCATAAAACCCTTCAACAGTCGGAGAAAGCCCTACAGATCATACTAGACTGCTTTGTTAAATGGTGCAACCGCTGGCGACTAATAATTAATCCCAATAAAACACAAGCCATTATTTTTGGAAAAACTAGTAAAAGATACAGGCTCGCTGATTTTAACATAACCATATACAATCATCCCATCCAGCTACAACCCACAGTTACATACCTAGGAATCACCCTCGACCGACATCTTACATGGACACCTCATCTTAGAACCATCAACTCCAAAGCCCAAACCCGCCTAAACCTTTTAAAATTACTTACTGGAACATCCTGGGGACTACATAGCCAGGTCATCATAAATACATACAAAGCATTTCTTCGCCCCATCCTAACTTATGGTCACCTCTCATGGCTCTCCGCCCCTGATCACTTCTACAATAGACTCCAAATAATAGAACGCCACGCCCTCCGAATCGCCTACCGAATAAGACTACCTTCTCCTACCCAACAGCTTTATACCAGAATGCGTTTTCCTCACATACTGATCCACATAGAATCCCTCCGGCTAAAATATGCTATCAATAGCCTTCTAAACAAAAATCCAATAACTCACCGCCTACTTAAAGAACCACTTCATCTCCCCTCCTGTTACAAACAGATCCCACCAACACTGCACCTCCAAAATATCCTTTTTATAACCCAGCACAGAGACCGACCGCCTACCATACCTCAACAAGAGAAGAGAACAAAAATTTACCCCACTCTGTGAATGACATCAAAATCGCCTACTACTAGCCACAAATCTGCAAGAAAAGCAAACAAAATATTGTACAAAACTACAACTCTGATCATGTAACATCTAAATTCAAATCTACTGTATTATTTTTGTAAAAGTGTAAACATTCCTTTACGAAAATCTATTGTAAACCATATTATCATTTGGCTGAAGAGCACGACATGTGTGCTGCCAGCCCGCTTCCCCCATTAAGGGGGTTGAATGAAATGACAATAAATATATATATATATATAATTAGTATTACACCGAGATGGGAGGAGGCCAATATTGGCCTCCTACCTATCATTCGGGAGGACCGGGGTTAAACTCGGTTCGGCCATCCTGTCTGAGGTTTTCCGTGGTTTCCCTCAGACACTTAGGCGAATGCTGGGATGGTTCCCTACAAGGCCACGGCCGACCTTCCATCCCCCTTCCCTCCCCGTAGTAGTAGATTGGCTGAAAAGAGTCCCCTATGACTCTCCAGCAGCCCGCCTTCTGCTGGGAGGAATGAAATTTAAAAAAAAAAAAAAAAAAAAAAAAAAAAAAAAAAAAAAAAAAAAAAAAAAAAAAATTGAAGATGATGTATTATTTATTAATTAGAATATGTGTTTTAAGTCGTTTTATGTTTATTAACTAAAACTTTTAATGTTTTAGGTGGCCAAAATGAAATTTGAGGAGATGGTTAACTTATTTAGTGCAGTGGGTTATTGCGTAACCTTGAAGGTTTCCTCTTTCATCATGTTTTCAATCAATTAATACATTAACAGACAGAATGTTATGAGATCGCCTCAAGGAAGGACTCAATAAAGCTATCCCTAATAACAACTTAGTGACTACCACGAATAACCATTCTGATACAAACGTTGCGGTGTTGATAGAATCACGCCAATCAAAATCATTCTCAGACGAGCCAGCCAATAACACATCGCGGTGTATCTGGCATTGGGGAGAACAAGGGTTCTAACCCCTGACAGGCCATCCAGATTTTGATTTTCCATGGTTTTCCGAAATCACACAAGGCGAATTAGGAGTGTGTTCCATCAAACAGGCGATGGTCGAATTCCTTCTTGCTCCTTGCCCCCATCCTCTTCGGCCTTTAATGACCTTGGTAATATGTCATAAAACATAAAACGAAAAAAATAGCAAATCAGAAAATATGATATTCTGATACAACAATATCGCCACCATATCAAGTACAAAAAAAATTAAGATACCGCACTCTGAAGTAGGCGTTTTACGATCTAATTTTCTCTCTCACTTTCTCACTCGCACCAGTAATACTTAAAAATTTATCTATTAATGACACTGTCAACTTCAGGAGGTGATCATTACGGACGATACGACCAACGCGCGACTTTTCCCGAAATCACTCCTGGCAATGCCTTTAAATGTTTCTAGCAGAAATAGTTTCCGTTGATTTCCTCCTCATCCTTTCCACGAACCATAAAGCCAGTAGAGCCAAAACTTCGTAATAACATCGCGAATCGCCTGTAGTATCCCAAAATACTCGTGAAATTTATCCACTTGTGTCTGACACTCGCCACAATCCTCTCTGGATAAATAAATTTCTTTTACTACTAAACTTTTTCTTTTTAATGTCAAATATCGCAATTCTGGGTTTGTTTCTACATACAGGAACGCCTCCTCGTCCATTTTGGCAACATCTAAATGGGTGATGTCCGATATCAGATCCACAGCGACTTTACCCTTAGTGTTATACCGACCCGATCAGTGTATGTCTCCGAATTCTGAATGCGCTTTTGACCAAGTTCAGTCATGTTTGTCTCTGGTAATACAGGGCCTAGATCGCTGACTTACAGATCGTCGCCGGTTAGAATCTCGTGGTTTTAAATGAGTACTGTGCCTGTCCTGTCATCCCTACTGAACTAACTTAGGCCACAACCCGAAGGTTGGTTTGATCCTCCCGTACTAAGCCATTGTGTCAGAGGCAGGACGGCTAGTTCCTTTCCTCTGGGACTTACGTAGAATCCGAAGTACCGAACGTCCTGCTGTAGCTCATATGATCAAACTTACTTAAACTTCGTGCGCCCCCCAGGATTTTAGCAGAGGACTGGAACCAGAAACTTTTGAAAGTAAGCGCCTTAACCATGGAGCGACCCAACCGCTCTTCATCCCTACTAACAGATTCTTTATTAGGTTTCGGATCTTTAGGAGAACTCATATTTTCTTCCTACCTTCTTTTTGAATTAAACACTGATTCAACGTTTCTGATCGCATTTAAATGTATATAGCATATAAATGCATACTCAGACCATTTTCCTAGTTTTGATCATATTTCCATAATATTTATGGTCATATTTTAAGGAAAAATCTTGTAGCTTTTTAATAGTGCCGGGAATTCACTAGATATAGATGAGAAGAAATTAAGATAATTATTCACAGAACTGTACCTCCGCTATGCCAGGGGGGGGGGGGGGGTGGAGGGGAACTAGAATTAAAGTTATACATTATTGTCACTCTTTAAACGTAATTTTCCGCCCGCCTTTTAATTTCAACAATGCAGCAGAAGCATGCCTGTGTCGATCCGCGTCAATCAATATATCAATGAATTATCCTGAGTCATGGTTAAATCTGCAGAGGATCAGTGAGTAGACCTACCGCCATGCCGAAGATAAAATTTGCTGAAAGTGCGAAGTTACGTAAGAGAATTTAGAGACGAGTATTTTAGTGCAGTGAAAGAATTCTATTATGTTAATTATTTGAAATTAGAGAGACAAAACAATTTAAAATTTAATTTCCCAATGATGCAGCGAGTGCACTGAAGCAACTTGTGCTGTCTACATGAAAGCGACACTAGTAGGTAAATTAAATGATGTAAAATTGAGCATATTTTGATGTATAGTAAATTTAAATGTTTGGTCATACTTTGTTATTTTAAGTCATATTTACCCATTTTAAGGCTATATTTGCCTGCATATTTCTCTATATTTTTGGTAATCAAGATCCGAACCCTATTCATTATAAATGGGACTAGTGATGTGCCGGATCGTTAAAAATGTATATCCGCGGGTACGGATACAGATACGGATCATTAGTGTCTAGATCCGCGATTACGGATACGGATCTCAACTTTCTAAACTTGGACCGACAGTGAAACAGTCGTCAGCTACGATCTATTATCAACGAACATCCAGCATACGCTACGTGTTTTGACCTTGCACTGTGCGTGTTTATGTTTATATTTTAAGATGACAGGATAGCGTAGATTATATACGCTTGCGTAAATTAAATTAAAATAAAAACAATTTCTACAAGAAAAAAGTAGTGTAATACGGAAATATTTTACGATAGTAGATGACGAATCTGCTAAATACAAAATTTGTGAAAGACTGTATTGCCATATAGTTATAACTTCGTTAAAAAATCACCTTCAGACGAAACACCCACAAGAATATGAGTTGCTCTTCAAAGAAGTCTCCGCTAAACAAATTACCGGCAAAAACATTCAGCAGGGAATTTCAAAACGGTAAAAGGAGAATTTAGAAACAGATTTTTAACGAATACATAGAAAAAGTTAAAATGTGGAACATTGCAAAATAAAAATTAACTATTTAATTGCAGAAATGATAGCTCTATCTGGATTACCTTTTCAACAAGTAGATGATTTTGGGTTCCGACGATTGATGGATCATGTTGTTGCAAATTATGTTCTGAAAGGAAAGGAAATATTTTACGTAATTTATTTGTAGCGAACTTTACGATCGAAAATAAAAAATATGTTGAAGGATTTTGAGAAAGTTTCCTTCACTTCATATATCCGGTAGGCTTTTTGGTGAGGTGTTTCATTGTTATCCTTAACATTAAAAAATATTTTTAAGAAAAAATATCATTTTAAAAGCGGAGATTTCAGCAATATGTTTGAAGAGTAGGGAATCGCAAACAGAGTGTGCACTTAATGGTAGGAAATGGGGGATCCAACATGAAGCGTGCCTGCACTGTATCTGACGTAGATAATATTGAGTGTACAGCACATCAGCTGCATCTAGTTGTTAAAAACGTTGTTAGCAATAATAGTAAAATTTTGGAGGTCTGTGACACATGGGTCGCACATATTTATCATCACCTGCAAAAAGCGTTCCAAGTGAGCAGGTTTTGAGTGCAGTTGGAATTATTTACGATCCTCATCGGAAATGACTTTCAAAGCTTTGAAGTTACTCTTTTTGAAGTACAATTTACCAAACTTAATTTATATATAACATTTATTTTTTTAAGTTTCTGTAAAAGTGATTGTTTTATCTGATGTAAATACTTTAACAGTACCTTAATAAAAATTTCAGCTAGCAAATCAGAAAGATTAGAGGTCTGATCTCATATTAAAGATAGTTAAAATAATACCTTAAATTTAGTACAGTGGTACGTTACCAGTTACCTTTGGTAACCTAGTAAAATAAATGTTTAAATAATTAATTTTTGCAATATAAATGTGCCAGATATGAGATTTTAACAAATTAGAAGTAATAGGAATTGAAGTTAATAGTGTTTAATTGCTAGCTTTCTTTAAAATTTTATGTATATGCTTGATGAAATTCGTTACAAAAGATCCGCTAAAAAAAGTAACGGATACGGGTACAGATCTTTTTTCCCCCTCGGATATCCGCGGATACGGATATCCGGCATATCACTAAATGGGACTAATAAGACACAGGTTAAACAACCTTTCTTTTACGCATAAAGGTTCTGTTTTTGCAAAATCGTAGCTGAATGGCCCAAAAGGTCTAATATCATTGATGTAAATGTCTTAGGTATCAGGTAAATACATCAAAACAACGAATTGCCTGTCGTATGCTCTTGCCGTAGAGTGTCTTTACTTTTATGATTATTTTGATGTCCTCCTCAAAGTAGTCAAACGATACAAAGCACTGCATCGGATTACCGGATGTAATGAAATGTTAAAAATACTTCAGTCATACTGAACAAAATTTGTTAAAAGAGAGGTGAAAGATTCATACAAGAAATAAACATTCGTAATTAGGTCATACATAAAACAAGATCAAAAGAAAAATAGCACTGAGGATCAAATGTTTGGTAACAAAGGTTTTTCAGTTTCACTAGTACTGTACCTCTTATCTCTTTTCCTAGATTTACGGCTTTCTGACGTTGAGGTCATTAGAGCCGAGATAAAATTTGGACAAAAAACGGAAAGGAATTCGGTCCTCTCGAAGGAACGCTCCCGGCATTCGCCTTGGAGTGATATTGGAAAACTGAAATCTCGATGGCCGTTTGGGAATTCGAAACGGAGTCTTCCAGAATGCCAGATCAATCGTTACCACTTAAACCCGCGTTTACACGGTGCGCGTTGATTGGAACGAGTGTACTGTCTTGCTGCGAGCGCAGCACTGGATAGTCCACTCTCCTCGTGTCAACAGGTACAAGGCAGCCAGTTGACTGAGGATGGTGGACTCAGTTCACGAACAACTTTCAGCGTGCGAGTTCAATAAACAAGATGGCGACAACTAACAAGTCGCCTAAGCGGAGTGAAGCAGAGGCATCAAAATCTTTAGAACTGCATGAAAGTGAGGAAATTCTTTGGAATTTAAGAATAAAAATTATAAGAACAAAGATTTTAGAGACTCTGCTATCAAAAAATTGCTTCATAACAGTCATTTTTTAAGTATCGGCAAAAATATTTCACAGCAGCTCTTCAAATTGAGATACAGTTAGTCTTAAAATGATGTAACTCTCTACATTTTCACTTGAAACTTTATCCATAAAAAGGCTCTGAGGCAATTAAAAGCGTTTTTTTTTTATATTTTTTTAACAATTTTCAACGTTTTATTTCATATCATTCAACATTATAATCAACAAATTAGCTACGATGTTAATTCTTTCTTGTAATATGGACGTATTTTCAACAAGATCAGAATGTAGGAGTAGAGAACTGTCGGACAGTGGACTGTCTTCTAATTATTACTAGCATGCTAGTCCACTCTCTTACCCCCACCACCGACGGTCCTGCCAACTATCTTTCCAGTCAACTCGCATCGTGTAAACGCAGCCTCATTCATCAGGCTTGTTATACTCATTAGGTACGTTTATTACACCCATGCCGAATTACGAAGGCATAACATCAGGAATGACGAACGAACAAGAGTTTCATTTTTGCAGTTTTGACTACTGTGTATAAGAGAAAGCGAACCACCCCGTTCGAACTTGTAACTCTTGCAGCGCGAGGACAGCTCGATGGTTATAACTCTGAAGAAATGTAACGCAGCGAATACTCCGAAATATCGTACACTGAAAAGATTGCACCAGAGTGCGTTCTTGGTTGTGAATTGTGCACTTAGAAGAGTCTCGAGGGCCGAGGTACCCCGTGTTGTCAGCAGTGATGGACTGGACCACTCAGCCGCTCCTGACGCGATAAGCCCAATCAGCGTTCTCAAGGGCCAGCCCGTAATTGAGGAGGGCGTACCCGTGATCCCAGGTAGGCTACATGCAGTTACTGCACCTACTCCAGGTCAGTCAATATCCTCCACTACGAACTAACCCTGTCGCTTTTTTGCTTGTCTTCCTTACGGAACTGTTTATTACAAGACCGCTCTTGAAATTACGGACTACAGTCTAAGGTATCTCGATATCTACGCATGGTAAGTGGTAAGTTAGAGGCTGTGTTGGGAATCACTGGAAGACAGAAGACGGGTGATGAGAGAGTTTGGATTGATCAATGATTATAATAGCGATAATACATAGATGTATTGGTAGTAAGATCAGCAGCTGTACATGGAAGGGATGATCACAGTCATAAGCTGGTACTTGAATTCAGACGTTTCGGGTAGCTTGTGCATTTTTTGAAAAAATTATTTTTACTGCTGTCATCGTTCTTGGACAGGGGGGAAAAAGTCCAAGAATGGTGACATGGCAACCCAAAATACTTGGGAGTTAAACTCGATAGGTCTCTTACATTTAATAATCACCGCAAAGAGCTGAAAGGCAAAATAAATGCCAGAAATAATATACTATGCAAACTTACTGGCTCCACCTGGTAAGTTTTAAGGTCCACAGCTATGGCTCTCTGCTTTTCGGCTGCAGAATATTGCGCCCTAGTATGGGAAGCCTCCGCTCATTCTAAGAGAGGTAGACGTGGCGCTCAATGAGACTGTCAGGCTGCTAACTGGGTACATGAGACCAACTCCACCACCGGATATCAGACGGAGAGTGACCACAGAGAAGGAGAAGCTCAAACAAGAGATTGACCCAAAGCACCCAATGTACAATATAATCATGGCTCCACCACGCCTCCACTCACGGAGAAGGTTCTTAAAATGAGGTAGGGCACTAGACAAAATTCCAGAAGAAAGAAGACTATTCTTATGGGAGGAGGTACTTCCCACACCTTCAAGTTTTAGGGCCCAAGAAGAACTGGCCCCCGGGTGGAACCTGCCGTACGAGAAATGGAAGACTTTGAACGGACCTAGAACAGGAGTATCAAGGTGCAGGAGCAACATGAAAAAGTGGACTCACGGAAGACAACAAGGGTGAGTGCGGCTACATTCACACACTAGAACGCCTGCTCGAGTGCAGAGACATAGGCTTCACGTGTCAAGATGAAGACCTATTCTTAACCAATTACAAAGCGATCCAAGCAGCTAGTTTCTGGGAAAAAACAATTCGAAACAGTCCGAACACGGAAAGTAAGTAAAGTATGGGAGGTGGGGGGGAATCACTCGATACGTTTTCGGGTCCCTTTAATAGCAAAGCTATCAGGTACTGAAATTAACTACCAGGGGAAATATTGGACAATTTACCAAAAGCACTGAAGGAGTTTAAAGCTAGAATTCATAAACGGCATGGATTATGGCTCACCAATTGGGATCAGCAGGGAGGAACAGTTACCGACCCATTTCATCCTTTTAGCACCAGCTTTATGGCCACTTTTTAACCAATGTTTTCCTCTGCACAGTGAACTACTAAAGATTGTTATGTTAGTACACTCATCGCATTAAATAATGATTTCGAACTGGAAGTCACTAACAGAGGCCAGACGGAACGAACATTACTGAAAAAAGCCTTTACTCAAACTTTCTAAAAAAAAATGGAATTTGGAGAGAAACTCTTTAAAGCTGCCTCCCTGTGTTTTTTTTTTTTTTTCCCTTACCGCTTTACGCCTCGTCGATGGCTAAGGTCATTAGAGGCGGTATGGGACTGGGGACAAGGAACGGGAAGGAATTCGCCCGAGTGTTGTGGGTGAACGGTTAACGTTCTGACCTAACATTCGGGAGGACGCCGGATTGAATCCCAGTCCGGGCATCCAGATTTGGGTTTTCCATGTTTTCCCCAAATCACTCCAGGCCAATACCGCGATGCTTCCTTCAAAAGGCCATGGCCGAATTCCTTCCAGTTCCTTGTCCCCAGACCCATCCCACCTCTAATGACCTTAGCAGTCTACGAGACGTAAAGCAAAAAAAAAGGAAGGAATTCGGCCATGTTTTTTTTTGAAGGAAGCATCCCGGCATTCGCCTGGAGTGATTTGGGGAAATAATGGAAAACCCAAATCTGGATGCCGTGACGGGGATTCGACCGGTGTCCTCCCGAATGCGAGGCCAGAACGTTAACCGTTCACCCACCACTCTCGGTATGCCTCCCTCATTTTCACTCCAATGGCGTTTTTGTTATCTTGTTTATTTGTTGAAAAATTAATTTTCTGCTGTCACTGTTTTTTGGAACTCGACAATAAAATGCATTGACACATTTTTGTCCTCCTTTAATAGTATTACTCCATTTCTGTAATTTTACCCACAAAACTGTACCGAGCCTTAAGTGAACGAGTGTTGGTCTGCCTTTTTCTTTTAGAAAGAAATTGGAAGATTATGCGCTTCTTCACGGACCCTATAATTCATTCTGGTGGGAGAAAATAGATCACATTTGCTCTTGGGTATAGTGTCAGATTCGGTAAGCGTTTGTTTTATTAGAATCTACGTTTTGGTCATTGCTGTCCTAATTAGCACTGGAAATTGAACATGCACTCTGTAGACAATCGCTCCTGTAAAGGTTTACAGAATTCCCGTTGGGCTGGTTGGATGTCTATCAGGTATTCAGTTCGCACTCCTTGGTCCATCCTCCAGGAACAACGTCCCGCAGCATCTGCCAGCGACTCTCTCTCCGACAAAATCCAGCCTCTTTGTCTAACTTCAGAATTACTCTCATTGTTAGCATTCATTCCTCTGTTCCGGTATTATCTATGTCTTCATCACCTCATTAAGTAACTTGCTACCTCAGAACCAAATGTAAAATATGCATGAATGAAAAGTATATTGAAGGTATTGGAAAGCAGTGGAATACAGGTAAAAGTTGCTTGCTGCATCAAACTGTGGCAGAAATTGCAGTGATTAAAGATAAATTTTAATGGTTCTGTAATACAGTAAGCATTAGCCACAAGGTGAATTATACCCTGTTCACTCCGAACTGGCGGCTCAAGGTCATGATCAATAGGCTCCACTCCTCACCTCCTCCCCCCCCCCTTACCACAGTGTCCAAGTGAACGAGTGACAAATTTCCCATTCGCCTGTAGGGGAGTAGGAATAGAGCAGACTGACCTTGAGGCACCTGTTAACTGAACGGGTTATGGGTCACTAGAACACCGAAACTGTGTCTTGCATTGGATACAGGGTTATATCGTTCGAGATACGTGATGAAGGTCTGGAAGACAAGAGAAGAGGTGCTGCACTATTTCTTCTGGTCAGATTGTGTACCAAAACCAATCTTTGTGGGTGAGTGGTAAGGCTCGGGCCTCTTATTCGGGAGGACACGGTTTCAATTCTCCATCGAGCCACCCAGATTTTGATATTCCATGTTACCAAAAACACTCCAGGCGATTGCCAGAATATTTCCTTCAAAATACCATGTCTGAATTACTTCCTGATCCTTGCCCCTAACATCTTCCGTATTTAAAGACTTCGATGTTAAGCCCGAAGCAAAAACTAAACCAAACACCTAGGCTTAATCTAGTCATGCAGTAAGGTCATACGATGCATACCGGTTATTGATAGGTCGGATGGGAACATAAAAATTGGCAGCCCCTTGGTGTCATTTCGAATAGTAGACCTGAATGCATCGGAAGCTTATTTACCATCTTTCATATATACACGTATATACACATATATACACATGAGGAGCGAAATTATTCACTACACATAACAATACGCACCACATTGGTCAGCATGAACAGTTTCTTCTCTGGCTCTTCTGCTAATCAACGTCGAGGTCAGTACAGCCGGGAAAGGAAGGGTGAGGAGAAACCAGAAGATAAAACAAAAATCTGAATGGCCGAATGAGAATTTGACACCGCGTCCTGCGCTATGAGAGGTAGGAACATTAAAGCTCACCCACCACGCAGGGTTCATAAACAGTTTAAACCAGGGGAGGTAACCTTTTTTTTTTTTTTACCTACCACCCACTTTAGTATCTCTGTTAGTAGTAAAATATTCTAACCGCCCACCGGTTCGATAGTAATGGTGATCAATAAGTATGGAAGTAAATTTAATTTATAAAGTAGAGTTACGGCAAGTTAAAGCAAATAATAATATTTTTTTTTTCAATTTCTCGAAGTCGGAATTAGAAATACTTTATAAAACGACTTACTGAGGTTAAACCTACGTTTGTGTTTATTTTTTGGATACACAGGAGCATGAAAGCTTGTAAAATTACATTTAACTGTCTAATTTATTAACGAGATCCCTGAGGTTGATGCGGTGAATCTAAATACTGGATATCTGGCCCAATTTTTGTAAGAAACAAATGAAGGTCTCCTCTTTCGGAAACATTCATTTCTCATAATATGATTATCAGCACTAAAGGCTGATTACATGAGATGGAGAATAGGAAAAGCTATTATAAAAACTGATTATCATACATATTTAGATATAATACAGACCTCTTTTTATTTTGCCCCAGTTTTTCATATCCACCACAATCAAATTTTCGTTTACTTCCTTCATAACACCTAATTTATATATCAGTTCTTCATCGGTCTCTTCAGTATTTGTGGTAAACGAATTTTTCATCCAGTCATATACCTTCAGTTTCAAAATTTCTTCAGATCATTTTTCCATGTCCAATTTCAGTTCCTTGAGGTGGATACCGACTCTATGAATATACTCTGGAGTTATTTTATCTTGTATAGAAGATAATTAAGAAAACTGGCGAAATTTTTTTGTCAATAGATTATGACGAAGTATTTCAAATTCGTCAATAAACAATGACACAATCCTTTGGCAACCTAAAAGTCTTATTAGCGGCTTAAATCTGCAAGTTGACATCATGAAAACTGTTGAAATTTTTGAGAAAAGTCAATTAAATTTAAAAAAAACAAAGTGCATCATTATCGGACAAAGCCTATAGCGCTTACCACTAAAGCTGGAACGCTCTTTAGTGGGCGAAAGAAATCGGGTTGACTACCACTGTGTTAAACGAGGGGAAGGACTGGGCATCTTAAGCGGCCATACAGAATCGCTAGTCTAGTTTCCAATCTTCATAAATGTGAATCATATAGAATTGATCGTGACTGCTCCTGCTTGCGTAATTTTAAAGAAAACTAAAAATAGGACCAAATTGGTGAAAGATTGGTTGTTGAAGAAGACGCGGGTCTCTCATGTATGTACAACAATCTAATTATGACACATACTAATTAAAATGAGATTGAATTAATTTTAAAGGATATTCAGAGTTATCGAATACTGAAAACAAAGTGCCGAGGATTAAATAAACGGCCAGTACACTGCAAATTGACGAATAATAATACGCTGTGTGATATTAAGAAAACTTACAGAAATGCTGCGTAATTGATCTAGAACAGAATTATTGAAATTAGGTAGTTTAGTAAGTTGAAAATAGTAACAGGTATGTCACTTGCTGTACAACAACATATTTAAACAAGTAGGCTCATATAAAATTGAAGATTCTTTCCTTATTCTTTTTTAAAACAAGACCGCAAAGAAATAATTTTCTCTGTTTGCATTTACGTCTTAATTTTTCATAACACCATCAATTCACTTATTGTCATATGCATATTTATTTTGTCATAATTGTCAGGATTAGAGACCTACCATGGGCATGGTAAGTCTATATACATTTTAATAATCTCCAACGCAAAGTCCTGTTGTGACGACATTTTTTCTAAAAAGGAAATAAGAAAATAATATCGTTCAATATGTTACCTTATAATATTTAAAACAATATTTTTTCAGTACCTAAATTCAAAATAATACTTCACAGCTTGCAAGACAAATGTTTCTATACCAAATTCAAAACTAAAACGAAGTGACGCAATCTTGCGCAATACAATCAAGGCACTGATATTGTCCGCTCGGTGATAGAATGAAAAGTGTTTGGACCGCGGTTTCACCATACACCATCCGACTGGAGTGATGGCATGATGGACGAAACTGATGGATATTGGACTGACCTGATATCCAAATAATCCTTTCAGCCCACGCCATCCACATCAATTTCCTCTTAGACAATACAATAATGGAGAAACAACGCTCCATTTGGACAAATGGAGCGATCTTGAATGGCAATCTTTACAATTGTACATTTTTTCGTAACATAGAATAGAGAACAAAATAATCCATTGTTGATAAATGTTGAATAATCCATTGCGGATCATCCCTGAAAAAAATTCAGAGCAGTTAAGTGCATTTCATAAACATTTTTATGCTAAGAAATATATTTTCACTCCATTTCAATGTTCCATATCCAAAGATAAAAGGAACCCTAATGTCGTTCCTCTGTCATTCGCAAAGGGAATAATTTACAGACTTCAAATTATCACAGGTTGCGTTTTTCGTTTGCCCAAAACGGAATATTGTAATAAAGTTTTTGTAAAGCTTCATTCTGTGACTCCCGATACAAGTAAAGAGATCGATAAAATAAATTTATATCCTATTTTGTGTAACAACTTTCTTCAGATTTCGCCTAATACACCAATAAGTTGTTTTTTTTTTTATTTGAAAATAATGACGTGAACATCCATTTTATCTTTGAAATACATACATTAACGTTATTTGATTCAAAGTGCTTCTAGTTCATAGCGTACTGCATTTTAGTGGATGAGCTACTTCCCACAGTAAAATTAATTGAAATTGACAGATTGCAGCAGCTGCTAGACCGTCAACTTTGTGAGGCGGTAGTGGAACGTAGTTTAGTTTCCGAGACGAAGACCAGAATTCCAGGTATATAAGCCTATTTCTCTTGGTTCGTTTTAATACTCTCCATGTATTACAGAACTGTTGAATCTCTTTTGGTTCCTAATGAATCCAGCACACAGTGAACTGAGCTGAACTCACACTGGCAATTATTGGAGACTCCACACGTGAAACATTCCACGTCATTTATCAACCAACCAGCAGCACCCATCGACACGCCTGCTGCATCAGCTCCGCCATCAGTCAGCCGTACACCACGATGAATGCTCAAATAGCACTCACACTCAGCCTGGATCATCTGGAGTATACCACGGGGCTTAAATCTAAATAAATATCACACACGGAATCCTCTAGAATGGTCAGCCTAACATCATACTTCAGTTGTAGAGCTGGGCCTATAACATTTTAGAGCATCCATAGTGCAGGTGCAGAAACAGATACCAGTCTTTACCATTTTTTTATCTAGTGCTAGATAATCTGGAAAGTATTTGCCTGGGGAATAGAAAAGACTTCGATTCCAATCCGCATTTAAGCTCGAATTTTCAGATACGCTTCAGCTAAATTGCAAAATTATACCCATAAACGCTTCCGTGATTCTGATTCCACGTAAAACACCGCTAGAATTATTCATTTTACTTAGGTGGCAATGAAAGAGGTTATTTATTAGATTAGTTTCTTCAAAACAATGCTGTCGGTTTATTTGCACAGAAACACAAAAAATTCAATAGTTATTTATTTCTTCAGCTTTCCTCGACAAACATTGGCGTTTTTTTATTATTATTTTCGAAGCATTTGGAGTTGCTTAAGAAATATATGGGCTTACAAAATAAATTACCATCCAATAGGATGTTAGTCAGCAACAGAACCAAGACATGGGGATTTATCTGGATAAAATAACAACATAGAAATTGTTGTGTAGTACTGTAGCTAGATAATAATTATGATGAAGAATATACACAAACCGTTAAAAAAATCTCATTTACGTATTTCTGCGGATATCAAAAATAGTGGAGGGAACAGTCGAAGGTAAGAACTGTAGAGGAAGACAGAGATTAGGATATATGAAAGAGATAATTGAGGACGTGGGTTGTAAGGGGTATGTAGAAATGAAGAGGTTAGCACAGGATAGGAAGGGATGGAGGATTGCATCAAACCAGTCGAAAGACTTATCGCGCGCCTGGTTATAATTATAAATAACTCAGTTCTTTCGCTTTCAACAGATTTACATTTATTGTTCACAACTCATATTCCTCTAGGAACTACATCGGACTTCTAGTATTCGAAGAATGCAAGGTTCTTCAGCAAAGAAATGGTTTCAAAGCAACCGTTCGGCCTTTACGTCGCTAACCTCCAGCTAACTCTTGATTTACTTATCCCCATGACAACTTACATTTCCTTGCTATAGGAGTAAATATATCGATTTTTGTTTAATTTCATGGCACAAAAATATGGTTTTCTTATGAAATGTTTCTGTTCTGTCACAGACTGACGACAGCAAAAATATCAAAAATAGAAAGTTCTCCAAAACGTTTTCCCCTAATCTGAAAATACTTAATTTTAGGGGCAGAGAGAGAGAGAGAGATTGGACGAAGCCTATTGGGTGAGCAGCAGACATTGGATCTGGAATACCGAAGGATTCTGGTTCAATTACCACTCCGGCCATCAAAAAGATTTTTGATATCCATGATTACCCCGTCAATTCAGGGACAATTCTTTCAAATATACCATAGCTAATTTCTGTGTCGTTCATTGGTCCTAAATTCTTTCCCGGCTTTGGTAACTTCGAAGTTGAATAGTCATAAAACCCTAATCAAAAATATAAATAAACTCGAAAGTTAATGTATCTGGGAAGCTAATGTGTTCAAATCAGAACAGTAACCTTTCTCATTACGGTTTGTAATGTTCTTGTATTGTTGTAGGAATGTCTCTGAATTTCTCTCAAACAAAAACGCAAATAGCACACAGAGAGAAGAGAACTTCAGATGCCAATTCCCGGGGAAAGAACATATACAAAAAGTTTACGTATACAGTTCCAGAACAAACACAAAGAACTACAGTTTTTGAGAAAAAAATCTTTAAACCGGAGAAGGACGCATATTTTGTGCGTACAGATACATAAAAACCGTTCAAAAATTGGAGTAGCTATTAATCCTGCAAACTCCAAGAGTTCCCGCACGGCGGAGGAAATCGGTTGTTTCCGCTCTGGTGAAATATTCTCCGCTCGCATCTGCGGAGCCGGCAGAATTCCCCCGCGGCTGCTCCACGCCAACTTCATAACTGCGAAAATCCCTCTGCGGCGAAAAAGGAACAACAGACACCGCGGAGGAGTTTACCTCTGGACTGCGGCACAACTCTGAAGAAAACGAACGAGGCGAACGTGCGGTCGCCTGGGGCACAAACTTGGACTGCGGGATTAGAACGAAAGCACTGCTGCCAACAAGTGTCCTGGGCATCTTTATCAAAACTGTATCCAAACCTCAATACTAAACGTAGGTATGAAGTTTAAGTAAGTCTCTATTATTAAAATGTCCGATCACAAAGCGTTATCTAAAGACTTCTTCTTCTTATCATTAGGCCCTCATTGCAGAATTTGCTTTACTGGACTTTGTGATATTTATGTCTTACCCTATTTGTATAATAATCCTTTTTATGCTTAGTAAATAATTTTGTACTCATATTAAGTGTATACTAATGTACTGATTACAATTAATGTAATTAATTTAGTTAAATGTAAATAGGGTTCCACAGATGGTAGTATGTGAAGAACGGTGTAGTAAAATCTCTTAGTTGGTAAGTCTTGTAATAATATATCTTTGACTGAGTGGAGTGTGGTCGCGTGCTTGCGCGGGAAGGCTGGCGTATGTGCTCCGCGAGTGGTATTTGTTGAGATTATAAACAGAAACGTTGAGGAATTTATAATGTGTGTGAGATGGCAATTTAATAGTATTAAATTGAATGTCAGTGTTAATAGAACTGTTTTTGATTTCTTGACGCTAGTTTAAGAAATCCTTAACATCGTGAGCATATTTGTTATCACGATATTAATCAAAATTTGGTAATTAAAAAAACAAGAGGTTTTCGACTTGCAGTGTTAGAGGTGGACAGAGAACCATCCACCCACAACACGTCGAAAGTAATTAGCAGATCGCATTTTGCGACTTCTACCAGAATTAGCAGCTTGCAACTTCTACTTCTATTTGTGCCGATCTTGTGCATCTTCAGGTGAGGCATGTCCTCACGGGAGGTATCTTCCTGGGTCTCCCTCGTGGTCTTCGGCCCTCCGGTCTTACATAGAGTGCTGTTCTCGTCACTGAAGTGTCATTGCTGCGTGGTACACGGCTGTACCATCGCAGACGACCCTCTTAAATTTTCTCTGGGATTGGAACCACTTCAAATGCCTCCCAAACGTTCTCATTGCTGATGCGGTCCAATCTATTGAGTCCCGGCGACCAGAGAATATTCTTCATTCCCATGACATGCAGCTGTTATTCATTTATTTTTGTGAGTAGCCAACATTCTGTCCCAAACAGTACCACTGGTCGAACGATTGTTCTGTAAACCTTTTATTTAAGGTACAGTGGTACGTGCCGGTTGAAAAGAACTCCTATGATCTGACGTAACTTCATCCAGGCTGCGTTGACTCTGTTTCGGACGTCTGGGAGTGTCTGACCATCCGCACAGAGTACTGTTACCAGGTATATGAATTCAGATGACTTACGAAGTTCAACGCCGTCGATATTAACAGACTCATCACTTGGATCTCCACACTCCATGTACTCGGTCTTCTGTACATTTAGTCGAATGCCGTGTTTGTCGAGGCAAGTTTTCCGTTGTTGGATTTGTTGTACCAATTCTTGAAGACACTCGCACGCGACCATGATATCACCAACAAGGAGTGGAGAGAGCAGTTCTGCAGCAATGGTGTCAAGGCAGAGGATAAACAGGAGTTGAGAAAGCCGATGCCTTTTTTTTTTTTAACTGCTTTACGTCTCTCAACAGCGAGGTCTTTAGAGACGGGAAAGGATGGGGGCTAGGAATGGAAAGGAATTCGGCTATGGCCTTTTTAAGGAAGCATCCCGGCATTTGCCTGGAGTGATTTGGGAAACCATGGAAATTCAAATCTGGATGCCCGGACGGGGATTCGAACCGGCGTCCTCCCGAATGCGAGGCCAGAGCATTAACCGAAAACAATGTCAGGCTACGTGGGGAATGGGGGGAGGGGCATTCAAAAGAGGTTAAAATGAGCCACATAATTTATGGACTCTCCCTTTCAAGAATACCGGTAAAAACAACAAAACGAAATGATAGTAACGAAGTTATCCCGTACGCGACGCGACTCGATACGATGCCTCATGCTAGTCTTCTGTTGTATCAAAAGTAACGGGTTTAGTAACGAATACATACGGATACAGAATTTCTCGTTACTTTTACAGCTCTAGTGCCAACGATTAACTTCCCTACACCAAAAAACAGAGTTCTAGTTTAAAGTTTGGATATTTCGTCGTTGAGCCTAGATTCCTAGCATGAATGTTCATTAGAGAAAATTGGAAATTATGACTAATCCATAAATGTTGCCTCCCGCAAGACCGACCTTATAAATTGATTGAATACATAAAATCAACTGCGAGATCACACGACGGTTATCTAAGTGATCGTAACTCTAGAGTGTTTTGAGATAGTTATATATTTTTCCGCTTCAGGCCTTAAGCCCCGTCTACATCAACGTCATTAAAGCCAGGAAAGGTCTGGGCAAGGAACAGGAACGAATTCGGTCATAGCCTTTTGAAGGAACCATACCGGCATACGCCTGTAATGATTTGGGGATACCACGAAAAATCCAAATACAGATGGTTGGCGATTCGTACCACTGTACTCCCGAATGCTGGGTTAAAATAAATAAAAATTCGCATATCAGGGAGAACTGAAGAATTTGAAATGTTATGTTACTGAAAGGTGCTGAAAATTAAGTGTGCAGACGAAGTACAAAATGAACGTGTTTGGATACGATGAGTACGAAAGAAGTTCTTTGAAGACTGTCAGAAAGAAGAGATAGGATGTTGTTTCACATTTAAAACAAGTTGGTTTAGTTAATTTGCTAGTGGAGAAAACATCGAGGGGTAGAATTGCAGAGGAAGAAAAAGTTTGAAAATGTGAAATATAATTGATAATGTAGGTCGGGTCGTAACGGGTATTTTAAGCTAATCAAAATAGCTCGGGATTAAGGATTGCATGAAACAAAGCGAGGGACTGATGACAGAAAAAAGGGTAGTGGATTGGAGGTGTAAGCTTCCCTATTAATTAGACAATCAAAGGTCAGCTCCCGAAGAATTATATGGTCTAACAACATGAAAATACAGCCTGTTATTGATATGAAGACCCATCTCATCATCAACACATTCGTTTAAATTTTAAAGTCGAATATTGTTAGCTAATTTAGATCTGCCGAAAAATGATGGTAGCTACTGCTATGACGATATAATCACCATTCCAAACGAACCACTTATATTGTATTAGCAAAATCAAAATTTAAATATTCATTACAACACTTCTTGAATTAACTACAACCCTGATTACAAATATATTATAGCTTCCACACTACCGAGATTCAGACACGCGCCGATGCATGACGATAATTAGGTGCCACCACACCCTCTGTGATCTCAACTGTTTACCATCGCCAACCCAAAAAATTCTTAACACTAGCTAACTCTGCTAAACTTATGCTAACCCCAAAGACTATACATACTAGGAATATGGAACGCTTACGATGTGCAGATTAATTTACATACATCAATACAATTATTCATAAACTAATGTAATTAATTAAAGATAAAGATGTGATAATAAAAATGTTTGGTGGGATGTGATATTGTCACAGAAGGAGTGTAGTTCTGTACTGTATATCCATTTCCAAAACCCAAGCTATTTTTCTGTACCTTATATTATTGGCAACGTTGTCGTTCTCAGGCGCAGAGACCAGGAGAGGTCGCTATCTGAGTATTGTGTTCTGGCCGTCCTGTGACGGCGCTCAGGTGCCTGCAGACAGCAGCCGCCTGCTGCTCAGATGACGTCACCACACGTGACGCGCATGCGGCGCCTACTTCCGCGCCAGCACTGTGACGTCATCGTGTCAGGAGCACTTATCGTCGAGGACGTTTACCTGAGGCCAATCAACTGCCGAGTCAGCACGCATATCTTCTCTTACACTTCTAATAATGCCACCTGCCAACTCACTAGTAGCAGCTACCATAAAACGACAAATTACAAGTTTTCATTCTTTCGTCACTTGTGTGCTGGAATATCACATGGATCCTTTCGGAGTTCAGCGGATCACGCAAAGTTGTGTTCACGAGAATGAGTGAGAGAGTAGGACAAGCCCTCACACTTGGAGATAGGATTAAATATGTGGAAGCCTTCAGATATGTTGGAACTGGTGTGACGGGGGATGGATGGGTCAAGTACAGAACAGCATAATGAAAATAGTGGTTTCTTCAACCAACTGAGGAACCTACTTTGGCACAAAAGAGTTCCTTTAACAGGTAAACAGACGAGTGGAGTTTTTGAGACTGTCTGTGCATAAAAAGAGAAGGAAAATTGGCAGAAATAACAACATATATAAATCTGTCTGTGGGAATTCTTTGTCCATGTATCATGCAAAAACTACAGAACTGATATTATTTAGGTTTTCGCGGTATGTCTACATGTATGATAATCTGTTCTTAAACGTATCAGATAGCTGCCAAAGATCGAACTACATACGAGATAAACCACCTATTGTAACCTAAACAGAGACGCCAAAGATCACACTAAATCAAAGATTAACACGACATTGCTTGGAAGAATATTGTTACTGACCACGGTGACTTAGTAACTTGTGAATACAATTTAAAGTATTAAAAAGTCATCGTGTCTAAGTAGTCCACCACTTCATGAAATTGTTTTCCTTTACATCTGTGAAATGCGAAATCCACACAAGTGAATCTACCGGGAAACGCCAAAGAATATATAAAAACGTAGTACAGTAGGTTTGGCTTTGTGAAATCGATGCAGCAGTCTGGAATACCAACGCATTATCTGACCAGGGATATACTGGAACAAGACCAGCATCTTTAAGTGGGTTATAGCTTCGAGAGTTTACAGAGAAACAGTCGGCTATGAATAACAGTCTTGATGTGCGAAGACATCGAGACGAGAAATTTTTCTGGAGTATTAAGTGAAGTACGGGAAATTCCTTTGGAAATAGTTCAAGCACACAGTTTATATCTGAACTCTGATCGATTTTTACTAGTTTGTGGTAATTTAAAATGCCGTTTTATAATAATTCAGAACGTCATCTATACAACTGTCTTATTCCTCCTTACTGAGTTTCCAAAGTTGCGTTTCAAAGGCTCTAAAAACTTATTCAAAATTACGGAGAAGTCCCTGTTTTAACACTATAAAATGTTTAAAATAGCACGGGAACGGAATCTCTCTCTCTCTGTCTCTCTCTCTCTCTCTTCATTTCATTTTATTTTAAAAATTGGAATATTTCGTCTATTCATATGTACGTTATTAAAGATATTTCAAATCCAGAAAGGCTACCGTACTGCTACTTTTACTCTAAGCTTTGTGATAAGTTATTGCTTTATTTTTGTATATCCTGCTTTTCACGGGCAAAGTTACAACCATTCCAGGTGACTAATGAATACTGTCCCTGAAGACAGTTATCCAGATACGCTAATTTGAACTGGAGAAGATTTTAAACCACAAATCAAAATTGCGTCAAATGAACACTATAGGACAAAGTAGCAGCGGTGTCAGACATCCTTTTCTCAGCTTCAAAAATTTCTTTTTCCTTTCACAGTATTCATTTTTTTCTCCTGTCCAAGTGATTTTACCACAGACCTATTTATTTTATGGAAACCTTGGATTTACTTGATTTTTGAGTTGTCACGTTCAGGATTTTTGTTTAATATTCGTTACAGATATCTCTGTTTTTAAGTCAGTAAATCAACGAATTTGTGTTTCAGAGTTTTCTTATAAAAATGAGGAAGTTATTTTGTTAGTATTCTGGACTGATTCACATTTAATGTCCTTAAGAAACAATCCTTCTTTCTCTGATAGTTTCCGACAATTTCTTGGTTTCAAAATATAATTCCTTATCACCTATACTATTCCGTTCATTTTGGGTTTCTTTCAAACCGTGACCCTTCTCTTAATTCTTCTCTTTGGTATAAAGCGTGAAATTCTTCTTCAAGGCAACGTCATGGAATGTAACCTCGTTCAAATGTTGTGTTTTGTTAATTGATTCCACTATTCTAGAACTTTTAATCGCCTTTTGTGTAAACCATTAGATTCTATTATTTCTCCTAGTTTTTAAAAAAATATTTCTATATACTAGTTTTAAAACTATGACCAGATCATTAACACCGTATTTATTCATAAAATACCATCAAGAAAATGATTTAGATTGTTTAATTTTTCAAGAGAATTTCTCTCCTTTACAATGGAATGGCGCCATTGAGGTGATTTATATATTCATCCTTTCAGTATTTTTTCCTGCTGTCAATTTTCGCTGTTTAGTATCGGCCAACTTTGAAATCTTCATTTTCAGACTATTATGTCCTACTAAGATTCCTCTTCAAATTGCCTTCTTTGACTTACACAAACTTTTGTATTTAATTTAGCAATTCTGTGCTTATCAACATTTGGATCTATTTCTGCAACATCCATATCAGCCAAAACGAGTAACCTTCCTAGTAGATCAGTGAACGACAGATTCGTGGTGCCAATTATGCAGTAATAACTGTGCGTGCCATATCTGCATACAGGTGTAAAAGAAGGCTGAACCCGATGACGGGCGTTCCAGCCTACTCTTCCGAAAGATACTGTGGATCGAAATGTTTAACGACATCATATAACATACATTTATGCCTTAGAACTATATACACTGTGAAGAAATTTTGTATTTAACCCAGTATTTTGGTACACTATTTGGTGGTTAGGAACTATGCACCTCTACCTCTCCTAATCTCCTGGCTCAGTACAAAAAGAAGAAAAGTACTTCTACTCAAACCAGTTAAAACTATTATAATATGTTATCGACCTCACCCAATGAAGGAGTTCACGTTCTCTTACTATACCATGTATCCAAAGTATAATTTTAAATTGAATCCACACTTACATTTTCGTTAGTGTGACTGGAGAATGGAAAGATAAAACTGTTCCAAACAGATTTTTTAGTAGCAGGATGGTTGTGTGCTGATTGAGGTGATGCAGGAATCGTCTGCTATAAAATTTATTTTAAACGTTTCCTGAGTGTTCTCGCATGTTGGTGAACCTAACATGAACTCCCAGGATTTGCGCATTGGCGTGTGGAAGAAGGTTACGTCGCGGAAATGGTCGTTATATTCAGGGAACCGAGTAACAGCCAACGAGTGGCTGTAGCCTACTGACATTTCTAGGAGAAGCTGACAGCGCCAGAGATTCACGCGAACAGATCAGATAATTCCGAAGAAAAACTATGAGGCGCAGTGTATCAAACGTTACAGTCCCATATTCAGGCACTTTTTTGTATTTACTGTTCAACTACCAAGAAGCTGGATCAGTAAATCTTGAATTACCTCAAGTAGAGGTAACTTTGCACTACATGTTTGAGAGTTTTCAGAAAACGACTTTTCTTCGGGCTGTTAATATTAGGAAAAAGATACAGATTTTAGCATGTAAATTCAATAGGCTTTTCAAAAGTAGAATATTAGTACTACAGTTTATTTTTATGATTTGAATATTTGTTTTAAATTTTTATAAGTGCAGCAAAGTCTACTATACATGCTGCAGACTTTGCTCCGAATCGATAAATACCTTGATTTTACATGAAAACAGATGACTAGCGCATTGTAACCATGTCTAGGGCGAAAGTGGTACAAGAACAATGTGTGAAACCAATAAAATATTTATTTCGTCCAAAAATGCTATGATTAAGCCAACAAAAATCTTAGTGTTCCATAGAACTACGAACTTCCACAATTTTTTCAAAACATTTTAAAAATTGAACAAATGTTCAAATCGAACATTAAGTAATTAAAT
This sequence comes from Vandiemenella viatica, assembly GCA_031002005.1. Lineage (NCBI taxonomy): Eukaryota > Metazoa > Arthropoda > Insecta > Orthoptera > Morabidae > Vandiemenella > Vandiemenella viatica. Next base: position 119,395,484 of record JARYHS010013631.1, on the reverse strand, counting down.
TTTTTTAAAAAAGTCAGTAAACAAAATAAACATTTTCAACCAATCACTGAAGGCCATCCAAAGGTAGAACTCTAGAAAGTTAGAGGATTAGAGTTTAGTTTAGGCTCGCCGATTCCTCCAGTCAAATTCTCCCACTTATACCCAGAAGTATAATATGACCACTACAGACTATTGGTACGATCTGGATTGTTTCGGGCTATTTCCATGAATTTTCACACTTTTGCCGCTTTAGCTGTTTCATCATTACACTCGCAAATGACACCTGTCTATATTGTCATACCTCACTATGACGTGAGAATCTGGTATTTTATCAGTTGAATTCATAAAAAAAACGTGCGGAGCAAATTCGCCCCACAAAGTTTTTTTCCACCTGAGGCCACAAAAACTTTTAAATATTATTGAAACAGTATATTTTTCACAATGAATTACCTGACAAAATAGGGTAAACATTTACCCTTTTACTGCAATAATGAAAACTTGACGATCAAAATTTTGGAGACTAAATACTCCAGTCCAAATGGGATCCACAATATTTGGAGAACAGTAACCTGAATGAAATTTCTCTACTGGACGTTGGAGGTGAAATGTACAATACGGACGGCTCTCTGCCGAAAAGCAAGAAGAATTTATTTTCTACCAACAAATTCTTCTGATATCATACAACATTTTCACTTCTTTGGAGAAACTTCATCATAAAGGGAGCAAAATAGCCTCCACTCAAGATACCTGGTTTTTGTTTTAACAAATTTAAGAATTAATTTCAAGTCGTCAGTCGCAAGCATTGTGTTGTAGGCGCATTTAACAACTCCTCAACTTCGTCATGTTAACATACGGATTAAAACAAATTTTAAAAACAGTTGATTTCATTTCTACAGGTCATTAACAGTGCCCCAAACTCATTTTTTTTATATCTAAATTGTACAGACGTTTTCCGGTTTTAGTCTTATTATATGCGTAAAAATTGTAAAGAGAATAATAGGTTTTAACTGTAGGCAGTCTGCTCGTTATTCCTTTCAATGCAACAAACTATCTTGGTGTAGTTTTCATCAACTTTTATGGTTTTGGATTCATATGACTCCTTTTGAAAATGCTTTATTGTTAATAAAATCTTAATAGCTGTGCTGCTCGATGACATACTTATGTGGCGAGTATAATTATTGTAAGTTCATTGCTTTCACGAAGAATATATTTGTAGCACTGATCAAAGTAACATTAAAAAGTGAAAGTAGCATAACAAAGCATACAGCCGTAACGAATCTCATGCCATGAAAATTCACTTTACAGTAGGTAGCGGATGGTGCGTTGCACCTATGCTGATGTGTAAATAATTATGTATGGGTATGGATAAACGCGATATGACAGGAAGCGCTCGTGTGCTATGCAACATCCCGGCATTAACATGGAGCTATCTAAGAAAACCATGGAAAACCAAGATCCGGATGGCCGGAGTGGTTTCTCGAAACCTGCCCCTGTCGGATTCTAAATTTTCTCTCTCTGGAGCCGGGTTCAAATCCCGATGGGTGCAGGAAATTTTAAGAGTTTTGTTTGATAATTTGAGCTACTGCAGGTAGTTGCGTGGTTCAGATTCCACGTTAAACTGTGGGTCACACTGAAAATGAACTAGACGTTCTACCTCTGACACAATGGTTTACTGTGCCCCCCTTTGGGAGGATCCAGCCAACCTTCAGGTTGTGCACTAAAGGTTTTAAAAAAATCCTTCTTATTCCATTCCCTAATCACTTGAGGAAAAACTTAGTGTAGAAAAGAATCGGTTCCAATCTCGATTTCTCTCATATTATTTTATCAGCGATTCCTAGATTGTGAATGTTGCTGTTTGCTTGATCATGAAATAGATCTGTCATCAAATTTTCAATTATCCTCTGACGAGAGCAGCGTCTACGGTGTTACAGTGTTCACAGCACAATGCATCACTTCAGCATATTTTACTGCAAAATGCCATTTATGTTTAACTTTTGAGAACAAATACAACAGGGAAGGCTTTTAACGAAATCTTTTTAACAGAGAAGGCGTTCGACATATAAAAAAACCAGGACGGAAATTTAGCGCTAATTAAAGTAAATTACTCCGAATCACTTACAGAGATACATTTCAAAATTTATTAAAGTGATTTCAGGAGATCTTAAAAATTAGAAATGCGTAATATCTAAATCTAAATTATTCAACAAACCGATAGCTTTTATCTGTACGGTCGTTTGGATTGGAAGAAAAAGAAGTCGTGATTCAGAGTAGGTTATTATTTCGTTCAACATTGGCGCCACCGCTGCTTTTCTCTTAACAAGAGTTGTCACCTTAGTTTTATTTCGCAAGAAGCTACGTAAATTCTAGTGCTGTCTGTATTGTATTTCAAACGGAAAGGAGGCAATCATAAATTGCTTAAGCAATTGCTTTCACGCTGAACTCCCATGGACTCAAAGAGTTCAAAAATTGTGCCTAAAAGTCATTTTCCGCAGTATTCTTTACAGATTTCTACATATTCCTCTAACCAAGATGTATTTCGGTTATCAGCGTTTGGAAAACAAATAGAATGGTTGACTGAAGGAAAAAGATACGACATGGTATAAAAGCACTATAAAAACAGTCGTTAGTCAAGGAATGTTTATATGGGGAAATAATATGTTCTATAGTTCCATTTTTTTTACTTATGGCTTTACGCCTCGTCGACGGGTAAGGTCATTAGAGGCGGGACTGGAGTGGGGACAAGGAACGGGAAGTAATTCGGCCATGGCCTTTTGAAGGAAGCATCCCGGAATTCACCTGGAGTGATTTGGGTAAACCATGGAAAACTCAAATCTGAATGCCCGGACGGGGATTCGAACTCGCGTCCTCCCGAATGCGAGGCCAGAACGTTAACCGTTCACCCACCACGTTCGGTCTCTATAGTTCAAGCGCCAGTATTATATGGAAGCGAACTTTGAACTTCAGGAATACGAGAAAGAAGGAAATTTGGAACATTTTAAATGTGATGCTATAGAAGTAAATTAAAAATTAATGGACGGATAGAATAAAGCTCACCTGTTCCGTAAATGCTGGTTGAGGATAGATGTTAGTGAATAGGTCTCACAGAAAGAAGATACAGGATGTTGGTCTGCAATTTAAGATATGTGGGATCGTTTTTTAGTGGAGGCAATAGTATACGGTAACTACAGAAGGAAGTACGAATGACAATATGATAATCAGATAATTAATGGCGTAAATTATAATGCATATGTTGAGAGAAACAAATTAGCACAGTTCAGGAAAGGATGGATTATTTTTTTTTTTTTTTTTTTTTTTTTTTTTTGCTTTACGCCTCGTCGACGGCTAAGGTCATTAGAGGCGGGATGGGACTGGGAACAAGGATCGGGAAGGAATTTGGCCATGGCCTTTTGGAAGGAAGCATCCCGGCATTCGCCTGGAGTGATTTGGAGAAACCATGGAAAACCCAAATCTGGATGCCCATTCGGGGATTCGAACCCGCGTCCTCCCGAATGCGAGGCCAGAACGTTAACCATTCACCCGCCACGCTCGGTGGCAAAGGATGGATGATTTCAGAAACAACTAAGCGACTAATGACACAAAAAGAGTAGACTATATTATTTTGTTTTACCGGTGGTGTTTAATGTCCTACAGATGGACAAGCTTTATAAGGACGACAAATGCCTTTATTTCGCACGGTGAGAGATTTAATTCCCGCATTTGGGAACTTAATTGATAACCCTGGTAATTCAGATCATAGTTGAATAGCTGAGTTACATATACTGTTTCTACAACATAAACTTTCATAAGGAAATTCGCTAACAGATATCACTTAACGACTAGAAACAAAGTCGTCTGAAGATGATTCACTGATGAACGTAGTTACAACCTTTGAAGCATATTTCCAGAACACAGACAGATTTAGATATGTACGCAAAGAAAACATGCGATTTGTACGCCACAGCTTTCTGTTGTATCACCACCTTACAATTAAAAAAGTGAGGCTACTTTTTAAGCCATCTAAGTGTCCCCTCCACGACTAATTAAATTATCAGTGAAGGCGTTTTCCGCATATATTGTTTAATTTCACTAGCGAAGATCACTTAATTGGCAGAACCAAATTGACGGTTAATGTTTCCACAGCAGAGCGATTGTTAGAAACATTACGCTGTTACTCGTAACCCACTATGAGTAGTTACTTTGTTTTACGAAAATGCAAGTTTTCCGGTGGTTTAAACTTCCACTGAAGTACTTGACTAATATCTTAGCTCCTACCAAAGAAAAACCTCTTTTATTAAATAATGAAATTCGGCGGTCAAAGTTTAATTCATATTTACTCAAGATCGGCTTAAAAATGATACATCAGACTTTTCTCTGAAGTTACCAAAGCAAACACAAATTATTTGAAACGACAGTTCAGCTATGCTCTAAAACAGAATTTCCCATGTGAGCGTTACCACCCACCTGTGGGGGTTGAAGAGATGGTAGGGGGCGTTTCTGTTCCAAGGCAAATTTAAGGGGCGTTGCGGAACAACCACCGCTACCTGATTTCCACCATTATAATCGACTTTAAGGTAGCTTGAAAGAAATTCTTAATTGTATTCACTCCAGGCGAATGCCGGGATGCTTCCTTCAAAAGGCCATGGCCGAATTCCTTCCTGTTCCTTGTCCCAACTCCCATCCCGCCTCTAATGACCTCGATAAGCGATAAGTAAAAAAATAATAATAATAATAGTAATTGTATTTCCATGAATATCTGTAGCCAACAGAGTAGTCTGTCTAGTCAGAAACTTGTTAGCTAAGAAAAGAAACAGATTGTAAATAGTGGAATGGGAAATTTCAAATTGCTGACGACAAATAAGGCACCAAATATCGAAAAATTAATCTCGTCACACCGAGCACAGCCATCTAATAATATTTTTCGTAATATGCATTTGTTATTAAAACTGAACAATAAGCCATTATTGTAACTATCTATTAATAATATTTTTCGTAATATGCATTTGTTATTAAAACTGAACAATAAGCCATCCATTATTGTAACTATCTATTAATAAAGTAATTTTAGAAATCTGTCCTTGTTTTTATTTATTTCTCATTGTATACTTCACCTAAGAGAGGCGCCATCGAATAACTATTTCAAAAAAGTGGGTCACATTATTTATTATAAGAACGGATGTCTGTGTTCTTTTTCTGTAACGTGGACAATAACAATTACTTTTTTCGAAAAGTGACCGGTGCGTATTTGTTTTTTTTAGTAAAGGTGGCGATAAGTCAAAATGGTTAGAAGCTCATGCTCTAAATCAGTGTTTTTTCAACCTGTGGGTCGCGACTGCCAGAGAGATCGCCAGGTTTTGCTAGAGGGGCCACGGTTGCAAACCAAATAAATGCATAAAAGGAACGATTGCATATTTGACAATACAGTACAAATACAAAATTTTCAGTGAGAAAACTGTGCGTGTTTATTTACATTTTATGAACTGTCTAATCATGGTTTATTTTTGAGACGCATATAACCATATCATTATCTAATTGGAGCCTATTTCTCCTCTTCCTACCATATTTCAGGGAATTGTTAATAAGTCCTTTTCTTTCGGTTTTGATTTGCTTCCAACAAATTGTAGAAAACTTGGATGGCAGCTCAGATCTTCTGAGAACTCCATTATGCAGAAAACAAATCATTATATTTATTTACATAAAAGTAATTAATCAAAAGGTAGAGTAAAAGAGAAAGTGTCATGACTGCGTTAGGACAGTACACAAAGCCATTCGAGCTCCTGACCCTACAAGGACATCTTTGTTACAACGTTTCGTACTGTTCGCTAAATCTGCTCCGTAAGATTTTTTGGGGAAAGCAACTTGTCGCTACGGCACTGAGGATTAACATGAACCAGTTTTTCTCAAGCACTTTCAGTTGTTAACCGCCTCTCCGAGTAAACATAGTTTCAACTTAAAGCTGCAAACGTTATCGTTCATAAACGTTCAATTGATTACTGGAACGCTTGTGGGTCCTAAGTTTTAAGAAATTTTAATCTGGCTGAAAGTCAAGCTACGTAAATTTATCTCCGAGGTTACTCTCATATGTAGCTGCACGACTTCAAAGTAAAATTTTGAGACGAATACAAATGTCAACAGACGGACCACTCTCAGAACACATCATCTCTTCCGAATGTCACTACAAGTTAATATTTCTTTAGGATAACCGTCTGAAATCTATCTTCGCTACCCAATTCTACAAAGACCGTTTTTTGTAAGCTTTGATTGTGGCTAAATTAAGTTACCACTTTACAATTTTTCGATAGTCAATCCGGACAGCTTTAGTAGACGTGAAATAACGTTATTATCAATCAGTTAAGTGCACTTTGAAGGACATAAAATTCTTTAGCTCGAAGCGTTATGTTGTTCTAAAGAGAAACGTAACATTTGAAAATTGTTTAAGTAACCATTCGTGAAAGGATGATCCAAAATTTCTAAACGCAATACGGAAAAGAAATAAGGTGAGAGTTTTTCTCGCGTACTGAAGATTCCATAGCCATATTAAGCATAAATTTCAATTAATTTAAAAGTTATTTTGTAAAAACTTCAAGAAATATGATGGGCACTTTCATGATATTTTTGTTTTGTCGAAAAAATTTACTGACTGATCAGATTTGTTGAAATTACTCATTTAAATCTTTTATAAAATCCATAAACTCCAGAACGATCCTTGTAACTTTACTGTTTCGAATCCCCGTCCGGGCATCCAGATTTGGGTTTTCCATGATTTCCCATATCACTCCAGGCAAATGCCGGGATGCTTCCTTCAAAAGGCCATGGACGGATTCCTTCCCTTTCCTTGCCCCCTCATCCTTTCCCTTCGCTGTTAGGAGACGTTAAGCAGTTTAAAAAAAATAATTTAACTTTACTCTTCTTTATAAGCGATTATGTACCCCAGTAAATTATAACAGCATTTCGGAAACAAGAAGGGTGGGGCACAGATTGTCGTTCGCCTAAAAGTGATAAATATCGTGGAATAATAATAAAAAATCCAAACATTTCTAGAGTCGGCGAGATGCCAGCTTATATTTAAGGCCTTTTAATATTTTATAAACGAAATCCTGGCTTTTGCAATTTTTCCTAGTTTTACGTTATAATTGTGTATGGAACAGTGAAATATTGCATAATGATATATTTCTAAAACATGAGGACGTGACAAACAGATAAATGAATGACTCCAAAAAGGCTCATCATTCAGAAAGTAGGGAAGCCTAAAAATAAATCAAACTAATCGCCCAGGAATAGGCAATTTAATGATGTAATGAAGCGATTGAAAATACAGTAGAGTCAGCCAAGACTAAATATCTGGCAAAAGATCTAGAAGCAAATAATAAAATGTCAATAATAACGAAATTGAAAATTTTAGACATTTATGTTTGTACTTAGCAGAATCCTCATCTGTGTAGAATACCCTGACAAGTGCAACTCGAGCCTAGCACAATTGGCGTTCCGTACTCTAAACGGATGTGGATGTGGTATGTCAGACGCAATCACATGACACAAAAATCATATGCTTTAAATATTTCAAATTAATGTCATGTACTCCGCTCTCGGCCCGAGAAACACCTGGTTACCGTGCAACTTGTCTGAAATCGGTAAATTCCATAATTTTGTGCTGATAGTAAGTCTCTCTCTCTCTCTCTCTCTCTCTCTCACCCATTAGAATGCAATGATGTCTGAATTAAGAGTACTTCAATAAAATTGTGTTAATACATCCAAGTAATGACAGAATAAAAACTATTAACTTACTTGTTCATGACGTACAAATTAGGTGAAGAATTTTTAGTTCTTTTTGAAATTCAAGAAATGGTAAAGATTGGAAACAAATTCCATGTTACTAGTTAGAGAAGCTTTTGAGATACACCAGGTAGCAAAAACGTGTTTATTTTAGAATGAAGAAAAACGGTAGTCCTCTACTTAACAAATTTGAAACACTGATAGCTTTCACGCTGGGATTTTTTTTTTTTTTTTTTTTTTTTTTTTTAGATCTTTAATTTGGATACAACATGATTTTAGAAAATTCTAAATATGAAATTCGGTTTTTGATCTTAGGAATATATAACCCCTGCAAATTTCAGGTCTGCAACGTATTCTGTTTACAGACTGAAGGCCAGCGGAATGCGAGCAGTAGGATTCGATTCCCTTCACGTTGGAATCCTAAATAGGGAGAAATTTTAATACTGCGGCTGAAATAGTAAGGAAATAGTGCTAAGATTATGAGAGAAATCGAGACTACTGAAGAAAAATTATAAAGAATTATATTTGTAAAGTGGAAAATTTTCGGATACTAAGAGATAATTAGTAGATACTTCGTCCGAATGAATCCGGAATTAGAAATATGTTCATATTATTGTGATAAGATCTCCATAAATAAATCCGTTGGTTTACTGAAATAAAAAGGAAACAGCATAAAACCATTATCAAATAAAATGTCTTTGCCACATGTGGATGATCGACTGAAGAGGTTCCATCGTTCCGAAGAGAGAATAAATTTACATTAATTAATTTCGAAAAAAAAGTGTCTGAAATCAAACCAACTAAAGTCGACATAGAATTTAGAAAGATCAATGATTATTCAAAACTCCAAATAGAACTATTTATTTACTTCTGAGAGGAAAGCGGCTGCGAGTGAAGTCTGTACTCTCCTGCAAGCTGCAGATATTTGGTATAGGAATGGTTGGTATTACGCGACAGTCCGAACGCTCCTCCAATCAGTACTGACATAGTGGTCTGACCGCAGAGGCTGGCAGTAATTTTGACACCAGTCCTCCCACAGTACACTTATGTGCTAACACCGGATCGCCACAATCACAGGGAAATGCGCTACGTTGCTGATCTATTTACGGAGTCACGCAGGATAAATTAACATTTCCTAACGTGACAACAGGGGTAATTGGTATGAGTACGTTACAATGTTACCCGCCACGCGCTTATTGCTTGTTACTTAGTGTCATCAGGGTTTCCATTCCGCATACCTTACTAGTAAATCAAAGTGTTCAGCCAGCAGAAATTTAATTCAGTAACCGTTAACATCGGACACTAGTTTCTAACATCGCTCATTCACGCCGTTCCAGACACCACATACAGCTTTGCAACTTCAAGACCTCATTCACGAACGGATGATGAATTGGGTTAGAAAACTTTGGCCAGACCATTGCTTGAATGTGGGGATCCACATTTAGGTCATCAAGAGTTTAAACGAAGACAGAGCAGGGAATCGTGTTTTTTTAAAACACACTTGTCTGTTGATAACATTCTCCTGATCATTTTTCTGGATGTTTAATGTGATATGTACGAGGGTGGCCCAGAAACTAATGCACCACACTTTTTCTTCAACAATTATTTATTGAAGACAATGAAACTTATACACAAGAAAGAATGATGTTTCTTCTACACTCCCTATTTTTCCACGTAATCTCCTTCCCATTCCATGGCCTTCCTCCAGCGAGACACAAGAGCGTGTATGCCCCGGCGGTACCACTCCTTGATCTGTTCACGAAGCCATTTCTTCGCTGTTCGAATCACCTCTTTGTCATCCTCAAAATGTCTCCCACAAATGGCATTTTTCAATGCCCAAACCAGTGAAAGTCTGAGGGAGCTAGGTCAGGGCTATAGGATGGATGGGGTAACACTGTCCAACTCTGTTTGGTGATGTTTTCCACGTCCTCAAACTTGAGTGAGGGCGTGCGTTATCATGTTGAAGCAAACAATCATGTGGGGTGTTATGGCGTCCACCTCGCGTCTTGAGTTTGGTTAATGTGTTCACATATGCCTCAGAATTAATGGTGGTGCCTCTCGGCATCACATCAACCAGTATGACACCATCACAGTCCCAAAACACCACAATGATCATGACCTTACCAGCGGAAGCAGTTGCTTTGAATTTTTTTCTTCTGTGGAGGGACAGGATATCGCTAATCCATCGATTGCCGTTTTGTTTCGGGCTCAAAATTGTGAACTCAGATTTCATCACCTGTCACAATCCGGGGCAAAAAGGTTGAAGAAGAAAATATGTGGTGCATTAGTTTCTGGGCAACCCTCGTACATATCACATTAAGCATCCAGAAAAATGATCAGGAGAATGTTATCAACAGACAAATGTGTTTTAAACATACTCTGTCTTCGTTTAAACTCTTGATGACCAAAATTTGGATCCCCATATTCAAGGAAACAACAAGAAATTTTTTTCTGAGAGTTTTGTGTTCCTCCGTAAGAGGGCGCGGAACCCATCGTGAACACATTTTTGCGAAATCAAGAGCACTGGCGATTATACTCACACTTCCTTTGCTGATTGACAGTTCCCACGCCAACTGCCGACGCGTTATGCGTCGGTCCTCGCGAATGAGCACAGCAGCACGCTGTATCTTGTCAGGTATTACAGCCGTGGGTGGCCTTCTCGACCGCTGCTAATCTTGGAGCTCTGCAGAACCGCTTTCAGATGGCCTCACCCTCTGTGCCCAGTGACTAACCGTACTTCTGTCGAGTGATGATGCTTCATAAACTGAACATAAACGTTTGTGAATGTTTCCAACAATTTCTTGCTCCGCAGTGAGAAAATGACGACGAGCTACTTATAACGTACATCACTCACAGACGACATGTTGAATCATTGCTGCAAGTAAGCTATCTGTCGGAAGAAACGGAAACTTTGCGCGCACGCTCTGGAAACTTCAAAGAATTCATATGTAAGACTAATTATTATTTAGTAAATACGCCAATACAACTGTTGTAGGATATTCTTTATTTTTCGGACGCGTTTCGCCTCTCGTCGAGGTATCCTCAGCGTACAATGTTTTCTGTAATATGCTATTAGTTATAATTTGAAAGAAAAAAAAATGTTTTGTTTACATATAACGAAATTATTCTATCTATAGGATGCATAATATGACTTATATTTAACATACTAGTTATGAATTATCTTATAGTTTGCGTTGTTTACATTGGTGTAATAGGATGGGATTCATATCGCAACTTACATTTACATTTTGAGGTGTGGTAGTTGGTCTTCTGTGACCTCAACCAGCATGCTGTTTCCACTATACTGTGTTGTTTTCCCTTGTAAGATTTTTCAGAACAAATTCCAGTCACCACCTTAGGTAAGGGGCGTTTGAACTAGTACCATATAAGGGTTCACATATTTTTACCTCTGATTGTATTATTTTAGCTTGGTGGCACAAAAGAGGGCACAAGTCACCGATGAAGAGCGTGCATTTCTTGCCATGAAGTTCTTGGTTTCTCTCACCTGTAACAAAACAAAAGCAAATTTACCTTTGTTTACTCCTAACTCCTCTATTGTAACTAATTTATTGCCGTCATGAAAAATGTTTTGGAACTTTTTTAGTTGTAAAGAATTTGAAGCTAACAGAATGAATCGACTTTATCGCAATTACAAAAAATTAAATTAAGTTAATAGATGTCACAAGAAGTAAGACTTAGGTGCAACAGATAAATCAAAATATTTCCAACAAACGAACAATAATATTTTTATTTGGCTTCTCGTCTCATTTTAATATTATCCTAACAATGCTCTAATGACAAATTTCTATGAAATCAGGATCGGACAAATCCCACAAAATATTTCACGTTCTCACATGTAGAAAGATGTCTTCTTAGAAGTGTATCGATTAGTTGATGGTAGAAAATAAAATTGTTAGTTAAGTTTACTTCACACGCGAGTCCAAACTTAGAGAATAAGATTAAATTTCGGAAAGATGGAATGCGATGTTGCTTTGCAATGAACTTTGTGACCGTCAAACAGCACTTTGTGTTCGACTGTTCCATTACGTAGTAGAGGAAAAGGTTCAAATAGGAGCTACCACTTTTATTTTGATACTACTGATTTACCTGGTAACTCAATATGGATAATTTTGATGTCACTAACTTCTAGAAACAATCATGAAAATGATATGAGGGTTCAAAACGTCAATAAAAAGTTTTAATTTACCAAAATCAAGGTATCAAATAAAAATGTTAATTGAAATTTTCAAGAGTTGGTCCAAGTATGGGCTACTTGTATAAAAAGGGAAATTTATCTCGTAATAATTTAAAAAATTGTGTTCAAAAACTTTATTAACTTGATTTTTTTTTTTAAAGTTGCAGAAGTATACCACATTTTCTAATCCAGCTCGTTAAATCTGTTCCCAACCTTCACACTTCTAGAACCGAATCCACACTTCCCCTCTGACATCATCTGAAAAGAATCCATCACAGATAATGCATGCTGCATTGTCATCACCACGTTTATCCCCCAAAGAAATAGCCAACTCGTCATCGTCATTATCCTTATCAGTAGGAGGGACCCTATGGTCTTCTTCCGAGTCCAACTCTTCACTTTTTGTTTCCTCTACTCAATGAAACCGTCGACATTTACAGTGTGGTGAGAAGCAGAATATCTAGACGCAGCATAATATTTTAGTCGATTAATCATGGTAGTCATAGCATCAGTTTCATCTTCCACAGAATAAGCATACTTTATTTATTATCACTGCTTCAACTTGTCTCATTATTCACACTTCTACTTAGTTAACTACCTTTCATTAATTAATATCCCCAAAACAGTTTTATTACAAGTTGCCTTCAACGTCAATTAAAAATTTGTTTTGTGACCAGCTGAACGATTTTCTCTAAGTAATTTGAGGCCACGTTTCTTTAATTAATCTTGAATGTTGAGAATTCCTTAAAGTTCCCATACAGCAGTTACAGTGTCATCCGACGACGCCTCTATGTCTGCATAAGCTCACGCTACTGCCGTTTGATTCAATGTAACTTTTGAACCTAATGAAACCAAAATACTCTAAATATTACGGATACAACTCCTGTTTATCTTCTCAAGAGAGTTCCCATGGAAGGAACATACTCCATGGTAACTAACTACATTCGAAATCGGATACAGCAACATTAGAAGAAGAAGTAGACACTATGCTGTGAAAATGAGAGGCGGTATTTACGGTTATTGTTTATAAAGAGAAGAATGAAGGCAAATAAGACTTGAAGTCCATATCACACCTGTTAATAGCAAACATAATCGAATTACAACAGTACGCATTCGTTGCACTCTAAGTAGAATTTGAGATAATACTGGCAGCTGAGCCGGTTTGAGATTTTCTGATGGGCAAGCTGTAAGGACAGCTTAACGCCAAGACAACCATTCGTATCGTTTCAGTTCCTCACGAGCGATCTGATGACTAAGTGGCTTAGTTGTCCGACTGGGGATCGATAGGTCCACTGTGCGAATCCCTGTCACTGGGGGGATTTTCATAGGCTCTAAACCCGACCTTCACCTCTGGCACATGTGAAGAACACCTGGTTCTGATTCCACGTTAAGCTGTAGGTTTCCTGTATCCGGTAGGACTACTGGGTTAAGTTACACAACCAACAGTAATTCTGTCACCAGGTCATTACGATCACACGGAATTATAATTATGTTACAGTTTCTCACGACAGTGACGGGCAAATCATCATATATATTATTTCTATAAGGTATTTTTTTGTCACAAGCCTGTATCTGCCTTCATACTTAACCGAAATCAATGAATGAGGTGTCATTTGAAAGCTTATGGTCTTCCCTTTGGTCACATCATATTTTAGGAAATGAAGTTTTCGGAATTAGACCCTTAAAGGGCGAAAATGTCAATATTTCTAAAATGCTGTTTTCTGTGTTACGAGTCATTTATCTCCCTGGATACATATCTGAAATCGTTTAACGAAGTATCATTTTAAATATTAAGATCTCCTCTTTAGTGCCGTCATACATTAAGAGAGAAATTTTTCGGAATTCGACCCTTAAAGGGCAAAAGTATCAATATTTTTGAAATTCGTTTTCGTGTCACGAGTTATTTATCTCCCTTAATATCTAACCGATATAGATAGATTAAGGTCTCCGCCATGGTAACATTATATTTTAAGAAAGGAAGTTTTTGAAATTCGACCCTTAAAGGGCAAAAATGTTAATTTTTTAAAAAATGCGTTTTTTGTAACTCGAGTCATTTATCTCCATGGATACCTAACCAAAATCGATAAATGAAGTTGAATTATGAGGAGTAATGTCTCAGCTTTGTGACATCATATTTTAAGAAAGAATGTTTTTGGAATTCAACCCTTAAAGGGAAAAAGTATAAATTTTTCTATAACGCATTTTTGTGTCACGAGCGATTTTTCTCCCTTGATATCTAACCGATATAGATAAATAAGGTATCATATTAAATAATAAGGTCTCCGCCGTGGTAACATTATATTTTAAGAAAGGAATTTTTCGTAATTCAACCCTTAAAGGGCAAAAATGTCAATTTTTCTAAAATGTGTTTTTTGTGTCTCGAGCCACTTATCTCCTCGGATATCTATCCAAAATCGATAAATCAAGTAAGAATATGAGGAACAATGTCTCAGCTTTGGTGACAAAATTTAGGAAAGAAGCTTTTGGAATTCAACCTTACAAGGAATAGGTATAAATAGTTCTACAACGCATTTTTGTGTCACGAGCTATTTATCTCCCTTGATATCTAACCGATATAAGTAAATGAGATATCATATTAAAGACTAAGGTTTCCGCCGCGGTAACGTTATATTCTAAGAAAGGAATTTTTTGTAATTCGACCCTTAAAGGCCAAAATGTCAATATTTCTAAAATATGTGTTTTATGTTTCGAGTCATTTATCTCCCTGGATTTCTAACCAAAATGAAGTAGGAGTATGAAGAGTAATTGCTTAGCTTTGGTGACATCATATTCAACCTCACTATTCATCGCATTTTATTCGTGAAATTTTCGCACGGGTCGTCTAGTATAGCAAAAATGTCTGTCTAGGAAACACTTAGAAACTAACCTAAGCATGTCTTGACTTTATGTTTAGTAATTCGAACACAAGTTCTGCACGCTGAGTGAAAACGCCCTGATGGTTTCACCAAATTTTCTTACTACACCAGCTCTCAAAACATATCTGAATTCATCTGATATTCTTCCGACAGCGAATGGTTTATCCGAAAAATGACACAGCAGTTTCAAGTTACAAATGCGTACAGGTTATTAGTGAGTGGGTGTGCGGTATGTGGCGTGGCTCACCGGAAGAGACGGGTTCGATACCCGGTCCTGTTATCCAGTTTCCTACAGTTCAATGAATTAATCAAGGCCGTCTCTGGAATAGTTCCTGCTATGATCGAAATGCTTTCCGTTCCTAACCCCTTGTCGCTCTAATGAGATCGACATAAACGAGCTGCAAAGCTTTAACAAAAATACTTAATGCTCTGTCTCGCCTATAATTGTACAGAATTACCTGAAATCTGTTACGAAAATTGCAGTTAATTCTTTCCTATCCACCAGCCAGTGTGATCGCCCGTGTCAAGGTACAACCATGCTTGATCAGGGTGTTAGGGGGCTTCCATTGATTACGTGAGGTGTTTTCTAGTAAATTTGGAACACCTCCTCTGGTGAGACTCTCCCCCCCCCCCCCTAACATGAGATCGACTTCTTAATTTTGGAGATTATTATTATTATTTTAGCTCTACTGTTGTTTTAAGGTGGCAATCCGAAATTAAAGTTGACGTGAGATTTCCATCGACCTCTTCCCCCTGATGAGATTTTGCCAGACTCCCCTCCCCCTCTTTTTGAGCTCACGTAATTAATGGACACCCCATTACGACGGGAAAACTCGAGTCCTGGTCGCCAACAAACAGTCCTTATTGTAATCATCAAGGCGAATGCTAAGGCGGCCTCCAATTTCCGTCTAATAAAATTACATTTCACGAACGAAAATTTGCCACTAGCCTACATGTACACAACGATCAGCTCGGAGAGGTAGGAATGGAGGACGATGTGAGGTGAGGTGAGGAGCGACGCATTGAGCCGCCAGTTCGGAGTGAACTTAAAATACAGGGCGTTCGCCGGGAAACGCAACCCACCATTGCGCTACAAGGAAGAAACTGCTCCCGGCGAGCGAGCGGTCAGCTTCCGGCATTGTTCGACCGTCGGCCGCGGACTATTTCATAATAATTACGCTTCATAAACTTCATAAACTTGTATGTGCTAAGCATTTAAATGTGACGTAATTCATTAGCTTACCTTATAAAAGATGCTGGAAGTGTTGACCCTCTTGTGTAATTCAAATTTCACATCTTCTGAACATATTTAGAGACACACGCTGCCCTAACTGACTTAATGATTTTTTGGGTGACTGTTCTAGTCGAAAAGCGATATCGTCAATTTTCTCCTCTGTGAGAATACGGTTGACCGACAGTCTCTTTTTGTTAAAAAATGAACCCGTTTCTCTTACTTATTTAACCAGACGCAGAATTGTTGATTTAGCTGGCAGTAAAGCGCCAGGAAATTCGCGACGAAATTTACTGCGACACTTTTTAAACGACTTCTTCTTCACATATGTATCGTAGAGAAATATTCTTTGTTGCAAACTGTAACGTACCATAATTTTACTCACACTCAAACACGGTACAGATTAGTAAGAGTATGAAGCCCCAAACCAGCCAAACCGCAAAGAAACGTTTATTCACAACACTGATTAATAAGAGACTGGAGTCACAAACTAGCTACAATGCAATGAAACCGTTCTTAACAATGTAAGGGTCCAAATTATACTGCGTCACTGCACTGTTGGGGCAGCGGAGGTGTTAAACAGTGCGGTGATTCACGGTGCCGTGTGGCGGCAGTTGCTGGCCCCACTGCCCGAGCAAGTTGCCGACGGCAACAGACTGGGAGGGTAGCGTTTACCGGCGAACGCCCTGTATTAGTGCATAGTACGGCTCTCCATGGAGAGGAGAGCATGCATGTAAAAATCAGCCTTTAGCCAGAACGTCAATTATGACGATGATGATGTTGGTTTCCTATCAAGACTGATACCGACTGCCAGTTCAAAGTAGTGGTGCTGTCAATCCCGCGAGTAATGTCTTCTCTCAATAAGCACTCAAGCATAGTGAGCTCTGAACAGATGATACCGACGCTCTGCGTATGTTTCGTTTCTGCAGCTGTGCACGCTTTGCCTGTTGCTTCATAGCCAAGTCTTTCTTTGCACTCGAACTGTATACATCGCTTGGCTAATAATATGCGGTATCTCAAGCGACGGCTGTTCCACTCGAGGCGGGAACAGCTTTCTGGCCTCGCTAGCAACCAGGGCACGCGGAACCAGCACTGCTGCAGTCTCCAAGGGCACACAAACGCAGACGTAACAGTGCGCCAGAGCAGTGGTTCCAAATTAATTTTTCCCCAGTGCCACTTCAAGAAAGCGATCATCCACGCGTACCTCCTTTAGCTGAAATGATAAATAAATAATTGCGATAATCCCAGTAGAGTGCTTTGCACTGAAGTAATACTATTCTCTCACACACACACGCAGACACACACACACACAGACACACACACAGAGAGAGGGAGAGAGACAAACACACACAAACACACACACATACAAACACACACACATACAAACACACACACATACATACAAACGCACACATACATACATACATACATACATACATACAAACACACACACACACACATAGTTTGTCTTAAAAAACTTTTGGCGAAAGCAGTATCTGCGTAATTGTTTTTTTTTTCAGTTATCTTAGTGATTACTTTGGCCAAGATACTACCACCGTGCGTTCCCCTTGAAGCAGCCACAAGTACCCCTGGTCCCTGTGGAACCACTGCACTACAGGGTAAAATACGTTACGTGCTTCGAAAACAGCTATATTTAACTGGTTATCCCAAAGAAATTTTTACAGTATAGCACGCCCATGTCTTTTTATACTCCCACACAAAGTTGAAGATTAGGCAGTCACATGACCTTGAGTCACCATCGCGGAGCAGACATTTTATTGACAGGCAAGGTACGGATTGAGCACAGATATACAAAACACAACATTTGCGACACTGCACTGCATCAGAAGATGTCCCCTCTGGTATGCTAAATTTTCTTGTCAGATCCACTAATCAATCTATCGTTTGGCATTGTTGGCCAATAGATTTCGCAGAATTGTTCAGCAGCCAGGTGACAAAGTTTTAGTTTCTCCGCGCCTTGTCGTGGTTAACTAACCTAACCCAGTAATCCTACTGGGTAAATAATATGAAACACGGAAGCGTTATGGCGTACCTCACCTCTGGCACCGCTTGCTATGTAATGTGGAGGTCGGGTTAAGGACCTCTGAAAATCCGAACCGATACCGGGATTCGAAGCGAGGACCATTCGATTTCCAGTCAGACACCTCAGCCACTGAGCCACCAGATTGGTCTTAAAGTCATTGGTTTCCATTTTTCCCCTTATGAAGGTAGTAAAAAATTTGTTTTTTGAGTCTACTGTTGACTACCCATCTAATGCGCTCAAACAATGCAATTTAAGTCTTTTTGATTGTATCCAATAACTTTTCCCTTTCTTCGTTCTAATATATGGTCTCATTGTTTTCATGTCTAAGCTATAACTGTTTCAGTCGTTCCCATAATTTCCTAAGAATTTATTTTATTTTTCTGTAACTCCGCTGTTTATCCTGTGGCATTGTTAGTTTGCCTACTCGCCTGTAGTGCATGCTTTTAGTTTTTCTTGAGAGATTGCTTCTTTAATGTAAGATCTCCATTAAGTGAACAAGGTCGTTTGACAGTTGCTACTTAATTAAGGTTGGAGAGAAAGGACAATGGTAGGTACTATGCCAAGAAGCTTAACTGTGAAAAGTGAGCAATAGTCAAGTCCGGAGGAGATAAATAGGAAGGTGAATTCTGAGAGGCAGACAAGGTAATCCGAGAAAAAACTGGAAATACATCCTGCCGCAATTTGACTTTTTGCACATCACTCCACAAACACGGATTTAGTCAGGTGATACACAAAGGCGATACCCGTCCTCGCAAAAGTAATTAGGTGATGCATAGTGTGTATGTACCAAACACTGAGAGAATAAATCGTTCTAAATATAAATAAAATCATGAAAAAAGTCAAGAAATGTGGTAGAAATAATTTAAATGATAGTAGATGTTATATAAAATTACGATCAGATGATTTAGGAGATTCAAGTGAACTGTGTTAGCTAGAAGTGAAATTAACATCTGACTGCCCAAGCAAGAAGGATGATGAAGCAGAATAGCACTAACGAAAAAGAGCCTTCTTGAAACAGAAAAATCTTTTACTTTCAAATATTGACCTAGAACTGGGAAAGAAGGTTCTAAAACTGCATTTAGAGAGCTCGATACTTAATGAAAGTGAGGCGTGAACATAAGGAACACTATAAACAAGGAAAATTGAAGCATTTGGAACGTGATGCTGATAATTAACTGGACAGATTAATTACAGAACTAAATGATGGACCGGGAAGAATGTTTGTGGAAGAATCATACAGAAAAAGGCAGGATGATAAGTCACATTTTAAGACATGTGGGATCCGTTAATTTCTTAGTGGATGAAACAGTCGAAGAAACCAACCACGGATAAAGATTAGAATGTATGAAGCATAGAATTGATGACGTCGCGTCGGTTGTAATGGGTATGTTCGAGGGTTGCAACAAAACAGGCGCGATATTGCTGACGGAGGTAAAAAGTGTGCTACGTACAAAATCCTTAAAGTCGCACTGCATAATTAAATATCGGATGACAGTTTCAAGCTGCTTCGAATTCCTGCTCTGTCGTCGTTGGATGAACCTATCGCTAAAAGGGGAATTCAAAGTTCGGAGCATTCGTTGCATTAATCGTGCAGTTTTATTAGCGGTGAAGGTCAAAGGCACGGGGAAATTGCAGCTGTTATCCGGATTCGAATAGGAAATCTTTCAGTACCCACACGCTTTAGGTATGAACTTACCAGACCGCTTTAGGTATCAACTTAACAGACCGCTTTAGGTTCAATGATTTGAGAGATACATCATCAGACTTTTGCAGCAAACCTCTACTTCAAACGAAGCAAGAAGTATGCATCGACCTGACTGGGGACTGCTGCTAGATTGCCGGTGTGTAAGGAGCGATCCACGGCATGCCAGTAGAGTTGGGAAAATGCTCTTCTTGACCTAAAGAGGGATGAAAAATTAACCGCAACGGAATACAAAACCCAATGGGAAGTCCAAGTAGGAAATATAAAAAAAAATATGTACAGAATACAAATCATCCTCTCTAATTACAAACAATGATATCTTCTTTATGTGAAAAAATATTCCCGAAGTGAAATAGTTCCCCAATCGGGTTGCCGGGTGAGAAATGCACTAAAAATTAATAAATACGCTAAACCTCCTGACATTGTTAGATAAACAACGTATCGACAATACAGTTTTTCACACACACCTAGACGATATTCGTAACAGCTATGTATCCTTACTGGTTTCATTGAATCCCCCATGTATTCGATCTTGATCTAGATCTATCTAAATAAAAAAAAATATTACAACATACGTTCTCAGACATTTGCTTCATGTACTGTAACGTTGTGTCCATCTCCATTTCTCCCACTGATTGTTGCATTTAACCAATACATGTCTTAAAATGTGAATCACCATATTATCTCTCCTGAGAGTCTTCCTCAAATTTCTCTGTTTGCCTGTTACTTGAAGGCCATTTCGTACTTAATTTATATACATATTTTTCAACATTCTTCAGCACAACTACGTTTCGAATACTTCATTTTTCATACTGATACTCATGAACTGCGAGCTTCAATTCAATTAACTTATACCTAACTCATATGTATTAACTCTATACATGTAGTTTAACTATGTCAAAATTTCAAACTAAATGTTTCTCTACTTATGAAAATTCTTTTTGCTTGTTAAGGATGAGAAAGAGGGTCAACAAAGTGTGGCATCTGACAAAAAATGGGGGGGATGGACGAGTCATAAGCTTTGTGACGCCACATACATCCGCATAGTTATGTAAACGATCGTGTGGCATCTGTAGCCAATATCTTTCATCATACAAAGCCACTAACCAAGAGGTAATAAGGGGTTTTGCCCATCACGAAGATTTGTCCTAAGAAAATTCTAGACGTGACAGGGAAGTTTGACCAACAATGACATATGGTTCGGGTTTTTTTTTTTTTTTTTTTTTTTTTAATGGCTTTCGGCAGCTGAGGCCATACAGCCAGCTCAATGTAATTATGTTATAGCTTCCAGTGAATCAGTTATCATCCAGTGTCTTTATATATTGTATCTTCTAACTATGGCCACCACAGGACGGACAGGACATTCACACAGACACACACTACTTAACATCCATGCTCGCTGTCGGATTCGAACCGGCGACCTTCGGCACGCGGAGCTAGCACTCGAGCCCCTATGC
The DNA here is from genome assembly GCA_031002005.1 of Vandiemenella viatica. Lineage (NCBI taxonomy): Eukaryota > Metazoa > Arthropoda > Insecta > Orthoptera > Morabidae > Vandiemenella > Vandiemenella viatica. The sequence goes on along the minus strand of JARYHS010013631.1, from coordinate 119,374,230 downwards.
TACCGAGGCCGGCAATATATGGTTCGTTGAATATGTTGACATATCGAATGTTCCCAACATTACCCAAATCGAGAACGAAGTGACTGCTATGCCAGTCATAAATAATATCAGTCATAAATAACATAAAGGAATGTGTTCAAAGCCTATGGACAAAGTGAGATTAAATTTTGTATCATTCATCTGATTTGTTGTGTTTTGTCAATTTTCTAAAAATGTTAATTTATTGTTGATTTTATGGAAAAAAATATTTTAAATACAAACATATTTCTAATTTTTGGAAGTTCTGTTTTAATATAAAATTGCAGAAAATGTGACGCCACATCAGGGGAGGGGGGGGGGACACACAAAAATATGACTACCTGCGACAAGGAAAAGAGGAAGGGGCTTAAAAAAAAAATCATGAAATTCATGTGACGTAATTTATGGATGGCTCCTTATCTCTAGTTAGTCGATCGTCTCGGTTCTCCCCGGCACTACTCAACACAAAAAAAATCTCCAACATGAGACAGCCGATACTGTCGCCGTATAAGGAAAGCGAGTGGGCAGGTTGCAGCCCAGTGCGTAGACAGCGGAGCTGAGCAGCGTTAGAACCAGATCGCGGACACATCACGCCCACGCAGCTTGGCCTTCGACCAAGGACAAAGACACCGAACGACATCGGCATTGGCGAGACACCTCGACAGGTACCGAACAAAGGAGACGTCATTGTAGCGGCTGTAAACACCCCTCAACTCTGTTTAACTAATTATTTAAGTTTGATTTTTCACTGTCACCGAATTATTTCACTGACTTGTGTAGTTGTTGACAGATGGCATCATGTCGTTATGTGGTTAACTCCATCAATTTAGCTGCTTCCATAAATTTTTCATATCAGTAAAAAATCTCCAGGATAAATAAACACGCCCATTAATCGATTAATTGATCTGGTTTTTTTAAACGGCCATCCAGAAACTGCTTTTAAGTCTTGTATATAAATTTGAGCTTTTGATTGTTTTAAGTTATCACATTATTGAATGAAATTTAAAGAATAAGCAATTAATTAACACAATGTACGAATCAGAATATACATTTTAGTTGTCAGGGTGCATCTCAATTGCCTGCTGGCACTCTTGTACGAATACATTAGCCAGTGAGATGCATCTTTAAAACATACTTTGTTAACTAAAAAGGAAACAACAAACCGTACAGGACAAAACATGCAAGTTAACCATGCCACTAAGACGACGATATATACTAATTCTAAAATGTGTGGGTTTTTTTTGTGACGAGCTATCTTTCTCCATTCATGCTTAACCAAATCGATAAATAAGGTATCATTTTAAAGACCAAGTTCTCCAGCTGTGAAACATAATTATTTAAGAATTTTACGAAATTCAACCTGCAAATGGCAAAATTACGAAAAATTTAGGTCAAGGATATGCGATAGTTCAGAAACAAGCTGTTAGGCTTCGCTGGTGTTGATAAGGAGTGAACGCATTTCCACTAGATAGCAGAACCACAAATCACAGTGATATTGAAAAACTGTTAGTATTTTCTAAAGTAAGAGCTTTACTGATATTCTTTCTGATCGGAAAACATTTAATCCTTTCTTATTGTTACGTAAATGTTTTGCTATGTATCAGTTCACAAATAAACAATTGCTACAAATGAGCAATACTACTACAAACCACCATCCTCCCTATTGCGTGTAATTTTCGCTCTGCTTACCTGCATATTACTTATCACCAACGCAGCATTTACAATTAGTTATGCAAATAATACAAAGTTGTTGGTTAGAGTAAATGTTACGTGGATACAGTTTGGATATAATACATTCTATATTTTTCAGGATTGCAGACAATACTATAATAACGAGGGAGCAATCCATAAATTTTCACAAATTTCTTGATTTTTGACACCCCGCCCTTTGCTTGTCACCCCTTACCACACTTTGTTGACTTCCACCTCCCCCTTCCCGTTATGAAATCGCACATTTTTAAATTTAGAAGTTGATTAAAACAGCATTTCCAACGCGATGTCATGCACCTTCCCCCACCTCGTTGTAGAAATCTCCCCTCGATCTCAGTTATTGCGTTGTGGTCGTTTAAAACAGTGATTAAATAACGGGAAATAGTATAGGTAGGCTGGCATCCTGAGTCTCACTGAGATGTTTTTACTTTCGTATTTTACATTAAGTATTTGATATACGTTGGTGATAGCAAAGGAACAAAAACACAGTACAGACAGTTGACAGGGAGACATTTACAGCTGGGCAGAAAACCGTTAATCCGTTAATCGATAATTAACGAAGTTAACAAAATTGCAAAAATTTAACTTTAAAGTTAACATAAAAGATCGTTAACGGTCTTCTTAACTCCTGTTAAATTGAAGTACCGTTAACTTTAGTCCGTGAAATTGGTAGTTGACGTATTTGGTTGGTTTGACTTGCAATCGACGCTACTCTCGTACGTTCGGCTAGTCGGATGGCGAACGGATTAGGTAATACGAAGTGTGAGTGTGATGCATAGACAACTGTTAAGTTAGGCATGGCGTGGGTGTCAACAGCAAAGATAGAGTTTTGGAGTGATTCTATTTTACGTCTGCAAACCGGTGCTCAATACTCGTTTCTATTTCGATCTGTGATTGATTCTGATATTTTTATAATCTTTTTGCTACCAGGAAAATGTCCCTTTTAGTTGGTATTGGTTTGGTTTTCGTTAGTGAAATAGTTTAACCTGACATTCGTTAAATGATTACATCAAGAAACTGAAGCTCTTGAATCCGTTAGTGAAAGCAGCAACGATAACAATAGCAACGAGAATATTAAAAATACTTGGCCACATTCATACAATTATGTTAAATTTAAATCAATACTGCGAGAACAGTTGATTTATGAATGCAAACTGTGTTTGCCTAAACTTTCTACAACCAAGGCTCACGTGTGTAGCTTTAGTAATCTTAAACAACTTAAGAAGAGGATGCATATATCCAAATATGGACAATATGAAGAAAAAGTAAAAGCAGGGCCAACTCTAGAGAGGGGGGGGGGGGAGAATAATAAGCCCAAGTCTTCTTCAAGTGATTTGGCTACTTTTGATGTAGATAGCAGCAGAATTAATTTGCTTTCATCTCCATTCGTTGATAAAAGTTTACGTGAATAAAACATTTGGCATCGTAACTACCGGCAACGTCGTATTAGAAGCTAATGTGGACCGATGTATTGCAAACATTTTCGTTGCCAACATGATTCCACTAAATGCTGTAGAATCCGATCCGTTTGAGAACCTGACTAAAACGTTTATCTCCAGTAAAAACTCAATTTCCAGGACATTGAGTAGACGTATTATTGATTCACATAGTACCTTGGTATTCCTTGCAGTAATACCTACTGCAACAAATAAACATTATATCCACTTTTGGATGGTTACTTTAACTTGCGTTAAATTTGGAAAAATGTAACGCTTTAACGATTATCGAAGTTAACCTTTTAAGTAGCAGATTAACGAAGTAAAGTTTTCGACTAATTATGCCCACCTATGGAGACAGTAAACAAGAAACTATTACAATAAAACACAAAAAGTGCGTATCAATTGGGACAGAGAGAAGGAATATTAAGGAACAAATTACACTTCGTCTTGAAACAGGTGAAGAGTTAGACTGAGAAAACACCGAGCGTGGCGGTGTAACGGTTAGCGTTCTCGCCTCGCATTCGGGAGGACGGCGGTTCGAATCCCCGTCCAGGCATCCAGATTTGGGTTTTCCATGGTTTCCCAAATCACTCCAGGCAAATGCCGGGATGCTTCCTTCAAAAGGCCATGGCCGAATTCCTTCCCATTCCTTGCTCCCATCCTTTCCCGTCTCTAAAGACCTCGCTGTTGAGAGACGTAAATCAGTTTTTTAAAAAAAACTGAGAAACAGAAGGAATTTAAACAGCGTGGAGCAAAAGGAAGTGCACTGAAATGCAATGCGAGAAGGGACTTGGTGGACTGAAGAGAAGGAGAACTAGGGTTATAAATTTTGACGACACCCAGGCCATTGAGCTGGAATACTATTGCCGACAAGCAACGGGAATGAAATTTCCTTCAAGTGACAAACCCGAAATTGCTTCCATTGGATTCTGAAAAGCACTGTAAACGAAAAGCTGGTTGATCAAACCGGAAATCAAATGTATTAGCGATGAACAAGAGCGCTGGATTGTCTTTAATGATCATTCAGTCTAAAGGAAACGGCATCCATGAGGCACATCACTTTATGAAAGCGAATACTTTGTTAATGAATACCGGAAACAAGTAAAACTGTAGCATTTGATATGTAGTGTTATAAAATGGTTATTTAAATCGAGTGAACAGATAATGTATCAAATGAACGCGTTTTAGAAATTATGGATGACGAAACAAGTTTGTTGTAAAGCCTCCCAAAAATAGATTGCATGGTGCGCCACATTTCATAATATGCCTGATTTGTTGAATTTTTATTGGAAGAAAATTGTACTGGAAAACAGATTAGAAGACGTGATGCAGATAGTTGTGGATGTACATTGAAATGGCGATGTCATATGAAGAGATAAGCAAAATAGAAAGCGATGAAGGATTACATCAAAACAGTCAGGAGGCTGACGACCAAAATCAAAGCCACGCAGATAAGTGAGTGTTACTTCCAGTAGGTCAACCAAGTGTCCCGTAGTCAGGGTGGCTGGAACACCCAGGCGGAGAATTTTTCGTTGTATTTGTTAGTGAAAAAAAAAAAGACCACAACGCGATGTGATTTCTTGAAAACGGCCACAACACGTTGCCTAACTCGGTGTGTTCACGACGAATTGGTCCAGACTGCATTTAATGTATATGATTTTTCTTAGCCGTCGGCTAAGGCTCCAAAAAACAAGCAAAAATGTGAGTCGTCACGTCTGGAAAATTCGAACTGGGCCAAACGCGATTTTCGCATTGTGGCCGTTTTCAGTTATCCACAACGCGTTCTGGCTGTTTTTGTAAGTGCCATAACGCGAATAACATGGAGAGGCCGTTTTAATAAATCTAGAATTTGTTGTGATTTTTTTTTCCGTTCAATCAGCGTTTTCGGTCTTTGAGCCTAAAGTATATACGCAATAGAAGCGGACAGGTAATTCTTCTTATAAGGTGTTCCGTGGTTTGGTTTGCGGTAGCACTCCAAACATATGTCTTCATTTCCTGGTAGGTGTTACAACTAACATCTTCCATTATTTGTTTTATCTACGTGGAGCTTGGTATTCCTAGATCTTTCTTCGCCAGATGTCATTGCTTTTACCTAAATTATTTATGAATTTCTTCATTTTTTATTCTCTCTTTTCAGTTATCCATTGCTCAAAAGAATAGTCTTATTTTATTCTCAGCTTGAAGTAAGTGAATTCTGTTACTTAGGAAGCAAAATTACAATCAATGGCCGAAGCAAGAATGATGTTAAAGCAGAATAGCACAAGCAAAAAGAGCCTTCATAAAAAGAAAAAATCTATTAGTTTCAAAATATTGTTTCTAGGGAATTAGAAAAAACTTTTTAAAAACTCTTGTGTGGAGCACAGCACTTTATCGGTGGCGAAACATGGACCTTTAGGATACCGGAAATAAAGAAAATTGAGGAATTTGAATGTGGTGCTACAGAAGAATGCTGAAAATTAAGTGGACAGACAAAGTAAGAAATGAAACGAGTTTTGGGAATGATGGGTGAGGAAGAAGTTTTGTGGAAGAAGCTTACAGAAAGAAGAGACAGGGCTGGTAGATCATATTTTGAGACATGCTGGATTAGTTATTTGCTGTGGAGGGAAACGGTCGAAGGTAAAAAACTGTAGAGGACGACCGATACTAGAATATATGAAGCAGATAATTGAAGGACGTGGGATTGTAAGGGAGTATGTAGAGAATGAAGAGGTTAGCACAGGATAGGAAGGTATGGAGGATTGCATCAAACCAGTCGAAAGATTGATGACAGAAAAAAAAAGAAAAAAAAAAATAGCTTATCGTCTATGTTTCGCAACCATAAGAAGATGTTTCAACCAGTCCTTCCTTGTCTTCCAGCTGATGTTATTTGTGGTTAAATGTTTCTTCTTCTTAAGTACCATCTTTGTCTCACTGATCCCAGCTTCTTATTACCTTCCTGTTTAGTCTACAGTTTTTAATTCTGCTTATTGACAGTTGACAGAACTATAACAGTAGGAGGACCAAACAAAATAATTGATAGATGTCATTTCATATGCTAAAAAAATGGGGCTTCTATAAAAAAAAAGGCAGTTTTAGTAGTGAGGTGTGGAGATTTTCGGAATAGTGTAAATATGAAGTCCAGTTGTTAACAGAACAGCAGTTATATTAATTGACGCTTATAATTAAAATTAGGTCGTAACGGAATTTTGAAGATTAAAGGGATAGATGGATTTACATCATACAAAACGGTTAACGCCTGAGATATTGTCGTTTTTAGTGGATTTGAGTACAACTCAGAATAATAATAATGTTACGGCCAAATTTTAACAGCGTGAATTCTTTTGTAATAACTGTGAAATTAAAGAAGAGAAGTTTGGATCAAACACTCGAGGATCCAAATTTGTGGCAAGATGAGCATGATAATGCTTCCTGATGGCATTTGAGAACAAACCAGGTTATGTTGGAAGGATAATACCATATGAAGAACGTGAAAATGGAAAAACCAGGGAGAAAGGAATTCAGTAGGCAAAGCTTAAGGTACAAACTATTGAGTAAAAGAAAAATGTAATGTACAAAGCCAAAAATTTGTTGAATACTGGGAAAATATTAGTGAGCAACGTTAATATAAATTTTCGTAATCATATTATGACATATCTCTGCACAGCAAAATTTAAACAAAATCTCTTGCTTTTTCAATACAACATTTGATATAAACATGCAACAGTTAAAAAGAATGAGACAAGGTTGTAGTCTATCCCCGTTAATATTCAATGTAGAAGAAACAATAAAGAAAGTAAAAGAAAAATTCAATGTGGTGTAGGTGCTGAAGGACAAAAAAACAGTATGCTACGATGCTGTTGACATTGTCCTGTTAATAGAACAGCCTGATGATAATGAGGTAATACTGAATAATATAAAAAAAAATACTGAAGAAAGATTTTGGACTAAGTAAAACCAAAGAAAGACAGAAGTGATCAAATCTAGCAGAAATTATTGGAATAATAAGGGATTAAATTTAAAAATAGTGTCGGAAGAAACACAAGAAGTAAATGAATTCTGTTACATAGTAAAATGATAAACGATTGCCGTAGCAGGAATGATGTTAGTAGCAGAATAGCACTAGCGAAAAGAGCCTTCTTGAAAAGAGAAATCTTTTAGTTTCGAATATTGATCTAGGACTAGGGAAGAACTTTTTTAAAACTGTATGAGTGGAACACAGCACTTTACGGTAGTGAATCATGGACTTTAGGAATAGCAGAAGGAAGGAAAATTGAAGCATTTGAAATGTGGTGCTATAGAAGGATGCTGAAAATTAAGTGAGCAGATAAATGATCGTGTTTTGGAGATCTATAAAAAGGTTGTGAATGAGTCTTACAGAACAAAAGAGCCAGGATGGTGGGTCACATTTTAAGGCATCTCAACGTTAGGCGTGATGTATGTAGAAAAACACGTAAAAAACTACTCCCAGCATGGTCTGGTTTCTCGGGAGTGGTATCAAATTGCAAGATGCCACAACATACGAGTATTACAGTGCTTTATTGCTCTAAGCTGTTCCGTTGACTAAACACCCAGCTAACATGTGTGAGAGTGACCATATATTTGATATACGTCTCCATGTATCCTCAGACAGCAAAAGATGGATAAAGAAACTTTATTTATGAAGCCTGCTGGTAATAAATGATTTTATGAAATAGTGACGTAGTCCAACGACATTAATAGCAATAAACAACCGTGTTGCCTTGCCGTGCAGATGGCGTGGGAGCTAGGTAAGGAGAGGTGAGGTTCTGGCCTTGAAGACAGTTCTTCGCCTACTACAGTAGTCGGGAGCACAGAGCATTGCGGAACAAGACAGAACTTTTTAACGCACCAACCTGTTTATTAAAGCTTAACAGTTCGTCGAGGATATTAGAGGTTTAATCTCTTCAGTCCCGAGGTATCATATATGATACCTCCAGAAATTATTTTTTTCTTGGGCCACTGCACAGCTGAACCTTTTCTGGTCTATCGTATCATCTACAATATACATCGCGCTTCTCACAGCTCATATGTTCGATATGCTGCTTTTGGCAGCCCTGATTGGAAACTTGGGATCCTGCAGCTGTACAACATGGCTCGTCGAAATAAAGGTAAAGAGAGATATTTTTTCCATGAAAAACATTGTAGCAGTAAAGTTGTGTGTATAATTTTCCTGCTTGACTCCCGAGGTATCATATATATGCCATCTATAAAAAATTAACTATATTGTTTCAAAAACTAGCATTAACACAAAGTAAATAACACAATAGTAGTTCTCTTGCACTTTTATTATGAGCTCGGGACCGAAGAGGTTAAGATGATTGTGGGAAAACAAAGAGAAGGTCTTTTGAAGAAATTTCCTGGTTATTCGCCTGGCGTGATTTATGGAAAACAAAGGAAACCAAAATGTGTAAGGAAGGAGGTACGTTACAACCTGAGCCCGCTTTACGTTCGTGAGTTCTATAACGACACGTAAAGGCACATTATAAACCTTAGGTTTCGGTTTAATTAAATTGAGGAAGGTGTTTTGCATCTTATCCACAGCGCATAGGATTTAAGATGATCCATATTGGCATGGACGAGAAATTATGAAAAAGCTTTGAGCTTAGAAGTATATCCACTCAGATGGAAATTACAGATCATCTCATTGTTCAAACTAGAAAATCCCAAGTAAAGTCTAAAATCAAGACAACCAGCACATAGGCGCTGTCACTTGATGCAAGATGTTTCCCCAACTGTGTTGGGCCTTAACTGTTTCTTAGATACAGCTGCGTAATAATATAGCCGCTAGAAAGTAAGTGGCATTGCACAGTGCAGTTGATGACTAGATGTAAGGCGTCCCACTTCAGAGATGAGAGGTACTCCGTAAGCGCTGTTCCCGCAAGTAAACGAACTGCTGTCTGTGAGTGGGCACTTGCCGTTACGTTTTAAAATTAGTATCCCAGTAAATTGTTTCACTTCGACAAGTTAATGGTCCACACTGGTTTCAGTAGAGCACAGATTAACCGGTGGGACCACTATGCAAACGACCGATCGACGGCTTCCTAAAGCAGAGGTGTTAGCTCCTGTAAACATCTCAATCTCGCACAAACAGAACGTTAACTCTGCTCGACTGTAAATGAGAATCGCATCAGACAGTGCATACGTTATCGAGTTATGTGCAGGAGCAGACTCAAAGATCAGTTCTGTGCCCAGTCTCACACAGTAACACGTTATCACGGACAGTGTTACTCCTCAATAGCAATTCCATGGTGGACATTTGCTTATGGTTGTTTCCTCTTGACTTCCCAGTATGATCAGTATCCCTAGATTTTCTTTTAGGATTTCGTATCTACTGAATGAAATGGTTTTTTTTTTCTTATGGCTTTACACCTCGTCGACGTCATTAGAGGATTGAAAAGATTGATGGTGAGGGAGAAATGATTTTACATGGTTTTTGGAGGAACCATCGCGTCGGACAATCTTGGGAAACCATGGAAAAGCGAAATCTGTATGGTTGGACGGATATTTGAGCTGTTGTCCTCAATGCAAAATCAGAGCATCATCACACACCCATCACGCACGGTGATGAAATGAAAAACCCTTATGGAATAACTTATTTCTCTGTCAATGCATCATACCACAACTTCTAAACCATTTAATTCAAATTTTTAATACTGTACTATTGTACATCTTGCTACCTCCAACACGTGAAATTAGGATCAATAGCCACAGGTTTAGTGGGAGCTGAAGGATGTTTTTATGAAGGGTGTTACAAAAAGGTACGGCCAAACTTTCAGAAAACATTCCTCACACACAAACAAAGAAAACATGTTATGTGGACATGTGTCCGGAAACGCTTACTTTCCATGTTAGAGCTCATTTTATTACTTCTCTTCAAATCACATTAAACATGGAATGGAAACACACAGCAACAGAACGTACCAGCGTGACTTCAAACACTTTGTTACAGGAAATGTTCAAAATGTCCTCCGTTAGCGAGGATAAATGCATCCACCCTCCGTCGCATGGAATCCCTGATGCGCTGATGCAGCCCTGGAGAATGGCGTATTGTATCACAGCCGTCCACAATATGAGCTCTAACATGGAAAGTAAGCGTTTCCGGACACATGTCCACATTACATATTTTCTTTGTTTGTGTGTGAGGAATGTATCCTGAAAGTTTGGCCGTACCTTTTTGTAACACCCTGTATAGTCTTCACCGGTATCAAACGAAAGCAGGCACACCCACTAACAATTTGAGCAAGCTTTTTGCTAAAAAGAATAAAATATAATGCCACTTTATTCCATATACAATTGATCTGAAAACCTTTCCCAAATTAGCAGTGATATGTAGCTTCCGGATGGTTACATGAAAGCTACAGCGATCTGTCTAGAGTTTATATAGTTCACAAAATAACCAAGTAGTTTTTTTAAAAAAATTACTCTTCACCTGTATTTTTTACAAAAAAATATGTTTATATATTGCTCGATTGAGAATTACTTCAATAGTACGATAAATATGTCTTTAATTTTTTTATTTATTTTGTTTATAAATATGTGTCGCGCAAATTGTTCACTTAATTTTTATGTTTGTGTTTTGTCTTGTTTTATAAAAGGATTATAAAATCAGTTGCTACTGAATTTTTTTAAAACACATACAAATTTTTTAAAGTCAATTCTATTTAATTCATTTGCCGTTATCCTATAATCTTTTATGTTAGTAGAGACATTACGGAGTCTCCAGTTGCCGGAACGTCTGACAATAAATGATGGCACGTTTGTTATGGTCACTGTTTCTAAATAGAGCGATGCAGCCACCGAATTTAACGGCAGACAAATTGTAATCAAGTTTCAGATATACTCACTCAACACGCCAGGAGTGGGATTCATTGGAGAATAGAAGGAGGTTGAAGAGTATCATGGGAGTGTACAAAACCTATACTGGTGATGAAGCATGGGGAGATATTGGTGAGTAAATTAAGAGAGGTGCTTGGAAGGAATTTAAAGTACAAATTAATAGAGGGGAAAAGCAGGTTGGAAAAGGAAAGGAGAAAGGGGGTTGTGTAGGGAGATTGCCACCGGAGCGGGCGCTACATCGCAATTTTATCAATTATTTATATGTGTAGAAATTGGACCCTCAACAGCGACTTTTTGTACAAATACCGGTGATTTTAAACGTAAATCAAATATCTTACACACTGTTGGACAAACCCAGAATACTGAAAGTTTCTTCTACCACCAGAGCTCCACGAGCAGGAGATATTATTATAGTGCCTTAATGACTCTCGGCCAACAGTTGGACGACTGATATTTAAGTATCATCTTTTTCATATGCTGATATAAAACTTTTATCAGGTATAGATTTCAGTAATAATTTGTTAATCTAATTTAAACTACTTGTTCAAGTTATAAATTGAAAATACGGGCCAAGGGTAGACGCCAGGATGGTTGCGTAAACAAGGAAATAGACAAATGCAATCTATGTGGACTGGTAATTAATCATTCCTGCAGCAGATAATCTGCATACACGGAATGAAGCTCTTTTTTTTCCCTATTGCTTTACGCCTCGTCGACGGCTAAGGTCATTAGAGTCATTAGAGGCGGGATGATACTGGGGACAAGGAACGGGAAGGAATTCGGCCATAGCCTTTTTGAAGGAAGCATCCCGGCATTCGCCTGGAGTGATTTGGGGAAACCATAACAATGGAAAACCCAAATCTGAATGCCCGTTCGGGCATCCGAACCCGCGTCCTCACGAATGCGAGGCCAGAACGTTAACCGTTCACCCACCACTCTCTGTATGAAGCTCTTAACTAGGATTATGAGGCTCATTTTGGTGGTGCTTTAACTCAATGATATATTATCAGTTGAATTACAATGCCTTCCCTTGCAGCAGAATTTCAAGCTGCCTTACATGCCAATCCAATTCTGTCTGGCTCGACCTTCAACTTTACGTCGACTCGGAAGCGTATTTGTCGGCGATGCTACGAATCTGGACAAAACCCACAATTGCCTTTATTCGAAGCTGTAACACCTGCCCATTCCCCTTGTAATTGAGGACTCGTCTTCACTTTCTACTGTGCAGCTGGCCGTCTTGGCGCCTCGCCGCACCATCAGCAGACAACCACTTAAACGCTGCTTCCGCGTCGCCTACCAAACTAGTTTAACGGCCTTAAGCAACTCCGGAGAAACTTGAATCGAAAGTCACAAGTCGTAACAGAGGCACGCTGTTATGTCCTCTCAATCCACCGTCGAGCAAGCGCGAGGCTACAGGAACTGTACCCGCTCCTAAACACAAACAGTCTCTTACCTCCAACCATTTAAGTCAGAATATATACCGCGCTTATCAGACCAATAATAGAAATGCCTGTCCAGTATGGGCATACGCGGCCGTATACAGAAACTTCAAGTTATCCAAAATAAGGCTTTTTAAAAAGAGCTTTACACCTGCCGAGCTGGTTCCCAACGGACCTCCTACATGAGGCTACTATGCTGCCTACACTAAAGAAAGATTTAGCCAAATTGCAAGTACCTCCTACAAGTTCACTAAAACCTAGTGGTTCGCAACATCGGCCAATACGACGCTAATGTTAACCGACACAAACGCCCACTAAGCCTCCTCAATTAACAACACCACCATGAAGACCTATCACAAGTGAGGACACGAACAACAATATTAACAGGAGAAAATGTGTCAGAACAACACCTCGAACAACACTGCCTATAAAGAAATGGTAGGAACTGGTGCTGTGATGAGGAAACACGGGAGTCACCCAATTAAGAAAACCGTTTTAAATTTAAGAAACTGTGCTTTAAACAAACTGAACAAGCGAACGATTTCAATCTTTATATATAAAGATGAAAGTATGTTTGTTTGTTTGTTGGTTTGTTTGTTGGTTTGTTTGTTCTTCATACAAATCCACAGTTTTCATCCGATCTCGATGAAACTTTGCACACTTATCCTTTGAAACAAGGAGAAAAATACTGTCTACATTTGGTTGAAAAATTATCTGTATAAATAACACATGTTGTCTCATAACTTCGGGATACGGCGATAGACAGACACGTTGGATGTGGACGTCTCCAGACCATGTTTCCGTGTAGTGGACTGGCAGCTTAATGGTTTAAAGCGCTTGCTTACGAACGTCGTGGTCTCCGGTTCAAATCTCCGTGGAGGCTAAGATTTTTAAAAATTGTTTTTTATCGTAAGAGTCAGGCCTGGGCCGTAGGTTATTTGGATTGAATGTTAAACTGTAGATATTATAAAGTTAGGGGTGCAATGCGAGGAAAATCGTAGGTAGTCTTGCAATTTTGTAGGTGTACACTTTTTTACGTTATAATGATCCCTCAGGTGTTGTTCGCAGTCAGTGCGTGAGTGTGAACCACAGTAATACTAATATAAATAAGTCTCTGTCTTTTTGTTACGTTTTGACCGCTATATCGTTGTGATGGAATTTTATAAGGAAAGCTGTATGAAGGGCACAGGATATTTTTTCCAGTATGATTAACAGTTGTAGTCACGAAATTTTGAAATCTTATCGAATAGTGACAGAAATATGTTGGAAATTGATTCTCTCCAAGAGGCAGTTTCGACGGTAGAATGATATAGTGATAGCTTTCCTGTCATATTATGCCGACTCGATATTGTTTGGGACCAATCCTTCGTTACCAACAACTTTTTATATTTAATTCTGGCAAAAAAATTCTTAATCCACGCATACGAAGTCGCGGGTACGAGGGTAGTAACATATACCCAGCGACTGAATTCATTATTGTCTTAGTGAGTTTCGAATTTTTAAAAATAACTAAATGCAAAAGAAAATAATGGAATTTTTGACAGTTAGTTTTTATTTATTTATTTATTTTGCTTTTGGTTTCACGCCTCTTCGACGTCACTAGAGGCGGGAAAAAGGCTGGGGGCAAGGAATGGGAAGGAATTCGGCCATAGCCATTTTAAGGAAGCATCCCGGCATTCGCCTAGATTGATCTGGCGAAATCATGGTTCCAGTTAGAATTGAGAGATGGTTGTGGGCTAACATGAGATACATCCTGCTCATCCACTTAATAAAATGCGGTATGCCTGAAGACTGGACTTGAACTCAATAACTTGGCGAGTCCCTTGTTATCGGAAGTAGTTATACTTGCCTCCACCACACATCTGGTTAGCTAACCAGGAAATTTCAAATAAATTACTATTTGTTATTATTGGCTCTAATACTGTAAAAATTACGTGTAAATTTCAAATAAATAACAACAATTCATTTTATTTGCACTTACATTGTTAGAAGGAAAAATAAACTGCGATGTTAGCTAAAAATATATTTATAAACGTTTCTCGGGAAACAAACCGAGTGATGTTGTTGTTAATGCACAATATTTCGGCGACTTTAATCTCCGTCGCCATCTTCAGGTGCAGTTGCAGACTTCAAGACTTGCAACTGCACCTGAAGATGGCAACGGAGAATAAAGTCGCCGAAATATTGTGCATTAACAACAATATCACTCGGTTTGTTTCCCGAGAAACGTTTATAAATAAACAACGCCGAGAAAGATTACATTCATCTATAAAAATATATTTTTTTTTTTTTTTTTTTGTGGAAGTAACTGCACAGAAATACGAAGGGCAGAGAAAAAAATATTATAATGCGAGGCAAAGATTTAAAAAATTACAGTGTGAATTTCGTTTAAATTTAAATGTTACTTTTGTTTATTTACGATGAATATTTGCAGAAATTCATGTAAGGCGAAGAGTATCCGATATTTACGCTGAATTCTCTAAGCAGTAACTAGAACCAGGACACAATGTAATCTAAGATTATTTTGTTGAAACAATGCAAGATTTTTTTTTTTTTTTTTTTTGTAACAGTTTAACGTCCCTTTTTAACAACGTGGTCTTTAGAGACGGGAAAGGATGGGGGCAAGGAATGGGAAGGAATTCGGCCATGGCCTTTTTGAAGGAAGCATCCCGGCATTCACCTGGAGTGATTTGGGGAAACCATGGAAAACCCAAATCTGGATGCCCGGACGGGGATTCGAACCGCCGTCCTCCCGAATGCGAGGCCAGAACGCTATCCGTTACACCACCACGCTCGGTAAACAATGCAAGAAACAGGGAAGTTTATTCAAAACTCAGAGAATGTTTACAGGAAATGTAGGTAGGTAATCACGAAATGTAGCTATCAAATAAATAATACTTATTCAGTTTTGAGATTATCATTTACTTACAACATTTTTTCGTGACAATAGAAATTTCCTTCATTTAGAATCAAATGGGATTACTTGAAAATATCCTAGCCAAATAGCTCAAGAATTTTATCCGAGAAAGTTTACTCACACCACGAAAAATATCAACAAAAAATGTAAGGATTAATCGTTATTCGTTTTTCCTCGGAAAACTTTTGCAGAACCAATTTTGAACGCTTTTTAACCTTTTAAGAATCCTAAAAACATAATGCCAGTATGAATACACAAGCGAAATTAAGTCATGCCTTGTTCACGTGCAAATAACTTTCAACCTGCACGAGTTCTCGTAACATTGAGGGATTATTTGGCCGGACTACATTATCCACCCAAATGGATCAGTAGAATAGTTTATTTATAAGAGGATGTCTCCACTTCGATTTCCGGTACTGACCGGAATTTTAACAACCACTTGACATGACTCACTAAAAAGTTTGGGTTGTTTTGCAAGTGGAATGTAGCTAATTTTTGTGTTTCTTTACGGCCCGCTTACATAGAGGTTGTTACAGCCAGAACGGACTCGGGGCCAGTGAACTGAGAATCATACTTATATTCTGCCGGATGCCACATACTACTGTGAGCCACCGGGCTCGCAAAAATAATATGTTTGACCTAGAAATGTGCTAACTCTTTACCAAATTAGAAAATTTATCTTTAATATATTTCCACGGCTTGAAATGCTCAACTCCTTTTTATTAGAACGGGTACTAAGAAATTTTCTTAAGCAGATTACATCTGTCGCTGAGATGTGGGGATAATCGGAAATTTTTGGGCTTAACATTCGCGAGGACATGGCTCAATTTCCTATGCCATCATCTATTGATTTCGATTATCAATGGTTTCCTGAAATCACTATGAAGGCAGAAACATGAAATCAGAAAATAAGAGCTTTCTGGTAATTACGAAACGGGAAAGGCCTGTCGAACAATGTTTCAATACGTATATGCCCTATACCAAAATAGCGGTCACAGTTTTTGACTTATAAGAAAGGTTAATTTGGAAACGGATTATCATCGATATGAAGAACAGTAAATGAAGGCAAAGATTTACTATTATTTCGCTCGTGGCTTTACGCCTTATCGACGTCGAGATCATTAGAGACGAGAAAGGACTAGGGTGCAAGGAACGGGAAGGAAATCGGCAATGGCATTTGAAGAAACCATCCCGTTGTTCGCTGATGTGATTTGGGGAAACAATGGAAACCAAAATCTGGATGACGGAGGGGGGAATCAACCCATCTCCTTCCGAATGCGAGGTGAAAGAGTTACAGCTCAACCTCCACGCTCGGTGCAAAGAATTAACGTATAGGAACCATATTATTCTCTTCCAAACTGAAATCGCCATAGCATTAGAACAGTGAAAGGAACTAGTCATCTCAAGCAAAATAAAATACAATTCCCTCTGAATTTGTTTCAGTAATACGGTTACAGCTGCAACTCATTCACGACTCTCCCCTCATACGCCTGAGATGAAGTGGCCATATCACCGGGTGTTGAATTATGCTAAACTCTCTGCAGTCAATTTCGTTCGATTCGCCTTGGGATTCAGCCTAATCGTTGTAACAAGAATAGTACTGCACTCGTCGCTATCTACTACACAACGGGTGCATAATGTAAGCCTAGCACCACATCAAGGCAGCTAAAAACGTAGCAGAACGTCTGCAGGCCGCCACCAATGTCACGACAAAAGTGACTCAGCCCATAAATAATCGCTGAAGGTCACCTGAAGAGCTGTCAGAAATCGATTACATGCCGCTCTCAACTTCACGCAACACCGTAAGCCTTCTCCGGCCTTAACACCGCGAATTACTCCAACAAAGATCCATTTTTAAACGGTATGAACGTTTCGTGGTAAGGATTCCATGTTAAACTGTACGTGCAGCCACAGAATACGTTTAGACTTGGTAAAAGGCTTTTGTTGGCTTCGTGAGTAGGATCTCACTTCAGATAGAAAGGTCCAATGGTGAAGCCCCATATTTCCCCCCCCACCTTTTTTTAACACAATCAGTTCTGTGTGTTACTTGGGCTTGTATTACATAGTGAAGCTCTATTTTGTATAGCCCATTTTCGAAAAACATAATGCTACCAATTTTTCTTTTTTTTTGCTCCAGCTTGATCAACCTCGCCTACATGAAATTCTCTACTGACGCACTCCATCTAAAATTACAGTTTCTACCCAAACGTGTCTCATGACCAACTGCAATTTTTTATAGAAAATATTACAACAGATAATCATACTGGAATTATGGAAATATCCTAAAAGAATTTTGCGAAAAAAATTTTTTTGCCCGAGTTATGGCCGTCCGAAATTTGGCTAAAAATCCATACATTCTGAAAATCGTGCAGTACTTAAAGTGTTTAAATGCGTATACCTCAAAAACTATAAGAGAATGAGAGTTCAAATTACTTTTGTTCTGAAGCTATGGAAATGGACTTAAAGAATTAATCACAAATTAACTTAAAAAAGCCAAAACATTACATTTTTAATGGGGAAAATTGTGATATTTTTTTGTAATATTAAGAATTTTTTCTCATACAAAAACAAGTTGGATCATTAAGTTAATTATGAAAACTTACACTACTCATATGGTAGGACTACTCATAAATTTATTTCTAGCCCATCATGAATTTGGTTCATACAGCAGCTTGTTAAAATATCCCAAAATTTCACATTTTTGAGGAGCAATTTTTTAAAAAATCTGGTAATTAGACCAGACAATGTCCTCTTAGTATGTCGCGAGTCATGGAACCAGATTGGTGGATTTTTGCTTTGTATGCTACTTGAAAAATGTTCTCTTGTGTAAAAGTTTTATCGCATAAAGTTAATATAAATTTGATTTTTTTTAAAAAAAAGTATTGCATTTGAACAGTCACTATTATCATAGGAGGCGTTCATTAATGACGCGAGGTGAAATGGGGGGGGGGGTCTGGCGAAATCTCATGAAACGTCACCAAGGGGGGGGGGGGGTGAACAGAAATCGCACATGAGCTGTTGAAATTCTAGTAGAATTGTAGAGCTAAAAAAAAAAGGGTCTACACATGACACGAAAGTCGATTTTAGGGGGGGTATTTTGGTCCAAAATCAGACCTTAGGGGGGGATAACCGCCCTTCGAAGCGTGAGACCCAAAAAAAGTCTCAAAAAGTTGCGAGGTCGATTGGTAAGGGGGGGGGGGGCGGTCTCCCTCAAAATCTCACGTCATTTTAGAGGGGTGGCAGGGTCCGACCAAATCTCACGAAGTCTCACCAGAAAGGGTGGGGGGTTCAGGAATTCCGGGAAAACACATCACATCATTAATGGGCGCCTCCTTAACTATAATATGTTATCAAAGGTATTTTCCATATTCTATTGGATGTAAAATTATCAAAGTTAATACATGCTATAAATTCCCTTAAATAGTTTAAAAGAAACTATCTTCAGCTTTAAAGTATTATTTTCATAACAGCAATATTTTAGTTATGTACAGATAATAATAAGTAAAATCTATAAACTTTTAATAATAATAATAATAATAATAATTAGTATTATGAAATACTATAGTAATAATTTAACAATATTCATAGTAGACAGTAAATCACACACTGGTTTTGCTCTTTGATTTCGCAGAGAATTGGTGTGTATTTTGCCTGATGAAATTCAGTGCTACCACAGACAAAATTAACAAATCTCATTGTTTACTTGTATTGCCTTTAAAAGAAAAGTTTTGCTGTTGTTTCGGATGACATTAAACACGATACATGGTTTTTTGTACTCCTGAACTAAAAAAAAAAAATGAAATGTCAAGTATGTCAACATTGAAAATTTTCAGTGAAGTGATCTACATTTCAGATGGTGCTGCAAGCCACTTCTAAAACAAATAACAATTTGATTAGTTTTCTAAAGGAAATCAAAATATTTCAACAAAATGGATTTACACAGTAACGGAACATTGGAGGAGTGAACCTGGTTGTTGAGGATGATTATTCCAACACTAAACCACAAAATTCAACCTTCAGATACTACCAGCAACGGCTATTAGAAATGCATCTTCATTTGTTGATACAGTGAGAAATATATTAAAAACTATCACATTGTTACTGCTTAGAGCACGCTTTTCGAACAGATAAACTAAAGGAATGGGCTAATATAAGACCTGTAATTAATATACGATCACAGCATTATTGGCTGGTTAAGAGAAATGAAGCTTATATGGCAAGAACAGCTGTTCAGAAAGGAAAAAAATTGTAATGCTGTATACAAAAAAAACATTTTTTGTTAGTGCTTTCTGTACAGGAGAGTTTGTAGGATGCATGAGTGATGATAACTGTTGTATTGGATATATTAAAAGTATTCCTCGAGGAGTTGATGATTTCACAGTATCATTTATGGGCCTTCGTGGTACAGAAAAAAGGTTTTAATGGTCAGAAGAATCTGGAGGAAAAATGATGAATGTACGGTGCCCGTAAAAACGTTTTGTAAAAGGTGAAATGTCCCCCTGCACGAGGACTATCTGTACGACTCCAAGCCTTTGATGAAAGTGAACTGAAACAGATAGAGCAACTCTTCCATATTTAAATCACTGTGGCTGTCTTTTAAAAAATACTTTAAATATGCAATAACTTTTTTAATAAAAATTTTACACAGATTATTTTTCCATTTAAAAAAAATATAGTAGCTACACAAAGCAATCTGGTTCCATACTCAATTATATGCTATTAGGACATTATTTTGCCAATTTTTTTTGTTACTTATGGATCCTCGAAAATGTAAAATTTTGGCAGTTTGGGATATTTTGACAAGCTACTGTATGAATCAAATTCATCGTGGGGTCGAAATATATTTATGAGTAGTCTTATCCTATGATGGGTATGAATTGCCATAGTTAAGAAAATAATCCAACTTCTTTTTGTAGGAGAAAAAATTCTTAATATTACAACAACAAAAAATTAAAATTTTCCCATTAAATATGTATTTTTTGGCTTATCTTTAGTTAATTTGTGCTTAATTCTTGAATATCATGTGAAAGTATTTTTCCCTATATTCAAAAGAAAACTAATTTCAACTCTCTATCTTATATAGTTTTTTGAGTTATATAAAAACCAAAAACATTAAGTGTTGCATGATTTTCAAAAAGTATGAATTATTAGCCAAATTTCGGAGGGCCGTAACTCCAATATGATTATCTAATGTAATTTTTTTAAAAAAAAATTCTGTCGATCAACTGACATCCCCTGCCTGATTTGAAGTGGAATGGGTCTACTACCCTCGATGTTTCGTAATTCTAGTTGGGATTTAAGTTTCATTTACATCCTAGGAACTCGGAGATAGATAAAACTAAGACAGAACCGCAATGTCAGGCAGTTTCAATTTTCACGAGTGGTTAGTCCAGGCCACATAAAGGTAACATACACAAATTACGAGCGGTCTTGTAGCTCAGATACCTAGGCGCGTCCTTTCAAATATCCTCTGTTCCGGAGAAAGCAAGAGTTTTTAAAAGTTGTGTTTTATCATATGAGCTATGGATACAACGTTAAACTGTAGGTCCCAGAGGTAAGGAACTGGTCGTTCTACTTGTGACACAATGGCTTAGTACGCCTAATTGGGGAGGGTTCAACCAATTTTCGGATTGTGGACTGAAGGACTTCACACGCATTGCAAGCGTGATCCAAATCTGTAATTCTGTACTGTAAAAAAAATACGAGTGCCATGAATGTCATGAACAACACGTTGTAAATGTTTCGTGTCGACAGCGTGCTGTCATTGGATTAATTGTTAAAGTGGAAAAATCAGCTGCTGAAATTCACCTCAGACTGCAGCACGCCTATGGAGATGTCTGCACGCGCGCTAGCAGTGTTGGGAGATGGGTGAAACATTTCAAAGATGGGAACACGAGTATCTGAGATGAGCCTCGTAGTGGGCTCCCTCGAACTGCCTTCACGGATTGCAACAAGAAAAGAGAATGCGATGATGACATTGCTTCAAAACCTGTAGTAGGACATGGTACAGTTCAAGGAACAATTCAAAGC
Organism: Vandiemenella viatica; assembly: GCA_031002005.1. Taxonomy (NCBI): domain Eukaryota; kingdom Metazoa; phylum Arthropoda; class Insecta; order Orthoptera; family Morabidae; genus Vandiemenella; species Vandiemenella viatica. The sequence goes on along the minus strand of JARYHS010013631.1, from coordinate 119,352,844 downwards.
TTAAGTTATTGAAAGGTTTGGAAAGAAGATCATACTTCAACAGGATAATGCGCATTCGCATACTTCTCAAGCCACTATGGAGGAAATCAGGATATTTGGCCTGGAAGCTCTTCCATATCCTCCCTACAGGCCCGAATTGACACTCTGCGACTACCATCTTTTGGTTGAATAAGGAAGAGATGCGAGGCCAACGCTACGAGACGCTGGAAGATATTCGGCAAGCAGTGGGAAGTGACTGCGATCAGTTGGAATGGGTCAAACGAAGATACATACATATGCCGACATATCAACCAGACAGACAGACATACATATGGTTGGGCATGCGCCCATATTGTTTTTGAAGTGCCAGAGCATTGTAGCTCCCTAACTTATGACGGAATAGGGGATAAAAGCAGAAAATGCACTCGGGCGCGCGGGGATTTCAGGCTGGTTTTTTATGGAAGTCATGGTGTTAATTCTTTTAATATGGTGTTATTGTCATACCCTGTAAATCAACCGATATAGGTTTTCATAATTAAATACAGAGACAATTAAATACTAATTTTTTTTATTTTTTTTTATTTACGATTTCATTCCTCCCAGCTGAAGGCTGGGAGGCGGGCTGCTGGAGAGTCACAGGAGACTCTTTTCAGCCAATCTACTCTACGGGGAGGGAAGGGGGATGGAAGGTCGGCCGTGGCCTTATTGGGAACCATCCCAGCATTCGCCTAGAGTGGTTGAGTAAAACCACGGAAAACCTCAACCAGGATGGTCGAACGAGGTTTGACCCTCGTCCTCCCGAATGATAGGTAGGAGGCCGAAAACGGCCTCCTCCCACACGTTTTCACCTAGTTACGAAAAAAATTGTATATTTTTATATATAACTAAATTTCCCCCCCCCCCTCACTCGTTCCCCCCGAGCTACGGGAAGTGCGGAGGAGGTACTGGGGGCGGCGAGGGTTTCACCAATTGGCTACCCTACAGAAATTAATACACACGAGACGGAAATAAGACATGGTCGTTAAGCCAGAGAAGAAAATTTCACACAGAAGTCATATCAGCTTAATATTCTGACACTTCCAGATTATTCAACTCATTTCTATGTTTTGATTGAGATTAGGTTGGCCGATCCCGGCGGTACTGCAATGCCGGGCCAACCCGCGACAGAGGTGGAGCAAGCCCCTAGCACTCCGTCATGTTCCAAAAATGAGTTTAATATTCTGGTCCAGCGATGCTGGACGTATCAGATATTAAGCTGATAAGAACAGATAAATGGTTATTTATTGGTAATGCTTACTTCACTAGACACATTGAAATTCTGAGTGCTAGGGGCTTGCAATAATATATGATAATCTTATACAGTAAGTCACAATCCAAGTGTTGCCATATGTTATGATATGAAGAAGGTAATGGGAAAACAATAAAATTAAAATAAATAAATTTCTTGTACTGATAAGTATATTTTCTAACATTTTCCTACTGCGAGAACGACGAATTATTCCAACCCTGTTGCACTATAGTCTATAATCAAATGCCTTTATGCTGTGAAATACTGTACCCCTGAAATACAATTTTTTGTTCTTTTTTGCTTTGAGCTTCAGGGCTAGTCGACATAGAGATTCTTAGAGCCTGGAGAGGAAAGGGAAGGAATTCGGCCATGACCTTTCGAAAGAAACATTAAGGCATTCATGTGAAGTGATGTCGGGAAACCATGTAAAACCTAAATTTGTATGGACGGATGGAAATTTAAACCCGCGTTTTCCACAATGCTAGATCCAGCGTTACCGTTCACCCACATAGCTCGGTAACAACATTTAGATAGAACACGGAGGGTGAGCGGTAACGCTCTGGCCTCGCATTCGGGAGGATTGGTTTTCAAATACTCAGCCGTGCATCCAGATTTTTTTTTTTGTATGGTTTCTCCAAAATCACTGCAGGTGAATGCGAGAATTCTTCCTTCAAGGACCATGGCCAAATTCCTTCCCGTTCCCTGTTCCCCAACCTTTCCCGCCTCTAATGACCTCGACGTCGATGAGGCGTAAAGCCATAAGTAATAAAAAACACACAGTATATACCATTTCACGATAAACACATTAGAAAACAGATTGGGTAGTGTTAAATATACTATCGTAGCCTCCTGACGTGGAAAAACCTTTATTGTGCCCATACGAAGCCCAATTAAATTGAAAGTTTTGCTTTGGCCTTTTTCTACGTCACATGTTTTCGCACCCCCCAGAAACAGTGGCGTGAAATATGTGGATTTGTTTTATGGAAGTTTATTTGCAAGAATAAGTGATGTATGTTATTCTTGACAGAATGTTGAATCTGCACACGTAAGAAATCCCAATTTTATTGCTATAAATGGGTGTGAAAAGCCACGACAAAGAGCAGTCAGCATACGCCATATCTGAATGGATCATCTTTCCTTTACGTTTCTAAATAGTTGTGGTCCCCGGATCCTGCTAGGTGTGATAATGGAACATAAAGTTTAAAGTCTAGTAGTCCTGAAATTCGTTAAAAAACTTCTGCTTCTGTTCGTTGCTTTGAACGCTTTTATATGTCTACAGAAAAGCATGGGAAGTGAGGCCAGTGGAAAAACGAAAAGACCTAGAGCAGACTACAAAACAAGTGAACAGATATGTATAAGACAAAATTTGAACAAAATCGGTGGAAAAATAGATGTGGCGTTTGTAGTACAATCATACATTCGGGTGTACTACATTCATTTAATATGACGATAAGAATAAAAACAGCGTGAGATATTGTGCGCGTGGAGATATATGGACAGCCACCGTAGCGTAAATGGCAGTTTAACCTGACTATATGTTGCTACACTTTCTGTTTTATGTATTTACCGCGTCGAGTGTCTCTAGTATGGAAGGGTGCTGCCGCGGAATTGGCAACCCTGAAGGGTATACCTGGAAGGTTTTGCGTGGGACAGGGATGCGGCATTCCAGTAGGGCTGTTGATATTTTTTTAAAATATCGGATTTTCGATATATCGATATTTTAAGAAGTATCAATATCGGCTGTCGATATATCGGAAAAAAGTATCGATATATCCATACTTTTATAAATACAATTTCGTAAAATCAAACCTTGTAAAAATAAGGTTGTCCACTGATAAACAGACGTGTGATTTTGTTCTTAATCAGGTTTTCACTTTCGAATGGTTTCTCTTGGTGGTGGTTGACTTTTTAAAAAAGAATTTGACCATTATGCGTGTCATAATTTTCATAAAAATTAATAAAATTTATAAATTCGAAATAGGTTCGTGGCAAATCTTATTTTGTGTATTTTTAAGATTGATAAGCAATACAGTTGAGGCGTTTGTTTAAGTAGAAGCTTAACTATCATAGCATGCATTATGGCCAAGTTACATAACTTTTTTTCATAAGATTTTTTGGTGGTATTTCATGTTTTGTATGTTTATAGCTTATTCTGAGTTGTCTTACTTTTCTAGCTCTAATTTTTTGCATATTAGCAACTATTTGTTATTTACACTTCCCACTAATTTCAAGTTGGACTTCCCTGGAGATTGCGCACGTTCATTTCAAACAATGGGCTCAGGTTCGATTCGTGCTGGAAGAGCGATACTTTGGCTACACTGTTTTCATCATCGGAGTAGACTTGGTACCTGTAACTTCCAAATTAATAATCGAAACGTAGTAAAATTTACTTCAGCTTGCTGATCTCTAAGCGTAACAGAAATTTGAGGGACAAAGTGTCATTCAGAGCAAACGAAAAATTTTAAATTACTTTAAAAAATATCGAAGCCGATATCCAGATTTCAGTATCGAAATATCGATATATCGGCCTAAAAATATCACTCATAAATATCGATATTTTCAAAAAATAATATCGATATATTATCAACAGTCCTACATTCCAGTACTTGCCTGTAGTACGTGGTGGACTGCAGACGCGTGGAGGTGCTAGACGGCTGGCGGAACTACGCTAGTGAATATCGAGAGGCATCGCGGAGATAGTTTCGCTGTGCAGTGCAAGACATATTTGCCACGTGTGTTCCGGATTAGCAAGTGTGGCTATAGTGTGGGACCAGCCTTCAAGACGGTAAATGCTCCGAACACGTTTTCTTTTGTTTTGTTGATCGTGACACTGCATATCAGTAGGTTTCTTGCTATAACCCGTTGCGCCCCTTTTAGCTAACGCTATCGAAGTAATTCTCTGCTCTAATAATAATTGAACTGAGACTAGTTGGCGCAGCAACAATAAGTAATGTTTCTTTTGTGGGTTCATGTTTCCCGTTTTTGAATAATTAAATGTTTTGTAATCTTTTGTGGTAATACTTGGTGGGGATTTTTATCTGTTATAAACAATACTAATTTTGTCATCTTGTAATGTTAATATCTGGCTAAAAAAATGTCTGATTTCAGTGTGTTCAAATAATTAACTTTTATTGTATTTCTTTTCCAAAGCTCTAAAGTCATTGTTTTTGAAAGCAACGTTGATAAGGATAACTAAAATTGACAAATTCATAAGAAGTTTCATTGATAAAGACCATAAGAATAATCATAAAATACCAGAAGGTATTTCACGTTTTTGATGCGAGAAGAGACACTTTTTTTAAAGAAAGAAAACCCTCTTAAATATAAAAAATTACATTAGTATGATCCGTATTCCACTTACATCTGTCGCTCCTCTTAGTCGCTGTGCTAAGGAGCGTCCATAAACTACGTGACTGAAAGAAAAAAGGAAAAAAAAAAGAGGGAGGGCTTTCCGAGCCAAGCACATAGCTTTTCATTCATAACATTTGTCACGGTTAAAATAAGGTACAGAACGCCCAGCAGAATGTGAGCATTTTATTTCTGTCATTTAATTATATCTGTATGCAATTTACGATAGTCTGACGAGAGAAAACAGTACAAAATGTCTTTTGGAATCAATAGGGGGGAAAGCAACGTGCAACACTGATGGGGTGGCGCGTAAAAGCAAAAGCTACGTTGGGCCACGTGGGATGAAGGGGGAGTTCACAGAAAGCCAAAATGGAGGTATGTAGTTTATGGACGCTCCCTTACTTGATCAGGGTATTAGTCCAGTAAACAGTTTTTTTTTTTATTTTGTAAAAATGGTATTTGGCTACGCGGCCATACAGCCAGCTCAATGTAATTTTTTAGTTTGCAACGATGTATTGTATCATTCAATGTATTATAGATTCTACTTGGTATAGACGACACAAAACAAACACAACACTTAATTAAAACCACCCATGCCCTCGGCCGGATTCGAACCGGCGACCCCTGCAACGAGAAGCAAGCACGCTACCCCTACGCTGCCGGGGTCGGCAAAGTACACAGTTACATTGCACGATTAGTCGACTGTCACTTCAGCGGCTTCGCAATGCTAAGGGTGCTTCCCAATATTTAATCAAAAAGTCACTTACAAAAAAAAAAAAAAAAAACTTTCTCTTTCTTTGTATCAGCTGAGACAAGAGGACAGGTCAAGAATGCGATGCGCGAGATTCTTTAATGACTTTCGTTGCAACTCACTTTCCAAGAGCCTCATTGAAAATCCAAAGAAATTTTGGTCGTATGTAAAAAAAAAAAAAAAAAAAAAAAAAAAAAAAAAAAAAAAAAAAAAAAAAAAAAAAAGTAAGTGGTTCTGACAACAATATGCCAGTTCTACTACAAGACAGTCGGGAAGTTGATGACAGCCGCGGTATTTAACACCGAATTTAAAAATTTCTTCACTGACGAAAACATTCCCGTTTTTCCACGGCGTGTAGAATTTGAGATGGATCCAGTACAAATTGATAGTGTAGGTATCATTAAGCAATTAAAGCTCCTGAAGTGGGTAAAAGTGCCGGGTCCCGATGGTATACCAGTAAGAGAATTTTCGGAATACGCGGAAGAAATAGCACCATTTCTGTCAAATATATTTCGTAAATCGTTAGAAGAAAGAAAAGTACCTTCTGACTGGAAAATAGCGCAGGTGATTCCCGTTTTCAAGAAAGGAGATCGGAGAGATCCTAGGAATTATCGACCCATATCTCTAACATCTGTTTGCAGTAGAATTCAGGAGCATGTCATATGCTCTAACGTTATGAAGTTTCTAGATGAAAACGAGTTACTTATAGCAAACCAACACGGATTTCGGAAGAACCGATCGTGTGAAACGCAACTGGCTCTATTTTCGTATGATGTAATGAAAGTTATTGATGCAGGATCACAAGTTGATACTATTTTCTTGAATTTTCAGAAAGGTTTTGAGTCTGTACCACACAACCGACTTTTAGCGAAGATTCGAGCGTACGGTATATCTGATCAGATTTGCAAATGGATACGCGATTTTCTAATTGGTAGGTCACAGTATGAAGTTGTTGACGGCGAAGCCTCTTCTAAGCTGGATGTTACTTCGGGCGTTCCTCAAGGAATTGTAATAGGACCACTTCTTTTCTTAATTTGTATATAAGATCTCGGTGACAACGTTAATTGCAGGATGCGATTTTTTGCTGATGATGCACTTATTTATAGAGAAGTGAGGTGCTCCGACGATTGCTTAGAAATTCAGCGCGATGTGGATGTTATTTCGGAATGGTGCCATAAATAGCAGCTTACACTTAACTGCAAGAAGTGCAAGGCAATGCACTTAAGTAATAAAAAGACCCCGTTTGCTCACGAGTACAAAGTTAACAATTCAGTTGTTGACACTGTGGATTCCCTGAAGTATCTAAGCGTAAGAATACAAAGCAACATGAAATGGGACTTACACATAACTTCCGTTGTAGGCAAAGCTAATTCTAAACTACGATTCATAGGTCGTAAGCTGTATTGCTCATATAAAGGAAACAGCGTACAAAACACTAGTGCGTCCGCATTTGGAATACTTTTGTGGAATTTGGGATCCGTATCGCAAGGGATTGATTAACTCGTTAGAGAAAGTACAGAAGAGAGCCACGCGATTAGTGACTGCTAGTTACAATCCTTACGTAAGTGTCACAGAGCTGATACGTGGGTTGGGCTGGGATTGTTTGGCGGACAGACGACTTCGTTTTCGTTTGAATTTGTTGGAGAATATGCGAAAATCTTTAATTTAGGAGTGCAACGAAATACTTCTTCCACCAACCTATTTAGGTCGCAATGACAGGAGGGGTAAGATTCGAGAAATAAGATTCCGTACTGATTCATTTATGAATTCCTTCTTTCCTCGTTCTGTTCGGGATTGGAATGCACAGAATTAGGATTGGTGCTTAGTACCCTCTGCCACCCACAGTATTTGTGATTTGCAGAGTATAGATGTAGATCAGCATTGATACGATCAGTATAAAATCGACTTTTTTGACATAATAGGGTCAAAAATATTTGAACAGTGAAAAATATCACTGAAAGGTATTTTGCCCTGACACTAGCTGTGTAAAGAAGGTACAAATTAATTAACTGTAAGTGAAAATTCCCAGACAACAAGCTACAATGAATGACCAAACGAAATAGCGTTACTGCTCTTGTATAATTAGTTGGACGATGTGTGCGCATTTGTTCGACTGAACTGGCTCAGAGGGTAACTACTGCTGTACCCAGCAGCACTACAACACTGTATAATATGTGGCACTGACCAAGGACAGTGGGTGTGAACTACTTCTCAGTTAAGATGAGCTCTGTTTACTACCTTGTAGACTGGTTCTGGCAAATAGCAAGCTGTATAGGATCACATACATAAATGGTAGTTGGACAACATACGTCCTTTCACTTTCCTCTGTATCTTATTAATTTTCTCATTACTGCTGCATCAAGAGAAGTGGAATCCGCTTCAGTTTTCCTTATGATATCATTATGTCCAAAGTGGTTGGACGAGGTACTCAAGCAACTTGCAGCCCGCTTCCTCGTGCCACGATTTGTGTTGCCGATGTCGCCTGGAGGTCGACAGTGGGCACTGGAGGCTGCAACTGCCCGTACTGCAAGCAAGTATTCTTAGGAGAGTGACAACACAGCACAAAGTACTTTGGTCCACCATCTGTCATTCCTTTGTTGTAATCCTCCCCTTCTCTAGTACCAATTTCATCATTACTTTGTGATAGCCCTCTAGACAACTGTCTTCAATCTTCATTTGCTGGTATAGCCCGTTCTGTTAACAGAGGCGGCTTAAGGTCACTATACTATTTCCCCACTCCGCTGCCCTTACACAAACATGCCAAGGGAACGTTGACAAATTTGCCACTCGCGTGCGTGGACACAGTGGTATTTTCGAAGCAATAGGAGAGCGTCCATAAGCTACTTAACTTCATTTTGGCCTCCTGTGAACTCCTCCTCCCCCCACATTGCCAGACGTGGATCTTGCCTCTACCCCCTTCCCTTTCACCCCGCCAGCACGTAGCTTTTCCCCTATTGATTCCAGAAGGCATTTTGTGCTGTTTTTCCTTGTCAAACTATCGTAAATTACATACGGAGATAATAGTGTGACGGAAATAAATATTCACATACTGTTGTGTGTTCTGTACCTTATTTTAACTGTGACAATTAATATGAATGAAAATCTTGGTGGCTCGGCTCGTAACCCTCCCCCCCTTTCCCACACGCAGCCTAGCGTAACTTTCCAGCCAACCCCTCGCCCCCAGTCCTTAACCCGAGTTAAGTAGATTATGAACGCTCCCTAGGCAACGGGAGGAGGTGGTGAGCGGAGATGACCCTGGACCGCCAGTTGAAGTGAACAGGGTATTGCTGTCACTATTAATATCTCCCATTAATTGCAATATGCACTACGATAGGAGTCGTTCTCTGTATCGCTACCATTCCGCAATCTCTTCAACAACTTCTCATGGCGTAGAACATGCACAGTTAATCTCATTCCTCTATTTTTATTATTTCTCCGGATGGCATTATTCCCCCGCGATCTGAAAGAAGTCATTTGTTAGCCTGTTTTGTCTTTCCACGTGATCTTCAACATCCTCGTGTGACAACGCTGTTCAACAGAGATTAATGTTCATATTTGAACAGAGCAACGCTCCAAAGTAAAGGTTTAACTAACCTTGTTCTTATCCTCCAACTCATCTTAATTGTGATCAAGTTTATCTTCTTGCTAACTGCTATTTAAGCCAGAAAAAAAATTACACCTCATATTTACTTCCCGCTTGCTCAATCTCTTGCGATTCTACTTCGCAGGTAAGTAAATTTCCTGAAATTGGTGCTCATTTTTGCTTCAGAATTTATACCTCTGCCACATTCCATTACTTTCTTGATATACATGTCATATTCATTTCCCATTATTTCCTGGATCTTCTCGATAATTTTCTGCAATGTCATCCGCAAATTTAATCAGTTATTTTTCACCTTGTATCTTTATTCCCACATCTAGGTCTTTTCTAACCTCATACAGAGAATCTAGAAAATTTCCATCAAATATACAGGGCGTTCGCCGGGAAACGTTACCCTCCCAGTCTGTTGCCGTCGGGGCAGTGGGACAGTGGAACCAGCAACTCCCGCCACACGGCGCCGTGAATCACCGCACTGTTTAACACCTCCGCTGCCCCAACAGTGTTGTGAATAAACGTTTCTTTGCAGTTGGGCTGGTTTGGGGCTTCATACTCTTACTAATCTGTACCGTGTTTGAGTGTGAGTAAAGTTATGGTACGTTACAGTTTGCAACAAAGAATATTTCTCTACGATATATATGTGAAGAAGAAGTCGTTTAAAAAGTGTCGCAGTAAATTTCGTCGCGAATATCCTGGCGCTTTACTGCCAGCTAAATCAACAATTCTGCATCTGGTTAAAAAAGTAAGAGAAACGGGTTCATTTTTTAACAAAAAGAGACTGTCGGTCAAACGTATTCTCACAGAGGAGCAAATTGACGATATCGCTTTTCGACTAGAACAGTCACCCAAAAAATCATTAAGTCAGTTAGGGCAGCAGTCAGGAGTATCTAAGACGTCAGCTTGGAAAGTAACAAAGCTAGTTCACTTAAAGCCGTACAAAACAATTGTGGTGCATAAAATTACAGAAATAGACCATGGGCCCAGGATTAGATTTTGCAACTGGTACCTGCAGGGTGTCCACGATGGGACTGTTGATCCGCAACTGACGTCACATTTAAATGCTTAGCACATACAAGTTTATGAAGCGTAATTATTATGAAATAGTCCGCGGCCGACGGTCGAACAATGCCGGAAGCTGACCGCTCGCTCGCCGGAAGCAGTTTCTTCCTTGTAGCGCTAACAGTGGGTAGCGTTTCCCGGCGAACGCCCTGTATAAGAGACAGCACACCCTTTGGTGGATCTTGTAAATTTGTGGATAGACAAATACACATACATCATCGACATTTGAGTAACAACTGTATCTCACCGTCAAATAGGAAGTTAATTACATAACCGCTAATCATTGACTTAACCGACCTAAGTGTTGTGCTTTTATATAAAACAAAACATGTAATAACTTCCACCAAAATTACACAAGAAACGTGGCTTCAACAATCTGCTCACGAGGAATCGTTTGTATTGAAGGTGCCACGCACTCTGACTAAGGAAATGGAGCCTAATCTTAAACGACAGCCCTAAAATGGGAAAGAAGAGAAGCTAAGGACTTTGCAGTGGGAAAGCCAGTTCACTTTATCATGTGATCCTACTAACTTGACCTTTTATAACATCAGCTTTTAGTATTATTTAATAAAGTTTCACATTTTATCACAGGATAGAAAAAAAGAGCCGGCCTACGTTTGAGGTCTCTGTGGTTTTCATTCCACATTAAGCTTTGGTTGAAAGCTCTTTTCCATTCTGGATAGCCGGATTATGGTGAGCCAAGACACGAGCAGCACATTATTAAGCTGAAACTCTAATTGCTACGATTAGGGCCATAGGAAGATTTTATTTATTATTACACATGTTACGAGTGTCACTGAATTTCAAGCGAACGTTTAGGGTGAATGATGCAGTTATACTTAATAACATACGCTTAACAAAATTAATGCTTGTCTAGTTGTATTGCAGTAACAGACTATCTTCAATGCCCAGGTGACATGGATGTACGACTGCTGGTACTATATAGAAGATAGAGTACATCGGAGAACATATTGGGAAAAAACCTGACTAGCAGTAAGCACTGTGCTTGAGTCCTCGAGAAAAAGTGGATAATCGGTATATACTGTTACTTTTATTTGATTAAATACACTTAACGATCTGCTATTTATTTTTCACTAAGGAATTTGAATGTAAATTTTGAAATGGCACGTTTTATCTTCATCAGTCCTCCACATTTTCCATCATTCGCTTGATCAATACACCATCTGAAGTGTTATCCAGCACTTCGCACAAGTGTCTCTATTGTTTACTTCATACCATTTTTACAGGTATCCTTATTCCAGGTATCCATTAATGGTCACAACTCTATGTGGAATTCCATCGTCAATCATCCACAGAAAATTTCTGAAAAACGTTCATTTTAAGATTCAGCCTTAGAAATTTCGCAGTTACAGGAATTAATTGGGACGAATGGGAAACCAGTGTTTACGAAATCTGAGGGCCTCCTTATACCTTAACAGCGTCTTGTTCCTAATGGCTTCTTCAAGGATGTTGCAAAGGTGTTTGGTATCTTCTCGGTTAACTTTACAAGAACAAGCGTTGTGAGTCACTCAGCAGACTAATCCTGGACACGTCTGAAAACAGAACACGGACGCCTTGTTCTTACGTCTAAACACCAGCTTCTAACCAGCCGAACTCTTCCAGGGAATGGGACCACTCAGATTCTTTTACACACCTCCTCATCTGGAAACTGCTATCTATGCCTTAAGGTTAATCACTTCTCACTATACTCGTTTATAATAAGGAATATCAACCTCATTTTTACGGGAAAAACATTGTTGATCAACTGTTCAAGAGTTAGAAGACCTCAATCCCTGTCCATCAATGTTAGTATGTGTAAATGTTATGATACGAATAGAACATACTTTCTGTTAGACAAAATTGTGCAATTCCTGGTCCACAGACGTTATATGGTTACCTCTGCACTCCAATAAATTCCAATGAAGAAATTTACATCGTCTCAACCAATACTCTTACATCACTGAGACGAGTATATGGGAAGTGAGATTTGTAGTTTGCGTTGTGCTTGAAAGATGGGAGAGAGTGTAACCAGTTGTAAGTATATTTCAGCCTACTCTTCAGAATGACATCTGACAGACTGCCAAGTTTAACTTCCCAATCTGACATCGTATGCCTTCATTCCATATGTACTGCAGTTGGGATTTAATCCAGTCGTTCAGGGCACAATCTGGTGATTAGCAATTTTTAACCAGCACTTTTCCCACTCCACTAAGTACCTCTTCAAGAAATTTACTCCACCATTACACCTCGAAAGAGTTAACCCCCTATCCACAGTACAGCACTGGCAATGTACGCTATTCGGCTCAGTCAGGAAACAAACTAAGTAGGCTAAGTCATATTATGTCCCCTCCTTTTGACACTGTTAAACGTGACCATACTAAAGGCATGTAACAGCTACATCAAACAATCCAGAAACTAACGGATATTTAGGCAGAATAATAGCAATTGCTCACTTGCAGCAATGCTTCCATCAAAATTCTGTTCATCGAATCGCAAGTGCTACTTTCTGTGGTCCCGGTATTGTTCTAATCATTTTTCCGCAAAATATGTTCTTTTCTGACTGAGTGTTCTCGGTATTTGGGAGGATGCCGGTTCGAATCCCGCTCCGGGCACCCAAATTTGGATTTTTATGGTATCCCTAAATCACTCCAGGCGAATGCCTGGATGTTTCCTTCAAAAGGCCATGACCTAATTCCTTCCCGTTCCTTCTGCCCAGTCCCATCCCGCCTCTAATGACCTCGACGTCGACGAGGCGTAAAGCCATAAAAAAACTGCACATTTTTTCGATAGGTAGTGCCACGGTTCGCAGCATTAATGGAAGGCGTTATTGATTAGTCAGCGTACCTGAGCTTCTCTTGAGATAGATCTGGTCCTTGCAAAACGATGTTTTCAGTTTGAGAAAGAAAGCAAAAATAACAAAGTCTCCACATTCAATTAATACCTTCCATCACAGCCACCTTCAATGACCTTCGTTGTCGTAAAACCGAATGTGGTGTTTTCTCAGTCTGTATTTGATTACAACAAAATTTGATACTTCCCTCTAAAAAATTCATTTTCTTGTTTCTAACTAGACATATTGCCTTATTCCTGGATCCCTTTCAATTCTTTAGTGAAATGTCAGACTATTTTACTATACCTTTCGTCTTCTTCTATGAACCTCTTCTCCTTCTGCGGGCGTAGGCGATTACTAAGGGGGATGCTTACCCCCTTCATGGAGAAGTTTCGGAATATGAAGTAGGGTGTTTCCCCAGTACAACAGTGAATTTAAGTGTGAATGATTGCTATAGAGAGTGCATTCAGTGTAGAGAGTTGTTTATGTTGTGGATGAGATTGAGGAACGGAGAGGTTGAAACCCGATGCAGTCCCATTCAGATCTAGACACCAATAGGGCCGTCTAGGTTAACGCCCCCCAGAAGGACGAATCGCCAACAACAGTGAGTATGCCGTCACTCTATAACCAACGCGGAGAGTTTTGGGATTTAACCCAGGATTTTGGTGATTAATCTGATGATCTGCCGACAAAGTCCTGATGATGAACAATTCTTCCACCATCAGTATTCGAATCAGCTAAATCCGTGTCAGTGACGGATACCGTCACGGTGCCGCAACAAATTGAGCCAACGGTGTAGCTGTCCCTTCCGTGTTCTCGACTTGTTTGTGATGTATCCCACATTGGAGAAAGTACCTCTTTTTCATCCATGTGATACTACACCGGTCCTGCTCACATTTCCATATTACAGATTTTGGGATTCTAATTATACAGGGTGTTAGAAAAAAGTGTCGAGTATTTTAGGAGATGATAATACACAGCACAATAAGACAAAAATGTCTAATAAGCGTTGGGCCGCAAACGCATACTTTCGGATTAACTAGCAAATGTGCTATGTGACGTCCGTCTATGATAATGCATGCCTTTGCCGTTCGGCGTAAGGAATCACGCACTAGTTAGTCCTGTAAGTGATGACATTGAATGAAAACCCAATCCTGGCATACGATCAACCACCACAGTTTCAAAGCATGCGTGATTCTTACGCCGACGGGCAGAGGCATGGATGGACGTGGTATTGCGCACCTGCTATTAACTCTGGAACTATACGTTTTGCAACCCAATGTTGATTAGACATTTTTGTCTTATTTTGATGCATACTATCATCTCCTAAAATATTCGACACTTATATAACTCCTAGTATATACTCAAAACCCAATGCAGAAACTACATTATGCTCACAGTTGTTGCTATTGCGTAGGATCTCAACTGGCCCGTTTTCTCGACTTGAAGGATGCCGAACCTTGTATAGCTACTCCAGTGAACTGATTCCTCGAGAGTCGGTCGTCTGGAAGGATTTCGCAAGCGGCCGACAGCGTGTAAACAAGAATATTGTTGTGAAGCGGGGGCTGCTCTGTGTACTGGCGAGCAGCCACGCCAGGCAGATTTAGCGCTGCTCCTCGATAAACAGGGCGAACACTGCCGCTGACGTCACTGCCTCGCCACATAGCAGCACTCCCTCAGATCCAAAACCTCCAATAGGCTGACCGCGTTTGTAAACTGCAATTAGGGAGCGTCCATAAACCACGTAGCTCCATTTTGGACTCCTGTGAACCCCCCTCCCCTACCTCCCACGTACCCCGACGTGTCTTTTCTCTCTAACCCCCCTCTCCCCCACGTAGTCTTTTTCCCTGTTGATTCCATAAGACATTTTGTACTGTTTTTTCTTGTCAGACTGTGCATCCATAAATTACGTGAGGTGTTTTTACGGATTTCCGGACCCCCCTCCCCTCTGGTGAGACTTCGTGAGATCTGGTCTGCCCCCCCTCCCCTGCTGGTGAGATCTGGTCCGGGAGAACCGCCCCCCCCCCCCATAGAAATCGCCCTCGCAACTTTTTAAGACTTTTTTTTAGGTCTCACCCTTCCAAAAGCCGGGAACACCCCTACGAATTTTTACAAAAACCTCAAGTGAGATTTTGTAGACCCCCCCGCCCCCCTTGGTGAGATTTATTGAGATTACGCCGGACCCCCCAACCCTATTTCACCTCACGTAATTTATGGACGCCCCCTATCGCAAATTACATACGGGGATAATTAAATGCCGGAAACAAAAATTTACCTGCTGTTATGTATTCTGTAGCTCATTTTAACTGTGACAAATAATATTAACGAAAAGCTACGTCCTCTGGCTCAGCACCCTCCCCCCCCCCCAAGTAGCTAAGCGTAGCATTGCAGCCAAACCCCCCCCCACCCTCCCCACGCGGTAGACCAAGCAACGTAGTTTATGGACACTCCCATACGAACTGATGCCAACATTATTCACGCTAGCCAGTATTTGTTCCGACCCAGCATCCAACTATCAGCATGGGATATGTATTACATGGAGCGGTCTGGTAGCTCAGTGTATAAGGCGCTCGCCTACTATATTCAAGGTCCCGGATTCCAGTACCACTGTGGCCAGGAATTATTACGGAGTGTGGTTAGTTCATAGGACGTAGGTTCCAGACGCATAACCTAGCTTTACTACCTCTGACACAGCTGCTTTACTACCCCTCCTTCGAGAGGATCCAATCAACTTCGGGTTGTGTAATTACACAGTTTATATATTATATCGAGCATGTACATATTTCCTCGATGGAGTTTGATGGTTCTGGTTACGAAATAAAAATAAGAATGTAAAGAAGAACAGTCACTTACAAAACATGACTTCTGAAGGAGTCGACACACTCTAAAACATAAAGTAGGCATTAAAAATGGAAATTTTTTGGGTACGGGTAGCAAACATGTATTTCCACTTTTCTGTGTCTATATATTTTGTATCTTCGAATTTATTCGCCGCATTCAAGTCGTCTTTCGTTTCCTTTGCTTTCTTTCATTCTCTTAGTGTGCCCTTACTAATCAGTCCCATTGAATTTTTTATTTTTTGTTTTGGTGTGTGTGTGTTAGAGAGAGAGAGAGTCTGAGGGAGAGTGTGTCAGAGAGAGGGTATTTTTACGTCTCATCGACATCGAGGAACGAGAAGGAATTCCGCCATGGTCTTTTAATGGAAGCATCCCGGCATTTTCCTGGAGTGATTTGGGGAAACCATGGAAAACCCAAATCTGGATGCCCAAACGTGGATTCGAACCGGTGTCCTTCCGAATGCGAGGCCAGAGCGTTAACGGCTCACCCACAACGCTCAGTGTGTGTGTGTGTGTGTGTGTGTGTGTGTGTGTGTGTGTGTGTGTGTGTGTGTGTGTGAGTGAGAGAGAGAGAGAGAGAGAAAACGCAGATGGCGTTTTTAAATAGCCATTCCAGGATTCCCCTGGATCGATTCGCAAAATCGAAAATAAGGAAATAAGAATGGCGAGACCGGTGAACAATCCCACGTATTTCCGTACGCGACGACAGCATGTTACCACGAAACTTTGTTAAACGTCCGGAAAACCGCATGACAGCCAATGTCTTGACTATATCACGCGGCGATCGTATTTATTCTTACGGTTCGTCAACGTTGAGCACATTGCAAGTGGGGGAGGAATTAGGGCAGAAAACGGCCATTCCCATTTGAAGAAGCAATGCTATTATTCACCTGGAGCTGGTTCGAGAAAATACAGAATATTTAAATCATTTCTTCCCGAATACCAGTCCCGAAATGCATTGGAGGTTTGAACCCAGGTCTGTTTTATATCCCATTCTTCATCAAGACCGTGCTTCACGGTACTAGGCCAAATTGCGTTTTTTTTTTGTTTTTTTAAATGGAACACACTGTGTATGACAATTGACTTCAAAAGCTATGCACAAATAAATGTCAGTAGAAAATAATTTCAATGGTTCTTCAATAATTTCTATTTTTTATGAAGTGAACTATATACAGGGCGATTCAGGGGGAATTGCAAATATTGAAGGATCTGATAGTATGAACAATATTGAGTAAACAATGTTCATATAATCAAACATGTGTCCGATTTCCATTCGTTTGGGAGATACTGATGCTGAAATTTTATGCATAAAATAAACCTCAGAAAATCATCAAGAGCACACTTATACTTTAAAACAAATAGAAAAATACTGTTTGCTTTTGATTTGCCAAATCTCACCGCTCTCCCCTTTTACCCCGTCATCTATTAATTTCCAATGTTCTTTATAGAAAACTACAGTTTTTATCCTATCTCGATGTAACTTTGTATATACACACACATTAAGACAAGGAGAAAAATACTGTCTATGTTTCGTTTAAAAAGACAACTAATCTATCCTTTTTCCCAAACCCCTTAATGTTTGCAACTGTTTCTTATACATACCCACCGTTGTTATACGGTAAAGATGGAACTTTACACCAGAATACTTTAAAACATACGGAAAAATAGGTCTCTATTGATTTTGCAAAGACACAGTCCCCTCTCCTCCTATACTCTCCCCCTTATTTTGTGACAGTGTTTTTCATAGATACCTACAGTTTTTATCGGATATTGATGGAACTTTACATACGTACACATTAAAACAAAGAGAAAACCACTGTCTTTATTTAGTTTACAAATACGCAACCACCCTTCCGCTTTAAATCTCCCTACGTTTTTCTTATATTCCTTATACAAAGCTACAGTTTTTATCCGAAGTTGAAGGTACGTTGTATATCCATTCCCCGAGTAACGCTGGGTACTCTGCTTTTCGAGAAGAGGGAGAGACCACAAATATTGTATATCCCAAATCACTACAATAAATTTTATTCAACTTAATTTACGCAAAAAAGCCACTGACGTTTTTTTGCGTATAGGTGTGTATTTGTCTTACATATGTGTTCCCACTTGAAGCGAAACATAGGTATTGCAACGCAAGCCGGGCAAAGCTAGTTACATATAAAACTTTATATAATGTTCTCGTGTGACTAGCATAACATATTAATTCTCAACGCTGAGAAAAAGTTCTTTCTTACATATATTATAATGTAATTGCTTTCAGATATCTTGTGACAGAGTTTATAGCCAGCTGCGCAGTGCGTTTCTATAGTAGCCGCCTAACCTAATTCTACCAGGTATACGTATAGTTTAACATGAAATCCAAACCACGGAGCATCCTGGCATCTCAACATTAACAAAGCAAAGCTTTGCCAGAGACGAAAATTAATTTTAAGGTCCGTAAAAACTACAGCCGATACTGGGTTTCGAACAGGGGAGATCCAGTTCCGCTGCCACTAGACTTAACCAACCGTGCATCCAGATACGAGGCATGTTTTTTAAGTAAGTACCGTTTTGAAATTAAAAAAAGACGTGCAAATATATCTCAATAATTTTATTTTTACATGAAAGCCTGTACCTTACTCTACTTTTCTACATAATTCCCTTCAATATTGAGGCACTTGTCATTACGTAGTACCAGTTTTTGAAAACTCTCCTCATAGAAGTCTGCCGCCTGACTTGTTAACCACTGCATCACAACTGTTTTGACTTCGTTATCGTTTTCAAGACGCTGACCGCCCAGGTGTTTCTTCAAGTGCAGGAACAGATGGTAGTCACTGGGCGCCAGATCAGGGCTGTACGGAGGATGATCTAGAGTTTCCCATCGAAAAGATGTGATGAGATCTTTGGTCTGTTTAGCCACATGTGGACGGGCATTGTCATGCAGCAAAACGATGCCCTTGCTCAACTTGCCACGTTTTTTGATCTGGATTGAACGGCGCAGATTGTTCAATGTCTCACAATAAGCTGCTGCATTGATTGTCTCACTACGAGGCAGAAATTCCACAAGAAATTCTCCTTATCTGTCCCAAAAAACTGTGCACATGGTTTTCCGGGCAGAAATCGTTTGCTTGAACTTCAATTTTTTGGGTGAATCTGAATGCCGCCATTCCATGGACTGTTGTTTTGATTCAGGTGTGACGTAGGCCACCCATGTCTCATCGCCCGTAACAATTTGGCTTAAGAAATCATCACCATCGTTGTGGTTCCTCTCAAGGAAAGTCAATGCACTGCCTAAACGTTTGGTTTTGTGCACGTCCGTTAACACTTCCGGTACCCAACGTGAGCACAATTTTCGGTAATTCAAGTGCTCGGTCACAATGCCATACAAAACACTACGAGAAACATTAGGAAAGTCATCACACAAGGAGGAAATCGCAAAGCGTCTGTTTTCTCTCACCTTATTGTCC
Organism: Vandiemenella viatica; assembly: GCA_031002005.1. Taxonomy (NCBI): domain Eukaryota; kingdom Metazoa; phylum Arthropoda; class Insecta; order Orthoptera; family Morabidae; genus Vandiemenella; species Vandiemenella viatica. The sequence continues at coordinate 119,333,708 of JARYHS010013631.1, read as the reverse complement.
ACTTTCTGCACCAAACTTTCGTTAACCCCCGAAGGACGCCCACTCCGTTGTTCATCATGCACATTTGTGCGGCCATCTTTAAATGCTGTCACCCACTTTCTCACCATTCCATCACTCATAATGTTTTGTCCGTAAACTGCACAGATCTCACGATGAATATCGATCGGTTTTAGGCCTTTAGCACAAAGAAATCTTATAACAGCCCGTACTTCACAGTCGGCGGAACTGAGGATTATCGGAGGCATCTTAAACACTCAGTGAACAACGTAAACAAGGAAGAATTAGATTGTAATGGCGTCAGTGCGTAGGCAAGGGATGCAGGTACCCAGTGCGCATGCGCGGAACGCCGTCCGTAGCGCTGCAGCCACGGTGTGACAAAACGGTACTTACTTAAAAAATACGCCTCGTAGAAACTCCCTATTATCATTTTTTCAGTCGTTTGTGGGATATTTAGAACCAAGATCGTCAACAGTTACAAATTTCCAAGTTTAAAGGTTTGGAAGTTATGAGGCTCTGACAGAGATTTGGGAGTCCTTCCTTTGCTCAAAAGATACCTGAACTTTACTTAAGAAAAAAGAATTTGTGTGTACGGTTCTGTCTGGTTTTGTTCCCTGGGTGTGTCTGTCATCGGAAGAGCGCGAGCTATGCAGCGTGGGAGCTTGGGAAGCCAGTTAAGGGCCCGACAGCCGTCTGCGGTTCCGCAGTGGACAAGGCAGCAGACACGACATCAAAGCTCTCGCCAGCTAATACACTACACAAATTTGTCGGTTGAGCATCAGATGTCGACATGCATGCCACTTGGGTCGTCGGTGAAGGTCTCCGTAATGGCAAGGCAGATAGCACCGTTAATTAACAAGCCTATTTTGTTCGTCGACAAGACCGGATTGGCAGTTCAAATACTTGTTCAAACAGCAGTATGATATAATATTACACAATAGATATTCTGAAAGAATTAGGACTCGATAATAAAACAACTGAAATAATTAAAGGAACACTAACAAATACGACGTCCAAAGTAAAATTTATGGGAGAAATTTCCGAGCCGTTTGAAATTAATTCAGGTGTGAGACAGGGAGATGGTCTGTCTCCACTACTTTTCAACTGTGCATTAGAAAAAGTAGTGAGGGAATGGAGGAAAGGCATCAACACAAAGGGTGTTCAGCTGGGAAGAAATCCAAATAAAATCACCATAGATTGTCTAGCTTTTGCAGATGACATGGCGGTAATTACTGATTCACTGGATAGTGCAAAAGAACAAATCGAAGAACTGGAGAAACAGGCAGCCAAAGTAGGATTACATATATCTTATGAAAAAACACAGTTCATGACGAACATCAATGATGCTCCTCAAAATCTTAAACTTCGCAATGGAACAATAGCTAAAACAAATCGTTTTAAATATTTAGGAGAATGGATAACGAGTGACACAAAAGAAAAGACTGCAATAGACACTAGAATACATAAAATGAAAAGAGCATTTCATATGACAAAGAACATATATAACAAAAAATCCTTACATTGGAACACAAAACTAAGGCACTATCAAGCAGTGGTTAGATCAGAAAGCGCTGTATTCGGCAGAAACGCTTAAGCTAACAAGATATGGGGATCTTGAAAAACTGGAAAAAGTAGAAAGAAGAATCTTGAGAAAAATACTGGGACCCAAACCTAATAGTAATGCTGAATACAAATTAAGACCAAACCGAGAACTATATTCGAAAATAGAAAAATTAACAGTTATAATGAGGAAAAGAAGACTGAAATTTTACGGGCACATGTACAGAATGGATAGTAATAGACTAACAAAACAGATCTTCACGTTACTGAACAAATACAAATCCAAACCCACATGGTCCAAAAAGGACATGAAAAATGCTGGAGTGAAAGCAGATATAATAGACAACAGAACACTTTTTAGAGAAGTAATTCACAAGGCAGGTTTTCAGGAGAGACAGAAATACATGAAGGGAAGGAAATGGACCCAGGAACAAAAGGAACAACACTCTCAAAGAATGAAGGAAGTTTGGAAGCAAAGAAAATTAAATAGAAAGAAACATAGCCAAAGTTGATTTATCGTACCCTCCCAAAGGGTTATTCGGAATAATAATGATAATAATTACACAATTACGGAGGACAGGAAAAATTAATGAACGAACATTTTTAATAACAAGACATCCTTATTTCTTTACTCCTAGTGAGAGGCCGAAAGGGACTGGGGGCAAGGAATTGGAAGCAGCTCGGCCATTGCGTTTTGAATGAACCATCCCCGGCATTCACCTGTAGTGAAATACCCAATTTTGGATCTGCCGACAGGAATTTGAACTCTAGTCATCGTTACCCTTCACCCACACGCTCGGTGTAATTCAAATTCATAAATCAGCTTTCAATCGCAGATGTTCCCTTTCCATTGAACAGCACTAAAGCAATTTTAGACTTGTATTTTACAGAGTTCAGTGTTGTTATGTTGTTCGTTTGGATCCCTGATCTAACAGGTTTGAGCGGTCTTTCACTGTGTTTGATCATATCAGATACACAGATGCACAGCGATTCAGATTCTACGTTAAACTACAGGTCCTGCCGCGGAAGGGGCGGATGCGCGGCAAATCTATATTCTGACACCCCAGTGACTTAAGTGTTCAACCTAAATTCTATATTAGTTGGACTATGTACAGGTTATTGACTGAACAAATTTCCGCAATTTAGAACCCGGAACCGGAGCAGCGAACGTTTTATAAGCAATCGCCTTAACCACTGAGCTACCCGACCGCTTAGGAGCATTATTATTCTTCATGCATTAATTACAGTAAACCATAATTCAGAATCGTAGATCGTATTTTTCTTCATAGTTGTATAATATTTTCATGGCTCTTTCTTACAGGTTACTGTGATTATAAAATAAAATAAATTTTATTCATTGTAAAAAAAAAAAAAAAAAAAAAATGGAATGGGAATTTGAGATCTTTAACAAGAATTTTACCTCTGGAAAAGTTCATTTTGTGTACGTGACGAACTCAGAAATCATTTCATAGTTCGAATTCCCTAAGTAAATGAACTGACTGGCCTACTTTTGACAATCAGCGGCTTTGTGTATCTTCTACGCCTGGATGAAAAGCTCATTCGAGCTGTAAACTAACTTGCCTTTACCGCTTTTAATTGGGCCTGTGTAATGAACTTTTATCACTACACATATCAAATAGCATTTTAAATATTGTCGTGAGCGTTCTTGTGAGAAAAAGGCGTGCTATTGGAAACCTAACGATCTTTTAAACAATCATTTAAGTCAATAGTTGAGCACATACAACAGTATACCGAGGTACCATTAGCGATTTTTTTTTACTGTTGGTAATATGTAAAACATTAATTTGATGGATGTCTTTAAAATAGACATACTTTGTGAGAAAATCAGAAATTCGCAGCTACAAAACATACTAAAACCTTGTAAACAATTTGTCGCTTATAACAGCTCGGAAAGAGATGAAACGTGTACGAGAGTAAAAGAGATGCTATTAATGATGCAACAGCAGAAAAATGGCCTAAAACAACATAACTGGTAGAATAATTTGGTCTAAATAAATAAACAATAAAGGCAAGTAACGATGTGTACCATTAAACATAATGGAATAGATACAAAAAAGTGTCAGATGTAATAGGGGAATCGAGGAAATTCTCTTAGAAAATAAATTTACAACTGTTAGCCGACGATCTTAGAAGCAAATCAGAAATACCTAAAAACAAATTCGTCATGAAGACAAGTATTTAAGTTTAAAACATTTAGCTAGTACTCAGAACTTTCTATAGTTGCATTTGTGGAAGACAATACAGAATGGAAGTTAATCTTGGATTTAAAGAATACTGGAAAGCGGGAAAATTGAAACATTTGAAACGTGGTGCAATAGGATGATGTTTATAATGAAGTGTATTGATGATGTATGGAATGCACTATTTTCAAAATGATTTTCAGGAAAGAAATTTGAAGAAGAGTATTCATAGAAAGAAGAAGAAAAGATGCAAGAAGGTGAGTCACATTTTAAAATATACGAGGTTTGTCAATGTGCTAGAGTAGGAAACAGTGGAGGCAAATGTAAAGCAAAGTACTATAGATAAAGAAGAAAATGATTTAAGCTGTAACGGGTAGAATAGGAAGAAATGAAGATTGCTTGAAACTCCTCAAGAGATGAGAACGGAATAAGAAAGTGTGCAGTAGGTCTAGAAATGGCGACATAACTCTTGAAAATGTAATCAGCTGCAAAATAACTAAGCGAAACAATGAACTGAAATGTATCTAAAACGAAACATCTGCGATAAGTTAAATGATTAGATGGATATTTTTCCTTATAAATTATGGCTTACAGTAAGTCATCTTCCCATTTATTCCAACACACGAGAATACGAACGACACTTCACGGTTAATTGCCTGTAATCAGAGATTTACACAAGAATACTAAGACACAAGAAAATTAGTATTTCCAGAAAAGCAACTGGCTTCCCTATCTGCATGCAATTCAATACGGCTCATTTAGCCTATCACCAACTCTTTTAATGGAATAATACTCGATACACTTTGCTTCGCACCATCTATCGTTTCTTATTGCGGAACAGTAATATTTCATAGTTAAACGTCTTGCACAAAATAACTGCAACGTCTTCTCGTATAGCATGGCTAATCCAATTAGCACCAGTTAACAACGTTTCACCGGCAAGGTCGACGATTTGCGAGAGTCCTTCTCATTTCCTACTGTACTCGGAGGTCCTCCAACACTATGCGCCTGGTGTCCTTGACGGAGGGCGATCACGCTGGATCAGCCAGAGGCGAAGTCACGACATCACGACACGGCAGTTCGACTTCCCACAGTGCTCCGTCGATTCCGACGAGCGCCGGAGCAACCAACAAAATTTGCTGTATTAAACAATCACCTGGCATTTACTTGACATACTGGTCAGCAGTAATACTTCGTCTCACACTTCTGGATTGACTTTCTCAGTTTTTTAATAGTGGAGTCCTTCGTCGCTGCCCACATATTAACACACGGTTGACTGTTTTACTAAGGATTTCTATTCTTACATTGCCGTTGTTTCAAATTTACTGGTATAGTGCGTTCATTCAACACAGGCGGCTCAAGGTCAGTCTGCTCTACCCCCACTCCGCTGCCTTTACCACTAAACGCGGAGAAGAAACAGCAGCCGCTGAAATATTTGGCCATTCGTCTGCCAGGAGGGGTAGGAAGGGTAAGGGAGGAAGAAGGGGAACATGATCTCAAATTGAAGGTGAGCAAAATATAGTTAACGATGAGAATATTAGAGGTAGACAAGTAAAAAAAAAATCGGTGTTATCCTCCTGGAGCTGCTTCGGGATACCATGGGAAACCGGAATCTGAATGGCGTAATCTTAACCGGAGCTTCACAAACACTAGAGACGAGCGTTAGAGATTTGAGCCCTGACTGTCGAGTTTGTAATTAGTCGCTCTTTCTACCGGGATGGCTTAAAATTTCGTGTCGCAATAATTTCAAATGGTCAATAAACCACCTCTAGAAATACCGTCCCAGCTTAATTAATTGCATAGGACAGAAGAAGCTTACACCTTATTATAAATTTTGTGGTTTAATGCAGTCCTTAAGCTATTCTGTTTTCAGCTGAAGATACTCGTTAGAATAAGCACAGTCAATTACCTGCTACATTTAGCCATATGATATTTGTCTTCCTCCACAGTTGCCTCCCTTCAATTGTTCCCTCTATTAAAATATTATCCAATTTCATATGATTGAAGATTTTAACTGTTATTTTATTCTTTCTGATAAATTCTTCCACAATTTAGTTCCCTAACCCGCCATTTCCAGTACACGCTTATTTCTTACTAGAATTAGCCTTCTATGCTATCACCGTTACTTCACCTTTACTCCTATGTGGTATTCCTACGGTTGAAACTCCTCTAAAGTGTTTTTTAATGGTGTTTATAGTTAGCGTCTGATGCTAACATGCTGTTTTCATTTAAGTATCTAAATCTAGACCTTCTTTGCTTTTTACATAATTCCTATTCTTCCTCTAAATGTGGTCTGATCTGTACACTTCCACTGCCGTTAATATTTTTATTGCACTTTATGACCTCTGTGTTTCATTTTCTGCTATGACAGATTGGTTTCATCTTTTTATGACATTCTACTCGAGAAATCCCGAAGATACCACTACATTGTGGCAGTGCGTTCAGTCTTTCCGTTATCGTCAGACCTAATGGGGAAATGTAAGTTTTGTAAATCGGTGTACTCTATATTTGAATTTGTGTGGTTCTTGCCGCATTCCATGGAGATAGAACCTCATTTTCCTTTTTTAACCTTTGATTCTAGAGAAGCAGTAGCGCTCTGACCATTCTTTCCATTCCCAAGAAGAAACTCCTCCGTACTCTTTTGACAACAGGCTGAATGGAGCCGGAAGCCCGTTTCGGACGAGCATTTTGAATCCAAGCCCTCTACCGGCTGATCCACACGGCCTGACATATTCTGCATGTTACCAGTTAATTTTTTGGAGAGAAATGTGACGTTTCTAAACCGCAAATTCAGCACCGTCACAGAAACCGTCTGCAACATTAAGTAAAATCAATTAAAACGTGCAAATCAAGGGTAACTTTTCAACCTTGATCGTTTCCAGGGTGGCAGCGCTTCAATGCGGTCAGCGAAGCTGGCTGTATAGCACCAGGGGAAAGCGGCTAGCACAGGCTCATGTACGTCAGGAACACCTGCTAGCACTGGTGATATCCTTCCAATAATGTCTAGCCATGAGAACACAAGGCTTTGCAAAATTGAACCTTCTAGAATACCACTCGGCAATTCTCATCCGCTATTTTATTTTACTCCCAAAACCTGCTGTTTGGAGTTTAGAGCAATGCGACAATGCGTTCTTCAGCGTCCTGAATGTAACTAATAGTACAACCATGTTTTTAAAAACAAAGGAGTACAGTCAAATGCCTTTATTCACTGTTCTGTGTTTCTCAGGATTCACTGATAAACTAATATATGCTTTCCCGGTTGAACATCTCATTATTCGCAGATTAGAAAGTAACTACATTGTAATTTTAACAATTGCCTTCCTATTTATTTACTAGCTATCAAAATGCAATCGTTTGCCATTTGATTTATTGCCGCTTCATTGCTAGTGATCCTGTTTTATCTTACTATCGCAATTTGGTTATTCGCCACAAAACGATATTTTTTTAATGAAGAGGAGGTATCCTTACAACCCCTTGTTTTGTTAGTTTTATAATGCCGACTAAAAAAGAAGTTACCAATCGCAAAAGAGTCTTTTATCCCTTTAGTTAAAAATAAATTGGTTGACCCTTTCTGTCTTGGTGGGTCGTTTCTTTTAATATCAATGAAGAAATCAGGAGACAAAATAAATAATTCTATGGCTTGAAACTAACTATCCGCATAAATTTTGGTGACCTAGTGAATGATAAATTGGTAGCTCCATTAATCATATGGATTCAAGACCGTAACCGGAAGAGATTTCCCTTTTGTGGTGCTGTAATTTCTGAGAAAGCTAAAGGACTTTACTCACATTTCAGAGAACTTTACATTGACATTCGGACACAGCATTTCAAGCCTCAGAAGCTAGGTTTAGTAAGTGCAAAGTGTGACAATTACTCCAGATCAACATAAAAAATGTATAATCTGTAATGTATCTCTTATAATACTATACAAATTACCATTCTGTAATCACAGTTTCTGTATTCGCGGCATATTTTGTGAAACGAATCTCTCAGAATAGGGAGCTTTGATATGTTCTGTCTATCCCACTGACTGTGAGAGTTATGTTGATACAGCAAATAAAAAGGAAATGAGATCAACCTGGCATAACTCACACATTCATCACAAAAATTAAAAATATATATCCCCTAAAACATACTAGACTTGGATGGCTGGCTGTAAACGAGTCAACCATCACCTCCTATAAACTGTACATATCTGTTCAAGATTTTTTAGTATAGAGCAAGACATAGAAACCTAAAACTTTTTGCAGCCATGCAAATGTAAGTTTTTTTCCCCTTATGGCTTTATGCCTCGTCGACGTCAATTTCTTCTCTTTTTTTTTTTTTTACTGCTTTACGCCTCGTCGACGGTTAAGGTCTTTAGAGGCGGGATGGGACTGGAGACAAGGAACGGGAAGGAATTCAGCCATGGTCTTTTTTGAAGGAAGCATCCAGGCATTCACCTGCAGTGATTTGGGGAAACCATGAAAAACCCAAATCCGGACGGGGATTCAAACCCGCGTCCTCCCGAATGCGAAACTAGAGAGTTACCGCTCACCCATCACGCTCAGTACAAATTCAGTGGTATGATATAAGAGATTAACTATCGGCTTGGCCGATGTCACCCTTAGCACTGACAATGAAACACTTAAAATGCGATGTAGGGCAAAGATACATCACAATAATCACACTCTGATAGGTCTTGTGTTGAAGCGAGTAAGGAGATATTCACCTCCTTCCACCCGCTGGAAGCAGATGTCGACTTTACACACCAGAGTTTAATTTATCATGCTTTATTTCCATCCCCTGCCTGTTTTTACCTTTGAGCGCCGATGCACGGTCCGGTACCGGAACAAAATCGCAACCTAGTTACGCATAGCTTCACCCACTGCCTCGTTAGGGAGCATCCATTAATTACGTGAGATGAAATAGAAGGGGGAGAGGGGGTCCGGTGGTGATATCTAATGAAACCTCACTAAAAGGGGGGGGAAGAGGGGCTCGACGGAAATCTCACTGAGGTTTTTAATTTCGTGGAGGATAGTAGAGCTTAAAAAAGGTACACAAATGACGCGAATATCGACGTTAGGGGGGTCTAGAAACGACGTGGAAAACGACCTTTGGGGGAGGGGGGGAGGTGTGACCGCTCTTGGAAGTATGAGAGCTAAAAAAAATTCTCAAAAAATACTAGTTCCATTAGCAGGGGGAGGGAGGTCCCCGTCATAATCTCAAGTCATCTTAGGCGGTGGGGAGGGGGGTGGTGTGACCAATCCGACCAAATCTCACCAGAGGGGGGGGGCGGGTACGGAATTCCAGAAAAACACCTCACGTAATTAATGGACGCTCTCTTATACCGATTCCCACATGAGCCAGCACCTCCAGGCCGTAGGACTGGAGCGAACAGAAATCGTCATGAATCCCTTGAACAAGACTATCTTCTACGTATGGTATCCGGCCCTTGTATGAAGTTTAGTGAATCGTATCAAATCGTACACCTACTTCGAGCTGCGACATACTCTCATATGCAGGAATGACTTTAACACAGCGTGCTATTTCGCAACCACTATCTACCTTCAGGGATCACTACAGGACCTCCTAAATAGTCACCCTTCTTAGACTCGATCTCCCAATACAACTGAAAAAAATCTTTGCACACTAGGTAGATAAAATGCGGTATATTGATCCCACGGCATAGATAACTGTCTGAGAGTCTTCAAAAGTCGATGTCAGGAACCGGGAGTAAGGGGGGGGGGGGGCCAGCAAGTAAAGAGTGTGCGTGTAGGAACTGCTTTTAGAAAAATGTAGGATGCTTTGAATTTCAACTCCACAAAACTTCGCACATAATTACATTTCTTTCGATTCGCGCTTCAGACACCACTTTGATCTTTGGCTTCTTTTAACAGTGCCAACTGTGACCAAATTTTGTTTGGCAGATAGAAAATAATTGCACTTTAAATTTCTTCCTCTGAAATGTTTCGATGGTGTTTTACTGACTGTACCGACACACTCCCTTGTACGGGTTATCTACTTCAGCCGATGCGCACATTAATTCGTACTTTACCTTTTCTTTACTACATTTTACTTGTTATATTCTCTTCCTCCCTCCTTCGTATTAAACGTTCCTTTAATGATTCTTGTCAAGTTCATCCCCTCCCCTTTCCAGCACCGTATCAAGTGTACATGAGGGTGTGAAAACGGCATAGTAGTTAACAACTTCATTTTTTCGAGTAATCACGAAATTTTCTAAAGCATTCTCGCAGTTGAGTTGATTACACTAATTATACATATAGTTGTAAAGTGCGTGAATAATACATTGAAAGTTATTAAATCACAGATCTTCTTGTGGGCGTATGCTGCTATTTGTCATCTAAGAAAGTTGCAGGTGTTGCAAAACATAACACTGAAACGGGCGCTATATCTGCTCAACCGTTTCCCCACTATCGCAGTTAGGGATGGGCAATCAAAAAAATATACCGATAAAAATCGAAACGATATTTACAAACACTATCGATATATATCAAGGAAAAATATCGATATTTTTGTCCAAAGGGACTAATTATTTTTTAAAAAAATCATAAAATACATCAAAATATTTAAGAAAATTCTGAAAATTAAAGACACAGGTAGAAATTATACAAACTTTTATTAATTTATTATTTTTCAATCAATCAAACCAGTATTCGTCTGATATGGACATCAAAAGGACTCTGTTTTATTTGCTCCCCCGTCAATCTACTCCTGTTGTTCAGTACAGCTAAGTTGACTGCAGGAGCCACTCTCTTGGACGACACAGAAGAAGCTTGACATATAAGGTATTTCTGCGCGCTGGAGCACTGGCAATCACCCAACACTTTACTGGGTCTGATTTTCTATCTATTAATGGTTGGTCCAGATACTGCTTAAGCTCATTAGGAACTGAGCCAGAGCTTGGAACCTCTTGCATAACAGTAGTGCTAATGGATAATAGCTTTTCAAGTGCGGACCAAATTGATGCGTTATCTGCGATATATTGTGTCGCTGCTTTAGACCTTACTTCTGGAGAACTTTGTCCTCGTCGTCTAAGTTCCAAGCGAATATCATTACTTATTGTAGATATCGCATTTGACACACCGATTGGAGAAGTGAAGTGTATACATTTGAAACGCGGGTCCAAAATGGTAGCTGCTGCAAGGAATGTATTTCCTTCTAAAGGACTTAATTTCTCTTGAATTCTTTGGAGTAAAGCCTCTTTTACCGTGAATCCTAAAGTGGTCGAAGGAGTAGCTTGTTCCGTTACTTGTCGAATCAGATTTGTAACAGGAATGGCTAAGCTAGCAGTCACATAATTTGTACCACTAACCTCTTCAGTGGCTTCTTTGAAAGGACCAAGCAGGACAATGAGGTCACGTATTACATTAAGCTGTTAAGTTGCAACCATATCAAGTGTGTTTATATTTGACTGACTTTTTGTAGCTAAGATTTTAGCTACAATTACAGAGAGTCTGAAAAATCGATCTAACATATTAAAGTAGGAGTTCCATCTAGTGCTAACAGCTTGTGTCAAAGTCAACACCTCTCCTTCCTTTTCCCCAGATGCTTCTTGTTCAGATCTTAATTTATTTTTTTAACTGCTTTGCGTCTCTCAACAGCGAGGTCTTTAGAGACGGGAAAGGATCGGGGGCAAAGGATGGGGGCAAGGAATGGGAAGGAATTCGGCCATGGCCTTTTGAAGGAAGCATCCCGGCATTTGCCTTGAGTGATTTGGGAAACCATGGAAAACCCAAATCTGGATGCCCGGACGGGGATTCGAACCACCGTCCTCCCGAATGCGAGGCCAGAACGCTAGCTGTTACACCGCCACGCTCGGTGTCAGATCTTAATAGATCCATAGCATTGACAGACTGCTTAAAATAAGTCACAATACTCTTTGCGTGATCGCAGAGTACTGCAAATGAATTATTTTCACTTAACACTACATCAACGATTTTCATCATCAGGGCTTGACCAGTAAGTTGTAATTTCTAATCACCAAACCTCTCTGCATTGCGTATGGTGCAAGGGCATACGATGTTGTTGATGGTGATTCATCCGTTGGATGGGAATGTTAAGGTTGGCGCCCCCTTTAGAATGTTTCGCAAAAGTAGGCCTGAACATGCCGACACCGGCTTCCACCCTCTCCCTTCTTTCATCTCTCATCCACAACATTCTATACCGAGCCACACAGTGTCACTATCATACACACTTAGGAGCACTGTAACACTGAGAAAGGAAAGGGGGGATTTTTTTTTTAACTGCTTAACGTCTCTTAATATTGAGGTCTTTAGAGACGGGAAAGGATGGGGTACAAGGAATGGGAAGGAATTCGGCCATGGCCTTTTGAAGGAAGCATCCCAGCATTTGCCTGGAGTGATTTGGGAAACCATGGAAAACCCAAATCTGGATGCCCGGACGGGGATTCGACCCACCCTTCTCCCGAATGCGAGGCCAGAACGCTAACCATTACACCACCATGTTCGGTGAAACGGGAAACCACCCCAGTTCATCTTCCTAGGACTTTCCTTGGAGGTATATACATCACCCATGGTAATCGCCTACAACCTGACACGGGAGAGGCGTTCGAAGAGGACCTTACTATCAGTAAAAACCATTGGTGTCTCAGTGAATAAAAAATTAAAAACCGCTCTCACTACATCAATCGAAGACAGCAATCACAAGAAAGTATTTTTAGTGGGGCTGTAATTCACGAGAAAGCTATATGCATATTTTAAAGAGCATTACAATGAACTTTAGGATAGAGGATTTAAAGCAATCCAGAATTGGTCTATTAAGTTCAAAGTGCGATAATCACTCCATTACATCAAAATTTTTCTGTATACTTGGAACGTATTCACTATAATCCTATATAAACTAACATTCTGTATTCAAGGTTTCCGTATTCAAGATTTTCGTATTTGGGGCTAATTTACGGAACGTATTCCTTGCGATTAAGGAGTTTTGACTGTAGACTAGATTGTAGACATTTAAATGAATTAACAGTCATTCATATTGACTTGTGGTTCATCAACCCATTAATTGTTATTCGTAAATGAAAAAAAAAAAACAGTTGAGAAGATAATATTTCAATTACAATGATAAAACAACCGCTTACATGCTAACATAAAAATGACGTTAATGTAAAATTGTTAAAATTTAACAGCTTTTTTTAACCTATCAACCGCTGATGAAGCTGTTATATTTCGACAAATTCACTTTTTAAGACACTTTCAGAAGATTGGATATATACGTATATTTATCCTATATACGTATATTTATCCTATATACATGTAACAATTAAACTGGATACTGAATTGCGTTCGTAGGAAAAATATCGAATTGGTGCTTAAAATCGATACACTAAATACAATATCGATATATCGAAAATAAAAATATCGGCGATAAATACCGATATTTTTTAGAAAAAATATCGATATATCGATACATGGATATATTTTGCCCATCCCTAGTCGCAGTCCACGAGGCGTCGCGTCGGGTACAGCGAAGCTCATTGACAGATTCCGCCAACATACCTATAAATTCTACAGTGCAGCACATCACTTTGCCAATCCACTGGTCAATTGTCTCGGCGAATATGAAACTGCCGCTGATAAACATAGCAGGCCATTGGTGCTGACGGAGCGCTAAGGAACAACTAATAATACGCCATCAAAACGAACAACCAGAAGTGAAGAGAAGACTGAGGGAGGAAATGTCTCAGGACAACAACCCCCAACCGACCAGCTTTAATGCTGAGACTGGCGAAGATCATGATTAAATAGTTCACTATTAATACAATTACGGCAATAATTTATAATTTCAATCAAGATTGTTACTTGCATGGGCGTATCCAGCGAGGGGCAGAGGGAGGCTGCTGCCCCCCCCCCCCCAGAAGAAAAATTAAGTTGCCTTCAGTACGCTTCGACGAGTGAAGAACTAGTTCAGGAGCACTTTGGAAGAGAAAGATTGACAGGATTATGTCTGACGAATGTGCATCGAAATTTCGTGAAAGAACACCATGAGCTACTGACAAACAAAATTATTGAAATTGAAAATCCGAGACAATTAATGTTTACATAAAAAACTAACTGACTTACGATCTTAATTAACTACATAGTAGGTCCTTAGATTAAGTAGTTGGGATACTATATTAATCAATGATAAAAATAGTTTCCTGAATAGGTTTGAGTTTGATTTTGTAATGTCATGTTTCAGTCCCCCACCCCACTTCCTCAAAACCAAAATGAGTTGCCCCCCCTAGTTCAAATCCTGCCCCCCTCTAGTTCTGATCCTGGATACGCCCTAGGTTACTTGCATAATTACATAGATTAAGCGATGTCCACTTGTAAAGTACATAGATGTTTTTATTCGATGTAAAACATCGTTACCCTGCATCGATGTTTTTCTATATATCGCTTAAAAACATCGATGTCTTTCCAACATCGAATACTTTTATGTTTTTCTTAGCAACAATAGAAACCAACAAATACAAACCAACATTATTCGTCGGCAAATGTCGTTTCATTTATCTCTGACCTGTTCCTTTAAAATAGCAAAAAGAAAATGTGACAATAGTTTGATCTTCTCCATTTCCAGTTGAACGCAGATAATTCATTGTCTTTCGTTTGGTTCGTGTGAACACAGAGTAACGGTATACCCGCAGTGTATTGCTGTAGATGTAATGATGTGTTTAATTTAATGCTTTTTTTGTTTGTTTTTTTTTGTCTTTAAACCTCGTCGACGTCATTACAAGTGAGAAAGGACTGAGGGGAAGGAATTCGACCATTGCCTTTCGAAGGAAGTATTCGCCTGGAGTGGTTTGGGGGAACAATGGAAAACCCAAATCTGGATGCTCGGACGGGGATTCGAACCCGCCTCTTTCCGAATGCGAGGCCACAGCGTTACCTTTCACCCAACATTAAAGTATTAATTTTAAGATCCTGTTTGTTGGTTAAGTAGTGTTGAATGAGTGAGGTATAGCTTTGTGAGTGAAACAGAAATTACAAATCAACAGAAACATTCTTTACGATACCAGACCACTACAATAAAAAACTAGACATTGAATACTAAAGTCTAAAGCTGTCTAAAAATATTAATTTTAAGTCTTTAACCATTTAACACCAATGGTGTCTAGGCAAACTTTGCAGAAACAAAAGTTTACTAAATCGTTTTACTTTCAGTCTATTCCTTTGCTAATTAATTATTTGAGCAGCCTTTGAAAATAAACGTTCGGATGCAACAGAAGTCCCGACAATAAACAATCAGATGTTGCCCCAACCCGTTTTATATATAAATATTGAGTAGTATCATGTAACACTTAGTTGTTATAGAGTAATAATATCTTATTTCGATTCACAACAAACACCGGCAAACATATGAGTGAACCTGAGAAACTGATTTTATTCATTCACTCATACGGACAGGATAGCCAACCGCAAAACAAAAATTCATCTTCACAGTCCCACTAGTTGCTCACAGGTGTCATACTTTAAATTCAAATAATTTAATTTAAAATTAAATAAATTTAGTAATTTTAATATTTATTCCAATATTTTGGTCATTATTAGCCAGGGTTAGTTTTTTAATTAATTCGATGTTTTTATTAAAAAATTCTTCGTCAAAACATCGAATCAATCCGATATATCGTATTGAAACATCGAATGGATACGATTCATGGATGTTTAGTGAATCCCTACACAGATTTCCCCAAGCCTAGGACACCGTACATCAAAGACTGTAAAGTGTAACTAGAATACATACTTGGCTCAGTTTCATAAGACCGTAATTCTCAAACAGTGGTTCACGAAAATGGGACAAGAGGTCCACAGGCAAAATATTAAAAACTTAATTCCAATCAAATTAAAGATATAACAAAAAATAAATTAGCAAAAATTGTTCACGTAAAATGGATACCGTCTTCGCACAGTATATGCCTATAACCCAAGTTTTCTAAAATTATGAAAAAATCAACTACAGGCAGTTAGCGGTCCGTATAATAATTTACTACAGTTTTCTGGTCATAGGCTTTAAAAAGTTGTGAAACTCTGATATAAGAAAATGGCAAAATCCATTGAAAACTAGATTTTATTCCACAGAAATAAATCAAGAATATAAGCAGCCGAAATGAAGTTTCTATCTGAAGGTTGCACCAGATTAGTCAATAAGAATAAATGAAATAGGACATTCTAGTACCATTTTATTAATTATTTGGTGTACATACGAATATTTTGTTCTTAAGAGTATACAGTAAATCGATGATTTTCATTTCAATAGTAACATTTACCAATTACCAAAATTTTAAATCTAACGTACTACGAAACATGGAACAATCATTCTACAACTACTGCTACAATATTATGGATTACTATCACCTATTAACCAAACTAGAGTAAAATAAAAAGATATATTTTTAACTGTTAAGCTTATTAGTCGCTAGCTTCCCTGGAAGAATAGGTTCCGGCTGTTCAGAAGTCACGCTTCTGCCATCAGCGTATAATCTTAAAAAAGTTTTTCCGATTCGTCAGTAGTGTTGCCCGGTCAGTTAACAGAGGCGGCTCAAGGTCATTCTCCACTATCCCCACTCCACTGCTCTTACCCCTACATGCGGAGGGGAAATTTACTACTGGTTTAAATGCACACGGTGGTCAGCTCGGACAAATAGGAACGGGAGGGGGTGCTGAGGTGAGGAGTGGGGACAGGAGAACATGACCTTGAGCCGGCAGTTGGGAGTGAACAGGCAATAATTCCTTGCACAATTACGCGGTAGGAACAGAGTTGCTGAGTCATGCAGAGCCAATACCACACTCTAGTCTGAATGTTTACTTTTCCCAGTGATTCTCACTATCCAGTTTTTCG
Source organism: Vandiemenella viatica (assembly GCA_031002005.1). Lineage (NCBI taxonomy): Eukaryota > Metazoa > Arthropoda > Insecta > Orthoptera > Morabidae > Vandiemenella > Vandiemenella viatica. Next base: position 119,317,107 of record JARYHS010013631.1, on the reverse strand, counting down.
GCTGATGTTCTTTCTACTGATGTACATTTATCACTCTCTGCTCTCTTAACCCTGTGCAGGTAAATTCTGTACGACCCATGGCTAATGGGCTAATGCAGCGGTTCCCAACCTATGGGTCGGGCCCCACTGGTGGGTCGCGGCATGTGTTTTGGTGGGTCGCGGAAAATTCGAGGTTTTTACCACCATAATATATCTTACTGTTTTATAAAAACAAAATACAGAAATAAACTATGTGTAGAAAGTGACTTAAGGATAAAATTAACAAGTGTTAGCACTGATATCGATGCCCTCATCAGTAAACACCAGTGCCAGAAATCTCACTTATTGTAAAGTTGTGTTTTTATAATAATTAAACTATTTTTCATTATCTTTGTAAAAAAAAGCGGGAGGCGTCTGTACAAAGCATCGCCTCATCGAGTTGACGGCTGAAATTCCAGGATTAGTTAAAACTCGATATGCAAATTAAAATGGTTCTGATGTGCCAAGTCATATATTGGTGGGAAACACCTACAAAACCCATTTTAGTGGCTGACTGGTAAGTTTACCACTGTGTTTTCCTGCTCCCAATCTTCCATATTTTCATACATTTGGTTGCAGTAAAACACAATTATAAAGTTCCCGACCATCCATGAAAATCAGATCTGCAGGTGGTTTCCATCAAAAAGAGACTTGGAAGACCAGTTTCATTTTAATATGCTGATCGCGTTACTTCTAATCGTGGAATTTCAGCAGTCAACTTGATGAGGTGATGGTTTGTGCAGCCGCCTCCCGTTCTATAATATGTTTGTTGTTTCATGTATTATCAATCCATGTTTTTGTTGATAGTATATCCTTTGTACTAAAATTTGCCTTTTCGTAGGAAAGGATAGTCGATACCGTATCGAGGTCATACAACATTACCCATTCTGATATTAGATAGACTCTCATATTAGGTGGGTCGCGAAAATACAGGGCGTTCGCCGGAAAACGCTACCCTCCCAGTCTGTTGCCGTCGGCAACTTGCTCGGTCAGTCGCGCCAGCAGTTTCCGCCACACGGCACCGTGAATCACCGCACTGTTTAACACCTCCGCTGCCCCAACAGTGCAGTGCAGTGACCCTTACATTGTTAAGAACGGTTTCTTTGCATTGTAGATAGTTTGTGACTTCAGTCTCTTATTAATCAGTGTTGTGAATAAACGTTTCTTTGCGGTTTGGCTGGTTTGGGGCTTCATACTCTTATTAATCTGTACCGTGTTTGAGTGTGAGTAAAATTATGGTACGTTACAGTTTGCAACAAAGAATATTTCTCTACGATACATATGTGAAGAAGAAGTCGTTTAAAAAGTGTCGCAGTAAATTTCGTCGCGAATTTCCTGGCGCTTTACTGCCAGCTAAATCAACAATTCTGCGTCTGGTTAAAAAAGTAAGAGAAACGGGTTCATTTTTTAACAAAAAGAGACTGTCGGTCAACCGTATTCTCACAGAGGAGAAAATTGACGATATCGCTTTTCGACTAGAACAGTCACCCAAAAAATCATTAAGTCAGTTAGGGCAGCGTGTGTCTCGAAATATGTTCAGAAGATGTGAAATGTGCATTACACAAGAGGGTCAACACTTCCAGCATCTTTTATAAGGTAAGCTAATGAATTACGTCATATTTAAATGCTTAGCACACAAGTTTATGAAGTTTATGAAGCGTAATTATTATGAAATAGTCCGCGGCCGACGGTCGAACAATGCCGGAAACTGACCGCTCGCTCGCCGGGAGCAGTTTCTTCCTTGTAGCGCTAACAGTGGGTTGCGTTTCCCGGCGAACGCCCTGTATTTTTACTTAAAAGTGGGTCGTGTATCGGTAAAGGTTGGGAACCGCTGGGGTAAGGTATTAAGCCTCGGTATGGATTTAAATGCTTCTTCTGCATGATTCTTTTACTAGGTACGATTCCATATACTCTCCTTCCTGTTTGTAAACTGTTGTTGAGATTGGATACTAGGATTGGAGTCGTACGTGTTGAGTGACCATTGCAACATCTCAAAGCTTACTATCAAACTACTGGGAAAAAAGAGAGAAAAGGACACACATTATGTTGCTAATTAATTTTTAATCAGTGTTAGAATTTATGTCATCATTAACAAGGACCATTTGATTTATTCTTAGGGCTTTACGGCTCGACGTTATCAAAATGACCCTAGACAGCTGAGGATTTGGGCAAAGAATGGGAATGAACTAAGCCACGGCCTTAAAGAATGAACGAACCTTGCGTTAGTCTAGAATTATTTCACGAAACACAACGAAAACCATACTAGGTTGCAGGAGTGGGGATTCAACCCACCTCCTACTGAATTGCAGACCACAACCTAACTGATTATTCACCAGAGTTGTTCTTTTGGGTAGCAGTAATGTTATGACCTCTTACTTTCCAAAAGTTTAATTCGCAGCAAGGTTCATATGTATTAAATTTCTAACTTTCCAGGTTTCCTTTCTTGCAACCGGAATAACTGTTATAGAGTTTTTGGCTAACAGTTATTACCAAAACTGCCTTGTTTGCATATCAAGTAGTTTTGAATTGAGCACTTTAACAGTTACTAATAATTTCACCCTGATTCCTCCACAACCATACCTTTTTATTAAAAACTAGGTGACATTAAAGTAAAAGACCTGTACATGCCGTAATATATTAGTTACACCTTCGGAATTGAATTACACTTATCCGAAATTATTTTTCAAAATTGATTTTGAATATTAAATCCAAATTTTCTTTCAAATGCCAGAGAAAATATCACGTATCCAGAAATATTTCCTTAAAGTGCTTTTATTGCGAACACTAAAGGAAAAGGTTAGAGAGATTTTAGTTATGATTCCTGGGATCGTGGGCAAAGAAAATCTATTTTTTTCGTTATTAATTTACATAGATTTTCGCATTCAATACGGTCATCTGTAGGGTTCAAGACTGAATAACAGAAAATTAAGGAAGGAAACGACAGATGCCGTAAAATTTTTACGAAGTGTGTAAATTGATTCTAGCGATGAAGTACGCAACATCACGTAGGCGTTTCTTACGATACGTTTAATATTTGATTTGCTGCCCCGGGGTCATGTAAAGTAGAAACAGAACATACACCCCATACTTCAAACCTGATCCTAAACTCTAACATGGTTATAAGCTCATCGAAATCTGCTCGTCATTAGTTTTTCTGGAACAAATAAACCTTAGTTGATTTTTATGGATAGAGATAAATAAAAAAGAAGAGAACTTTCGTCGTCGTAACTTTCATTTAAATTTATCAAAAACACTAAACTGTAAAAAATGTCTATGTGGGTTAGAAAATAAGTACACAAGTCGTGTACGCATGGCCAATCGAGAGACCACACGAATTTTCTCCTGAGAGATCCAGTACAAGTGTTCTTAATTCTGAGTTTCCATACCACTAGTCAGTATGCCCAATTTCTCGGACAACAAGAAGCAACAACGTCTAAACAAATTTTCGGCGTAATTTTTTTGATTGCTATCTAACCGAAATACAGCGGATGGCATTAACAACCCTGCTAGTTAAACCGAAATGAACTCTTCATTTGATATCAAGTAGGAATTTGCAACGCAGATATGAAACCTGCAGTGGTAGCTCTAAACTAATTATAGCTTACCAGCACGCACCGCAGTTGTTACCGAATTGTGGGCACCATCGGAAATGAAGTGGATGCAACTAGATTTGTACTCGGAATACAATATTCCACATTAGATCAATTACCATACACACAACGATGATGGAATCGGTGAACTGGTGCATCGCGTTCAGGAATGACAGAATATAGCATTGGAACAATGTCTCTTGACAGATAATGTTTTTACCAGAGAAAAGTGACAGGTAGAAGCAGAAATCAGTTAGTCGTGTTCAGGGATTTCGTTTGTTTCGCTCGCCTCAGTTCAACTGTGAAAGCACATAAAGGCAAACAATAAGTGCACCTAATTGCATTTTAAAAACTATATTGTGCCAATTTCTAATTCAAAATCGAGTTACTCTGTTTTTGATGATAAAATAGTTTTCATGAGAAGAAATAAGTGATCATATTTTAAAGATATAGTAAAGAAGAAAGAAAGATACTTAGCTCTTGTAACTGTCAAAATGTTAGAATGCTCTATCTCGATAGTTTGCAGATCATTTCCTCAAAAGCTGTATATTAACAACAATGAAGTGAGTCGGTATTCTGTAGTAAAGGCAGCTTCGTCTACATAACTTTACCACTACCAGTCCCTTGATTATAACATTGTATGTTAGGGATTGAAATAATTACAAGGGGGTGATCAAATGAAAAGGTACGAAACGACACGGTGGGTACAAATGTAGACTTTATTCAAAATATACACAATAGGTCTGAGCACAACGATCCCACTGATGAACAAGCCGCAGGATTCCTTGTTCCCAGAATTCCTGTGGCCGTGACGAGACCCAGTCCTTCACAGCGTCCTGGAGTACGTCGTCCGAGTTGAAGCGCTTCCCTTTCAGGTGTTTCTTCAGTGGACCAAACACATGAAAATCGCAGGGCGACATGTCCGGACTGTAGGGCGGATGGTCCAACGTCTCCCACTTGAACTTGGCCAGTTCCATGTGTGTGACTCTGGAGACGTGTAGACGCGCGTTATCATGGAGGAGAACCACACCCTCCGTGAGCAGCCCCGGTCTTCTGTTCTTGATGGACCTGCATAGGCGTCGGAGTATCTCAATCGTCTAATTTTGCAACGCGAACGCCATCCTGTCCTCATACAGACTGCAGCAGCATCATTTGGACGCCGCTTTTGATAAGAGCCTCTGCTCTCTACTGCGCATCACAGACTCCAATCGCATCCCGAGATGTCTCACTACGTTCTCTCATGGCGGAATATGCAAATATTTAACTGTTATGTTTTTACGTCATTTCGTACCATTTCATTTGATCACCCCTTGTATATATCAGCCGCATATTTATTATGGTATCTGTTTTATTGATACACATATGCGCCATTCCAGTACTATTCAGCACACTTTTACACAACCATTGTTTACCTGTCGTGAGTTATTAAAGCGGAGTTATGGCGTCGTTTTATGGCTCTTAACACGCATACATATACAACCACGAAGTAGGACACGGGAGCATGGCCGGGATATTCGAAAAATTTACACCTTCATTCGATTTCGCACACAGTAACAAGGCCTTTAATGCAGAGCTATTGTGTTTGAGATTAACGATTAGCAAGGAAAAAATCTATCACGAAAATCGGTTCTTACCGTCATATTTTACAGCACAAAGTGATGACGAAAAGATGAGACTCATTTCGTATACAGAACAAAGGTTTGGATATAAAGCTCCTTTTATCCGCCATATCAAAATCCTAGTCCGACCGTAGAGAACAATGGACGAATTAAGTAGAGATATTAATATGAAAGTATTTGCTTCTAATCAGTGGAAGAATAGGCAGCTCAGATGTCTGACATGCGAGGGACGGCCATGTGATCTGCAGGAAAAAAGCTGCAAAAAAAATATCATTCCTACAGAACAAATGCACAGGTTATTTCATTGGATCGATTTGGAATAATTTATTTGTTTGTATAGAGGAAATTTTTTAGATTAAATTACTAATTAGAACACTTAGGATTATCGAAGTGGATCCCCCTTGCAAATAGAGCGACAAATCTCTCACAAAGCGAATCCAGAACAATTCACAAGGAGCAAGGAACATGAATCACATACGACGAACTTAAAAAATGAATTCGTGTATCAATGTCTGCACGTGCAAGAAGTAAAACATCTGTGAAACAAACACATTTTTTACTGTGTATGTTTCGATTTTACGTACTCGTGTGGAGGAACCATACTATTTTTATTGCATTTGTATGGTTAATAGGAAATTTTTCCAAGCTATTCTCATAAACAAATGAAAATTATTTTAAAAATTTATAGAGTATTACATCGCGTCCTCGTCTGTAAATCGTGTGTAGAACTTATATATCTGAGAACAACTTGAACAATTTTATCTGATAACCGTTGTTATATTCAAAAGGATGCGAGAGGCAACAAAATATTTGTTTTTTATTTGGATCAAATAAGAACTATTTTACTGTACAGGGTGACCCAAAAGTAGGTATACTGTTACATATAGAAAAGTTTTAAGATAGGTTTAGGGGAAATCCCAAACATTCACTTTGGTTTCTGAATTCCGTGTTTAAACAATTTAGCCAGAATTTGTAACTCTACAAGTTTTATGTTCCAATTTAACAAACTTATTATTTATCTAAGATTGTATAATTGATTGTGCCGTTTCTTTTGTGTCTGGGGTAAACGGTGGCTGGAAATCTGAGCGAGGAGCAACGACGGTGGATCCTTAAGACCTACTGGAAGCATGAAAATGCATAGACCGTGTAGTTCCATTTGCCTGGGCCGTCACGTCTTACGATTTACCGCATCAGAGACAAGTTCGAGGCCAGTCGTCAGTGCTCCGAAGTCTGAACGATCGCGCACGTTGACATAGGAAATTGAGATGAAGGTAGCCCGTACATTCATAAACAGTTCAAAAGATGTCCACGCGAGCTTGGTATCCCGAGCACATCATTACAACGTCTGATGCAACAGCTGCACCTTAAACCGTACTACCCCAGACTGTTGCAAGGACTTGTTGAGGACGATCCAGACCGCAGACTACAGTTATGTGAGATAATGTGCAATCAACTGACCTAACAACCAGACCTGCTTTAGAAAATCGTGTGAACGTGTGAAGCCTGTTTTAAATTGTCTGGTCACCTCAACAGACACAACTGTGTGTAAGCTCTACTGGGCCGATGAAAACTCATATGTCATTATGACAATGCAATTGAATCAGGAAGGTGTCACAGTGTGGAGTGGCATATCCTATGAAGGTGTCGTGGGTCCTGTATTTTTCGATCGAACTGTTGATGGCCCCGAATATCTGGACACGTTGTTGATCGAAGTTGTGGTGCCACAACTGCAAGCACGACCCGACTCTACGGAGTTGTTCTTTCAACGGTACGCCCCCCCCCCCCCATTTTTCTTTGGCGGTCCGTAGATACCTAGGCGAGGCATTCCCGCAGCGTTGAACTGGGCGACGGGGGAGCATTGACTGGCCAGCACGTTCCCCGGACTTGACTCCATTCGATTTCTTCTTCTGGGAAGTTGTAAAGGATAAGATTTATTCCAGAAAACCATGACAGTACTTCAGCTGAAAAATTTCATCGATGATGCGTATAAGGAAATTCGTTCTAACCGGAATCTGTGTCGCACTGTGTGTGAGAGTGTTAGGGACAGGTTGCAGGAATGAATCAATACCGATGGTGGACATTTTGAGCACCTATGGAATTAAATATGCTGTATATGTAACTGTATACCTACTTTTGGGCCACTCTGTATAGATATTTACATATAGTATGCTTAGTACTACTACTGCTAATACTACTACTTGCTGAATTTGTATCATATACTTTTGTAAACAGAGGTTTATGATAACTGAAATGAGAAATATATGTTTCTGATTTAATATGCTCCTCTGTTTATCCGTGAACTTAAATGACAGCAACACTATCGTAGCTTTTTGCATCGAAGTATCGTCAAGTACGCATGCTGCGGCGCAAGCACGCGTATCGCTAGTAAATTTTTCCCTATCGTGCCCAAAGAAGTTTTACATAAAAATATAATAAAATTAAAAACAAAAACTATTTACAAATAATGTTTACGGGAATACAAGAATTGATGTCACAACATAACTTAAATTCTGTGAGAGTTCAACTAGATTCTATGAAAGTCACTTACTTCACGAAACAACTGAATTCCTATCAGTGCTGTTGCCATATTCTGTTTCAGTTAACCATTTTCTTACCGATCTTAAATAGAGGTTTTAAATTGCGAAAGAGTCGAGATTTTTCCCACAACTTAGTCATCATATGATGTTATCAAATTAACACATGACTGAGGTATCTACCCGGCAGCTAAGACAATTGAGTCGTGACGTTCAAGTCACCATTCCACAATCGAGCATATGAAAGGTAGTGTTGTGTTTCCTTGAATGCACTAAGAAGAGAACAAGTCAAATAACAATCTTTGAGAAATCTTCAAATAACAGCGAGGTCGGGATGTTGTTATGGGAAAAGATGACTCATCCACAAATAAGCTGTTTGAGTGAAGTCGAAGACATCGATAGAGACATTTTCCGATTGTTGCTATTTGGAGTCTGATCTAGGACATGAGTGGCTTTAATAATAATTGTGATGTGCTTGTCTTGTGACGTTATGATAAATACAAACACATAGAGACCAGATTCACGTTATATTTCATACGACGTAAACAAGAATTGGGGAAAACCAAATACATTATGCTCTGCGGATTGACCTTACATGCGTAATGCCTCCATTTAAAAAGACAAAAATCTCGTTATAAACAGTGCCGGACAATGTCGCAATTATTTTCGTCTGAACGTCAGTCATGTGTGCTAAATTGAAATTAAATTAAAGGAAATAAGAATAATAGGAAAAAATGAAACCCATATCCTTTCCTGATCCCGGATCGTCAAATGTCGTCCTACTTTTTCCGAGCCTCGTGCATACGTTGCCAATATTCGGGCTATTTTGGATTTGGGCCCAGGGTTCCTGGTGTCATTCTTTTTATAATTTTATGCTCCAATTATTCGTGCCACAATTTTTGTATTTACTGGTTGTACTTTGTCTTCGTACTACGACATTTAAAGAAAATCAGGAAATTTTCAAACGCTTTCAAATTCTAAATCTCGAATCTTTTTAAGATACAAATTTGGAAACAAAGATGAGTTGTACATGCCTCTTCAGATCAACACTTCGATCACTCGGATCAGATAATTATTCTCTTAGATTCGATACCGTTTATGTACAAACGCTAAATCCGGAAAGAGTAAATTCGTGGATTAACTTTGACATTCGTGGCTATCGGATGTTGCGAACTGCGCGTTCTAAGTAGTACTGTAACAGGTTTTCATTTTTCCGTTTTAAAACGACACAAAATGGTGGTGCTCTGTTTCCTTTAGTCGAGTTATTTAAGTTTGAAATTATTTCAGTAGCTCATTTGGGAAAATCGCCTCCGCACAATCAGCATCGATTTTAAGGACTATTATGGCAGTCCTATTTTTCATGATGGACGAAATATGACTAAGTTGGTAATATATACAATATAACAATATGAATAACAATTATTATTAATATAAATATTGCATGGACTTCTTAGAGAAATAAAAGTCAAACTCCTGCAAGGAATAAGGGGGATGAGCATTATAAAGGCAAGATAGATAAGGAAATTTTCATGCTGGTAGTTAATGAATTAAATACGAATGACACAATAAGATACCACAGATCAAAAACTATAATTAATATTATGGGAACGGCTAAGTTATGTTTATATAGCAAACTTTATAAGTTGTTATTTAAGTTTGTACGGTGGAAGAATAAATACTGTTTATTGTCAAATGCAGACTAAATCAATATTGAGAGATAAAGGACGCAAACTACCAAATATTGGAAGGATAAGTATTCCACTTCAGGTAGAAAGAAGCCGAATTTGAACAAAACCGGTTACCTATCACAGATATAGTTGCAAAGATTGTGCTTTTAGGGTTAAAGAAAAGTTACACCTGAGGTAAATAAATCAATTATATTTTTTTCGGGATATAGGTTTCGCAAAACGTAAAAGTACACAAGCAATAGGAAGACCCTCTTTACGTTGCATTGATGTCTATATAATTAACTGGCAACGAATTGCGTAACACAGTTATGCTTAAAGAAAACTGTTGAACTTGAATCTGGTCTCATTACGCTAAGACGCTACGCCATTACGCGATACAATTGGCTGTTGATGTTGACAATCTGTTATGGCACCTCATTTCAAAAATACTATAATTCATTTCATAAGGCTATCGCAGGCACCGTGGTCGAATACTGTATTTGTCTTAAGCTATTATCTAATAGCATCCCAGGATAGTAACAGTAATACAAAACCCTAGCGGCACAGAGTTAACAAGGGGAGGGCACGATCTTGGGATTTTATTTTGGGATGAGACTTTGCGTAATATTTGTACCTCTTTAGGATGTTTACCTCCTGCAATATTTATTTATTTATATATTTTCCATATGCAACATAGCCCAGCACCTAGTATCTAATCTGGGGCCTTATTTCCATTATTTAAGATGTACATATATTTTATCCTATATACGTATATAACATATTAACATATAAACAATGAATTCAAGCCCAGCTTATATATTAGTGAAATTCCGGTGAGGCTAGCAGCGGAACAGCCCAGTCAGTAACGAGCCTACGTCATGCCTGGGCGATCTGGATTCGAATCTCGATTCCGTCTATTTTTTTTCATTTTTATTTTTCTGTTTTTACAATTAAATATTTTTTTTAATGTTATTGATTATTTAATTTGAATTTCAAATTTTAAATAATAATATGAGTATATTAACTACCCTATAACTTACTTAAAATACTTTATAACTATAATAGTTACAATAATCTTTAAATATAATTAAATTTTAAGTTATTTTATTAACAGTGTTACAAGTTTTTTTCGGATATTACCGTTGTTCTAGTAAAAATTCCGCTTTCATTAATTGTGCTCGATGCCAAAAAATTATTATATTAAATGTTTTTCTGATGATTATCATCCCAGCTCACGTTTGTAATAAAAAAATGTATGTTAAATAATATCAATAATCAAAAAACACAATGAAAGTTGTTTTTTACTTATGAATAAATATTATTATTACTATAACCATTCGTAACAGTGTATTTTAAACAATAAAATATTGCAACTATTATAGTTTTATAGTAATTTAAGTTAAAGGATAGTTGATATAATTTTTTTTTAAAAATAGACAAAATCGAGATTCGAACCCAGAACGCACAGGCATGACGCAGGCTCGTTACTGACTGGGTTGTTCCGCTGCTAGCCTCAGCGGAATTTCACTAGTATATAAGCTGGGCATTTCCGAATCTATTGAGCGTTGCGTCTTACGATTGCAGGAGGTAAACATCCTAAAGGGGTACAATTATTACGCAAAGTCTCATCCTAAAATAAAATCCCAAGGTCGTGCCCTCCCCTTGTAAGTAGAAAACATGACTTCCTGTAAAGGCTAAAGTGTTTCTTGCCAGAGCCGACAGCGGATTGGCCAAGGGCGTTCTCGACAACCGCCGAGTCATCTGAAATGCTAACGAGGATGCTCAAAGCCAGTAATTAACAAGAACCTCGCGGGGCTATGCATGTAGCACTGCGTTTTCTATCCTGGAATAACTCCTGCTAGCCTTTTCAGCAAGTCGTAGAGCGGTTTGGCGACTCAATACTAAGGTGCGTGGCTGGTGGTCGTGTGATCCCTGGTTCTAATCCCGTACGAAAATCTGTGGGCTCTTAAACCAACCTCCACCAAAGCTTTGCTCGTATAAAGAGCGCGGTCAGTTTTTCGCGGTAGGATCGCCGGGTTAAGAAAACACAACAGAGTCTCCAAAGTCTTATCAATTGGCGCCCGAACAATACAGGATCTTTGTCAAATTACCGCGCACTTTTTACGAAACCTTCGTTCAGCAACCAATATGTAGCTAAATCTTTAATTATTTTATACTCTCCTACGTTATAAGTTCGTGTATCCCCTGTTTTCCCGTCTAGGGGTTTGAAAATTTAAAATTATTATTGTTGCTCTAAAATCTTTGACGTGCGTTAAAACCTTGATCATTACCGTTCTGCTGGATTTATTAACAATTCTGATTAACAAAGTCTATTTCCTGAAGCTAATTGTTTTGTGAGTTGCGATATGTTTGGTGGTAAAAAACGAAATGGAACCTTGCGAAGAAACTCTTCCTATTTCACTGAAATGGTACCATAAAACCTTTTTGATAAAAATCAGTTCTGAAAGTACTTTCCATAATGATATTCAACGTAATGAATACCCAATCGATTACTTATCAACTAATGAAGGAATGTACGAGCCGACACTTTTGTGTAAATGTAAGTTGTTTGTGCTCTGTATGATAAGATATGAACCTGGGGCCATTGTTTCTCCTCGCGAAATCAGATATACAATGCAGAAGCGAAATTTCAGTGACGGGACCGAATATAGAATCACTTCTTTCAATTACCCCGCTACTTACATTACTTTTCAGCTTCCAGGTTCTCTACTGCTCCGCTATTGTTCAGAGGGAATAACCTTTAATCCTATAAACTTCATTCGCGTTGAGTGGAAGAAGCCATCAAAATTAATTCGAAGAATGGTGAGTTAACCTTAGGAGAATTAAAATAGATCAGCTCATACATCGTTATCAAAATGTTAGTATTCTTTGAGGTGAAGAGCTGATGTGTCAATGCGGCGAATCCGCTTGACGGAATGATTCATGGTAATGGAGAACGTAAATTAACACTTTCGGGTGTAGTTTTCTTGTATAGGTGTCCGACCCTCGACCTGACCTGGATAACGGCCGGCCTGGCTGGCGCCTCCCCGCCAGTTTGAAACAACCAATCAGGAGCCGCTGTCGTTGCCGACAGGTGCCTCCCCACACCTGGCTCCTGCCACTGTGCGTGTCCGGCTGGTAGTATACCCAGACTGCAGCAGGCGCCGATGACGCACCTTACCTAGTGCTTCCGGTTGGTTTTCACCGCGTCCCTTGGTTATTGCTTCACTTCAGTCGACACCTGTTCTTCCAATAATGTTTCGTACCCTCAGTACCTTTTATTATACTCGTTTCGGTTATATCTATCATCGCCTTCTTTTTACCTTGAACTAAACGAAATGTAGCGTGCAAAATAGCGTGCTGTAAGATAAAGTTTCTTTCTCCTTCTCTGCCTCTTTCCTGTCATGTTTTGGCCAATAGTTATTCCCAAATATTGAACATTTAATGGTATTTGAATAAAGATATAACAAAAACAAATTATCTCTGAGTAATATATTACACCATTAGTATTTCCATTCCAGTTTTCTCCCTCTCTTTGTAGATTCATACTATTATTCTTCATTTATTTAATAAATATTAAAAGTCTATTCAATATGTAATTCACTTTTAGTAGGTCATTTTCAATTTTCTAATTGTGTTTCCTTAGGAATCAAAAACATGTTATAATGGTGGAATACAGTATGTCCTAAACGCTTAAAGTTTACAGTTGGATATAAAATTAGGCCCACATGAGTTAGAGATCCGCAGAATTATTTTTGTGATTTTACTGGTCCTCGGGTTAAGAAAAGAATTAGAAACGCTGGAATAGTCCATCAATCGAAGGGTGGTTGGTTGGTTTGGTGTCCCCTAAACACATTTACTAATCCAGTGTATCACAGATAAAGCGGCCAGATCCTTCGCTCCGGGACCAATAGCTGAACGTAGATTTAGAACGAGGTAGGGATTATAACATACTACACACACACACAAACAAACTTTGCCTTAGGTCTTGTTAACAACCTGTAAATATTCTAATCCTTACCTCAAATCGAGAGAGGATTTTCAGATTTAACGGCAGGCGCTGAACACCACTTACCTTTTTACTATGGCTTTACCCCTCATCAACGTCAAGGTCATTAGAGATGAGAAACGACTGGAAGCAAGAAACGGGAAGTTTTTTTTTTCTTACGGCTTTACGCCTCGTCGACGGCTATCGTCATTAGAGGCGGGATGGGACTGGGGACAAGGAACGGGAAGTAATTCGGCCATGGCCTTTATGAAGGAAGAATCCCGGCATTCGGCTGGAGTGAGTTGGGAAACCATGGAAAACCCAAATCTGGATGCCCGGGTGGGGATTCGAACAGGCGTCCTCCCGAATGGAAACGGGAAGGAATTCGGCCACGGCCTTTTGAGGGAACCACCCCGGCATTCACCTAGTCTGATTTCGAGAACCACGGAAAACCGAAATCTGGATGACAGGGGATTCGAATCCACTCCTCCCTAACGCCATGCCCGAGCGTTACCATGCTTGGTACCTCTTCTCAGTTATAAATAGTCCTAATTAATATCTGACAATCAAAGAAGGCTTTGTAAATACCAACACGATTGTCATAAAACTGTCTTCTGCTAATACTGTTTTTCGTTTGGTAAATGTTGCGTTGGAAATTATAATCACGATGTGCAAAACCTTTAATTTTTCTATGTTTTGCTGAATATCAGCCATCAAATACACAAAATATTGGATTTTATCTTGACTGTCTGGAAAGTAAGCCAACAGCCTTAAATACTAGTGACGAAACATCTTTTTAATAATAGTATCTTCTTGAACAACAATGTAATACCTAAAAATTACTCTTACGGTATCAAGATATGGTACTGAAACTATCGGCCGCCTAAGCGTATATGTATCTCAGTAACTGAAGAACAAATTGATTTTGGACTTTACTGAAAAAATATGAACAGTTTGGGTTTCGTAATCCAAAAGAAGTTTACCCGTTTCGTCACATATTTCAAAATCAATAATCACAATTTGATTTCAATCCAATTTCTCAAACAACCTTGCTAGGTCGAAGAAAGACATTAATGTTAGATAATGTAGCATGTTCGCAACGACGTGAACAGTGTTCACTGGTTTTGTTACACAAGGATACTTGAAAGAGCCGATACTGAAATGTTGCTCTGATAAGTTTGAAGATAACTAATGAAACAATATGTTTGTACTCTTATATTACCTTTCAGGTGTTCTATTGGCTGCATTTCCTTGATATAATCTTCAGAGCCGCTGCACAATCTGTTGAAACTTAATTTTTTTCCGAATGTAGTAATATTTGCTCGATGTGAGGAAAACACTCGTCATCTGCTTCTGTCTCCCCTACCACACTACAGTTATCATAATATACTTCTCACTCTCTATTAACCTGTTTATTTTCCAACTGCAATAAGCTATCACACAGAAAATTTTATTATACAACGGAAATAAGGTAGACGAGGATTTTTTAAATTTATACAACTTCACATTACGACAAATAAGTACATGAAATACGATATAATAAAAATTAGGGAATTCATCATGGGCATTCAATATTCGATCCATTACATCTGCATGATATGTATTTCCGAGGTTGAAGAAGAGAATCGAATCCCCGTCCGGGCATCCAGATTTGGGTTTTCCATGTTTTCCCAGGTCACTCCAGGCAAATGCCGGGATGCTTCATTCTAAAGGCCATCGCCGAATTCCTTCCCATTCCTTGCTCCCCCCCCCCAAACTTTCCCGTCTCAAAAGACCTCGCTGTTAAGAGACGTTAAGCAGTAAAAAAAAAAAAAAAAAAAAAAAAAAAAAAAAAAAAAAAAAAAAAAAAAAAAAAAAAAGAAGCTAATCATGCATTTTGCTGTATGATTTCACGAAGCCAAATATATGAATCTTAATCAGAACCATCGATGCGGCAACGGATGTGAATCTAAGTTCGGAATTGTAGCATCTAAAAGAAACCAGACAAACTGGTGAGTGGGAATATTTTACCGTCTCTGTGGGAGATACGTGCAGCAATGCGTTGCAACTGTGTCAGGAAGCCTTAAAATCTGCTGCATTCCACACCTGTAAAATTAAATGGAATGTTAACAGCGAGAAAGATCGAGATTGAATTAAGAAGGACGTTTGTCATATATTTTTTGTCATATGGATCAGAGTTGGGGAAGTTCTCGAAAATTTTTGAAATATTATCACCTATCGAAATGGAGAAAACTAAGTGGACAGAATGTTGAATGAGGTAGTTTTGAGGTTTCTAGAGCCAACTCATCAGAATGATCAAAAAAAGGAAATCGTTTGGCTAAGCACAGTGCGCAGGAATAGTCTACAGAACTTCATTTTCTTTTTGTTACGAGGAAGATTTTTTGTTTGATAGGACTTAATGGCTAGTCGATGTTGTGATCGTTAGAGCCATATGACGATTTTAGAGGAAGGTGGGGGCGGGGGAGGAAACAAAGAACGGGTAGTATACGGAGAGGACATGAAGCGATATCTGAAATCATTAAACACTGCTAGTCCCGAACACGAAGTCCGAACGTTAACCACTTGCCTACCAGGCTCTGTGTCTATAGAAGAGAAGCAAGGCAGAAAAAAGATAAAAAGGATGATGATTTGTAATGTTAACAGACAACAAAGACAACATATTGAGGAAAATGCTCAGAACTGGAAGAAACGGAGGTAGTTGACACGAAAGACAAACTGCGCTTATTGTATTTTGAAATGCAACATTGGTTTTTTTTTTATCTGCTTAACGTTTCTCTAATAGCGAGGTCTTTAGAGACGGGAAAGGATGGGGGGCAAGGAATGGGAAGGAATTCGGCCATGGCCTTTTGAAGGAACCATCCCGGCATTTGCCTGGAGTGATTTGGGAAACCATGAAAAACCCAAATCTGGATGCCCGGACGGGGATTCGAACCGCCGTCCTCCCGTATGCGACGCCAGAACGCTAGCCGTTACACCATCACGCTCGGTGCCGCATTGGTGAGGGCCGATATACTAACTGGAATGCAGAATAACAAGTTGCGATTCCGAATAATATATTAGTACGGGTAAACCATTTTGCACAATACGCTTCCTTTCCTAACCCTGAGGCAAGACAGTAAGGATTTGGTAACATTTAACGCATATTCCCTTACAAAATGTTAGGGGAAGAGTCAGAAAGTATGCCGTTGCTTAGTGACAAAATAATGAATTTTTAGGAATTCTCATCATAAACGTACAGCACTGTGGCAATAGGTATTTTCCATAAATTAGTACCTGATGCTGAACATAAAAAGAGTGGAAAAGTGTTCTTTTTAGATAAGGTGTGCTAGAACAAACTGAGGAAGTTGATGAAGAATTCAGCTCAGTGAAATAATTTAAATAAAAACGAGGGTAAAACATAGATAAACGTGTAGATAAATTTAAAACCGGAATAATCTCCATAGAAATTAGTAACAACAGTGGCCTTAAGAATAACAATGAAATCAATCAATCTAAGTGTAATTGAACCACGACGATACAAACCAGTAACACGGATCATTAAATGTGAAAGATATAGCATGTGGTACACTTGGACAAGGGGACTTGAAGAGTTGTTCGGTCGTCGAGCGATAAATTTGCCACAAATACAGTCTGTCGTTGCATAAACTAATACGGTAAATCCGGTACTCGAATCGTGGAACTAGATTAAGTATTTTACATTATTGAAGCAAATAATGGGGCGTCCATTAATACCGTGTTTTTTTGGAAAATCCGGACCCCCCCCCCCCCCACCCCCCGTATGATGAGGTGAGATTACGAGGGTCCCCCACCCCTGTCGACTACCTCGTAGGTCTTTTCTTGACTTTTTTGGTTTAGCTCTACTGCTTTTTAAGGAATTAAAAAGATGACGTGGGCTTTCTGTCGACCCCCCCCCCCATTTTATCTCACATAACTAATGGATTTCCCCTAAGTGAAGATCATCATAAGAAACAACACCGAGATTCAAACTGAGGACTTCTCAACCAGTAACTTAACCACCCGACAACTCACTGTTACGTAAAATTACAATACTACAGCACTCTCATCAAGGACAAAAACAGAGAATCAAGAATTTCTTTCTACCATTTGAATGAATGCTCTGCGTGTTCACGCTTTAAGTATAATCAGCACGTGAAGTAGCTGAGGCCTAGAAAGAGAGAGTTTACCATATGAGTCAGACTAATTAGGAAGTTCGCAAGCTCTGAGCTGGTTTAAGACTCCTCGCCGCGGGCCGCACTACCTTAAGGGACAGTCAGTGACTGCGACCGACCTTGGACCGCGGTGGCTGGACGCCCTTGGCCCTGTGACCTCTCCATCCCGTACGGCGCCGCTAGCCAAGGCGCTCAGGAGTCGGCCAGTCGGAATCTGATACCTCCACACACAATACCGTCAGCAGACTGGCAGACAACAGTGGCAAATAAACAGGAACACGTGCCACGTCAAGACTTCGCTAAGGTGGTGTGGCATGAAATGTCATCTTCTGGCACTTTTGATAGTTGAATTTTATGATATAAAAGTAAATACGTGTACGGAATGTCATAAGAAACTTATTTTTTATTTTTATTTTAACCATGCAATTCCATGTTGCTTCGTTAATCGCCATCAACGGTCGAAGTAGAAAATTTTTCAGATCATACTTGTACATCTTTCTTTCAGACAAGCAATTCAAAAATTTAATTACAAAAACGGAAACAAACACACAAATAAACAACAAAACACACAAACACCATACACACACAAGAGTACACACACACACACACACACACACACACACACACACACACACACACACACACACACAGACTACACACACAAAGACTACACACACAAAGACTACCCACACAAAGACTACACACACACAAAGACTACCCACACAAACAACAAAAACCGAAACAACATACACCCAAACAAGAGACACATGAACGCAACAAGTAACGCACAAACGAGGAACACACAAACACTTGAGAAACAACTATGTTTTTCCTCTTTTTCAGGTTTTAATACAGGACTTATTAACGTTGTTGATTTTCATAAATATATACCTTTTGGCAGTTTGTTAATGTTGCTCTAATTGTAGTCCTAAAATTTTGTCGTCGTCAATTTACGTAATTACAACAAAAATATTAAATAAAGACTTAGAAGTTAGTTTGGTTACAAAACATTGTCAGACATGAATCGAATCAGGTAGATCACTTGATTCCGACATATTCATGGCTCTAATGGGATAATTCTTTACCCATGCAGCTTAGTTAATTGCTTTTCATTGCGACTCTTGGTTGTGTATACGAAAATGAAAAAAGGTACTCTGTTCTTCCAAAGGGCTATCGAGTTTATGTCCTCATCAGGCGAATCAACATTAACAGCATCCTACTCTCTTATTCCATATGCATTGTGGACAGGTTTGAAACTTAACCCAGGATTTGGTCTGCACCCATTGGCTTCTTCACTCTCCGCGTTAAGTCGAGCAATTCCGTGCAGCCTTATTGACAAAGTTTAGAGTTGCCTTTAACACTCCGCCTAGCTGCTAATCCAACTGGCTACAGCTTAACTCGAAATCCGAGCCAGTGAAGCCTGCTAACTTGCCTTTTACAAAACTGACTCTTTAGCAACTATAAAGACTGTGTATAAAGATTTCTGAAGTGTATCGCACCACGATTTAAATTTCAGATACAGCTGAATTGCTATCAGGAAATTAATTTCAGTTTTATATAGATAAGTTCAACAGTTTACTCCTTATAGAAGTGGAGGTGCCATATTCACGCAGATTTACAGTACCCCGACATATTGTGGTACATAGGATTACCTTCAACCTTTTTGTTAAAGGAATTACGAACAAACTAAGATTTAATAGTCAATGAGCCACAACGAATAATCCAGAAATTACTACACCCGTAACAAAACTGGATTTAAATTATTTCCCTCATTTTAATATGAAAAACATGATAGTCGCAACCCATGCTTCGGATCACAAAAATCCTAAGGAGCCTGGTTGGTAAGCTGTATTGTTTCGGGTTTACCATTTCGAAGGATAAAGATTCGATTCCCACTTCCGTAATACAGATTTCCGTTTTACAAGGTTTTGGGTCTAATGACGGGATGGTTCATTCGTAAATACCATGGAAAATTTGCTTCTTGTTCGTTACACGCAATCTCCTAGCTGCTTTATCAACTAGCTAAGTTCAAATTAAAACAGAAATCTGGTATTTTTAAGGAACAGGTTATGAAATAAGACTAGCTTAATTTATCGTGTACTTTGTAAGAGGAAAATAGATTTTTGTTTTGTTTTTAGTAGTGTGCTTTGTTCTCGCGACGGATGCATACATTATTCTAGAGCTCTTATCTTCATCCAAGAGCTTAAAAACTGTAACTATCGAAGGAGTTAGCTGCTTCTCATTTTCGAAATGGAATGAAGTAGAATTTAGGATGCTGCTTCACTATTCGTGTGCAACAAGCACTTTAACGAACATGCTTTATCGATTTTTAAAAATTAACCTTCATATTTGTCTATCAACACAAATTCTATTGGTTTTCAAAATCAACTGGCTTAGTTTATCTCGACTTTAAGTAATGATGTGATGTCAGAGGACATTGTCCCAGGGAAAAATATTTGCTGTTCATATATATGTCTAAACAAACGTAGGAAACAGGTTTAGATACCTATAGCACAAAAAAAAATTCTCAATTTATCATTACAGCTGTCTGAGTGCTAAAAAGTCAATAGTATCGAATTCGTTTGTGTATGTGTGCGTTTGACAGAGAGAGAGATGGTTTTATGACAAACTTCATACTAATCACTCACGTTTTTTTTCTGACATCAATCACTTTTTTGTGCATTTATGCAATCTTCCATATCTTACCTATAAGCTACTCTCTTCATATCAACAAATTAATTGCAACAGATTCCGTAAGTATAAAACATTACAATCTATGTCTTCATCAACAGTTTTTCTCTTGCATGGTTCCCTCCTTTATTTTATATTTTTATTTTGTTTTAACTGCTTAACCTCTCTTAACAGCGTGGTCTTTAGAGACGGGAAAGGATGGGGGGCAAGGAATGGGAAGGAATTTAGCCATGACCTTTTTTGAAGCAAGCATCCCGGCATTTGCCTGCAGTGATTTTGGAAACCATAGAAAACCCAAATCTCGATGCCCGTCTCCCTCCTTTAACAAAACAACCGATCTAATAAGTCTTAAACTGTTACCCACCAACCTGTTGTTTGGGACGCTTACACCAACTTCTTCCTTAGACAACCATTTCCAAAAACAGGCTCGTTTCATACTTTACCTGTCCACTTAATTTTGAAAATCCTTCTATTGCTAGAAATGCTTTTTCTTTCCTCGTTTTTGGTATCCCTTGAGTCTAAGCTTGACGCCCAAAAATTACCTTGCTTTATACAAGTATTCTTAAAAATTTCTAGTACTACTAGTTGCTTGGAATTAAAAGATTTTTCTTTTGAAAAGAGCCTTTTACGCTCGCAGAAATTCTGTTTATCATTATGACCTTGCCGATCAGTTGTAATTCTACTTTTTAAAAATGAAAATTCTGTCACTTTCTCCAGTATATATGCTCCCACGATTTGCTACTCGACGCAGAAATATAAAGGTGAAATCCTGTGAAGTTATGTTGCAAGGCATTAATAGCAGGATTAGATTAGCGATACGTTTATTTAGCAGCGGCAGTGTTGTCGTTCACGCATGGCCGATCTGCAAAGGCTGTTTAGTAAGGGTGCAGTAATGATCGTGTGTTGTGATGGTGGAAGGTTGGCAGCCGTGCATAACAAGACGGCGGCATGTGGACGGGTCAACGGACGGCGATTACTTCCGGCATCTTTCCCCTCACCTTCGACACTTATCTCGCCTCCTAACGGCGTCCGAAAGAAATGGCACAAGAGTTTATCTGCACTAATGTTTCAACATCTGCAGCAGGTGTAGTGGCTATTAAGGGGTTAATTAAGTGGTTTAGCGTACGTGAGGCAAAATACCGATCAAGTCTGCAGAACATTTCTACCTTAATCACATCTCAATGCCGAATGTTAATAACATATAATAAATTAAAATATTTCACCAGAAGTTCAGTCAAAAGATGTCTGGCTATTGAATTATAGTTTAAGTAAATCCACTGAATAAAGTACACACTGCGTCCACTAATCTTTAGTGTTAAAACTAGAATAAAATATTCTCGTGACAGAAATAGTTATTAGTATTTAGCCTTTAACATATGAGATCTGTTCTAACTGCATACATAGTATGTATACCCTGACTTTAGAAAAGTTCTTTATTTTAAACTAGACATTAACAGGAGAAGGATTGGAGGAAATTGGGTTGTTGTCTTCTGAAGAAACCATTCAAACATTATCCTGAAGTGATTTTGGGTAACCATGGAAATCTTGTACCTGGATGACATGACCGGGGAACGAACCAGTAGGCCTATAGAACGTGATGGCGGTGGTGTTTAATGTACTCATCACAGGTTCCGGATGTCAGATATAAGGTCATGCAACGTTGCTTAAGGTGGTCATTTTTTCTGACATCATCGTGAAGAGAATCAGTAATAAACTGGAGGAGAAGATGCGTCGAGGAAGAACACGAGATGGGTGGGTTAAGGGGATAGAAAAAGTGTGCAAGACAGAGGAGCAACCTGGAAAGTAGTGTAAGAAAACAAATCGTGCAAAGAAAGAAGAAGCTATAGAGAACTATGTTCCTGGCACACATAGCCAGGGGCTTTTTTATGGCTTTACGTGGGAAGGGAGCGAGGACAAGCGGGAAGGAATTCGGCCATGGCCTTTTGAAGGAAGCATCGCGGCATTCGCTTGGAGTAAATTGGACAAACCATGGAAAACCCAAATCTGGATTGCCGGACGGGGTTTCGAACCCAAATCCTCCCGTTACCACGTTACCGCTGACCCACCACACTCGGTCAGAGGCTGAAAGCTATCCAGAATAATGACGAGATGGTAACTGATAATTTAACAGTTTTCATTGTTTTGGGTGTAAAAGGGTTTTGATTTTTACAGGTATATCCGTAGTCTACTAATTTTCCTACAGAGTTTCTAATACTACAGTTCAAATGAGACATTTACAGTAAATTTCATATTAATATAATTCATATAATATCGTAAGGTACAGTAAAAAATTTCATGTTGGAAGTTGTGTTACGTATAACGCCGGATGAATAAAGTTAGTTCCGAAGCGCTGAAGAATTTATGGAATTACGCATCAATCGGATACAAGTAAAAAAAGGGAATGAAAAAGAAATTCAGACCGTGTGCTATAAGGTTTAAAATGATCGTATTTCGACCAGCAATATTCCTGTATTTATCAAACGACACAGATCAGCTTATTTTAATCTTTACAAACCAAGAACCAGTAAAATGTCAAAAATAATTATATAATCACTAACGTAATTATACGAGGCGTATTCCAAAAGTAAGGTCCGTTTGATCATAATAAAAACATCGTTCAGGATACAAGGTTTTTATTAACGTCAGTATGTAACTACATATCTAGTTCACTTTTCCACATAATCGCCGTTCATATCTATACACTTTCTGTAACGCTGTACCAGTTTCTTTAACCCCTCGGCATAAAAGTCTGCCGCCTGGGACCTGAACCAATTGGTAACGCTCGTCTTGAGTTCTTCATCGGTTTGAAATCGTTGTCCACCAAGCCACCGTTTCAAATGCAGGAAGAGAAAATAGTCGCTTGGTGCAAGATCTGGACTGTAAGCAGGGTGGTCTAGGATTTCCCAACGAAACTCTTGAATCTTCTCTTTGGTTTTGGAAGCGGTATGCGGGCGTGCGTTGTCGTGCAGGAGGATGATGCCAGACGACAGTTTTGGATGGCACGTCTCAGTTTGGTGAGCGTTGCACAGTACACGTCAGCTGTAATGGTTGTCCCACGGTCCATGAATTCGATCAAAAGGACGCCCTTTTCGTCCCAAAACACGGAAGCCATCATTTTGCGATTCGGGTACAGCGATTGCTTACACTTTTTTGGTTTGGGTGAACCGGAATGGCGCCACTGCGTTGATTGTTGTTTTGATTCTGCGTTGGTGTACGCTATCCACGTCTCGTCTTCCGTAACAATTTGGGAAAACAAACTGTCTCCATCTTGTCTATAGCGCTCCAAAAATTGTCGTGTGCTATGCATTCGTTGCTCTTTGTGCTGAGCGGTGAGCAGTTTTGGCACCCACCGCGCACAAAGCTTCCGATATCCAAGCTCTTCAGTGACAATCCTGTAAATTGAGGTTCTAGCAACATTTGGGAATTCCATAGCCAGACCACTAATCGTCAAACGCCGATCACTTCGCAGTTTTTTGGTTAACTTGCTCGACGATGTCGTCGGTCCGAATACTGGGCCTGCCACTCCGCTGTTGATCGTGCACATCTGTGCGACCACTTTGAAATTCTCGACACCAGTGTCGAACTTGTTTCTCACTCATTATGTTTGGTCCATACACTACACACAATTCGCGATGGATGTCCGCAGCTGACGATCCTTTTGCCAACAAAAATCTAATCACACCGCGCACTTCACAACTGGCGGGAGCTACGATTGTCGCGGCCATTTCGAACTGCTCTCAACAATAGATATACGGCTACTGCGGCACGCCAACAATACTGCATATTTACCAGGAGTTGGTAGATGGCGCTGCAGGTGGGAAACGTCATTCAGGCCTATCATCTGTGACATCTTGTACCCCGGACCTTACTTTTGGAATACGCCTCGTATAATCACTGCCTTATTACTAAATTGTTATCGGAACGTTCCGCGGTATCTTAAGACGTACACCTACAACCGAGGCCTTCACAAAACTCTCATTAGTTCAACCCACAAAGCAACGCTGCTCTTACGGCAACTGTAAACGCATTTTATTATAATAATTAATAACAATGCAATCATATCCAAATATCCAGGAAACATAGACATACAGCATATACTGTTTTACGGCCTTGTGCAGTACGAGTATGGTATATATATTTCATTATCAATTTTTACTAATTTATTTTCTGTTATGATATCTTTAATTCAATTAGAATTAAATGTGTAATATTCTGCATGCGACCACAGGTGATCTGAGAACCACAGATTGAGAATCACTGATACAGATAAATATGATTATTGCTAAATTGGCAGTCGAAATGTGGAATCGTGATTATTACATTTCTTCAACTATTGAAATGGGACACGAGTTTTTTGATGCTTGCTATACTACAACTCTTTAGACGGTGAAGATTTGAGAAAAAGGACCCTTGTCTTTTTCGTAAAGAACATGATTTGTTGCCAGAGACAACTATTGACGAGAAATGCAGAACCCAGACGAGACGATATAGTGGCACAAGTGTGCGTGAGGTTAGAATAATGCTTTCCTTTGACCACCTGGCCGGACCAGCCTGTCTCCCAACTGTTACTTGTCCCCCGCTATGCACCTGCTGTCCTACACGCACCCCTTCATACCTGCTACTACACCACGTGGACTAGAAGCCTCAAACTTACCTACACGCTTAATACTTTTGTATGATGTTCATCCCACTATCAACCAAATCTCCTAGTTCCATGTGATATTCTCAGAGACTAGCTGGAGTTTCGGAAGTGGAAGAGGGTTTCAGTGCCGCTTGTAGTTTATCACTATTGCAACTAACTTCTCTTTGATGTTTCCCAGTAAGGCGAAATAAACAAGTCGACAAGGCCTTGGTAAAGCTGAGCCGCGAGCGAAGATCTCGATTAGATCATGAATCCTATTACGAATGATCACCGCATCACCGAATGACGTTACACTTCATTTAGTCTCAACTGGCCTGCTGGAAATTTCTCTATTCGTCTCTTTTTGCATTTTTTTAAAAAACTTATGTTCTTTCTCTGGCCACCTACTTTTTCCTTTTATGAATTTTATTTTTAAAATATTTCAGCGTTTCAGGTAAATTCCTTAGTTCATTACAGTTCCTGAATCCCTTACCTACAAAATTAAATAAAAAATCCCTATTTACTTCCTTACGCCTGAATTGAGAAGATAGATAAGAGTTATGTTTACCTCTTCCCTTTCACGTACAATTACTTTCTTCTAATTTTCATGTAGGCAACACCATAAAACATCACTTATACAGGGTGTCCAGAAAAGGACTCCCTGATTTCAAAATTAAATATCTCAAAAACAAAGATCGATAGAGGAATGCAGTAAACGGTATGTTTATTGTGACAGCTGTAAGAAGTGTATACAGCAGTGTGAAATAATAGTTACAAAAGCTGCTAACAGATGGCGCTGTACACTGTACAGCTCATATCAGCATACATAAGTGAAATAATCGTATGAAAACAATCTTTGCAAACAATCACATCACAATGTTTTCGGTACGCTAACCTCCTTTCACGTTTCAATGGTGGAACTGATCGCCCTGAGCTTCGGATCACTATTTAGGCATTACGTATGGCGATTGCAGCGCCATCTGTTAGCAGGTTTTGTAACTATTATTTCAAACTGCTGTATACACTTCTTACAGCTGTCACGATAAATATACCGTTTACTTCATTCCTCTATCGATCTTTGTTTTCGAGATATTTAATTTTGAAATCAGGAAGTCCTTTTCTGGACACCCTGTACATTTCCAGCACACTCTTGTCCCTCTTCTTCCAATGACTCCCAACCCAGATTCTTTATATTCTCAGTTACTGATTGAGTTCTGCAGTAGTTTTCGCAAATCTAATGACCCACCAACTCCTATATCTGTTACCCATAATATGGTTCCCATTCTACACTAGCACTCTCTAGAAGTAATCTGGCCAAGGTTTCATAACACAGTTTCTTCACTGTCCTTCTACGTCCGATCTTCACTCTCTCCAGTGCATGCAGTACTTTAAAATCTCTCAACGTCACCTTGCCGATACGTCCTGATTCACGAGTCTATTATCAAATGTCATACCAAGATATTTACACTTATTATATTTAACGGGAATTTCCTTCTCTACCCCGTAATTACAAAAAGCTATATGTTATCGTTTTACGTGATAGATTGAGTCGTGTTGTCATTTATCTTCAATTTATATTAACCTACCAAACCAGATGTTCCGTCCAGATACCGCCGTGGCTGTTCACAATCATAACATTATTAGCTTTTATTGCCGCCGTTTTTAAAGTCTGGGATGTAGTTCATTTTGGACAAATTCTTGTCCATCATTATTATATAGCTTCATTCTCTTTCAATATGTTTCCACCTGACATGTCTTCTGAATATTTTGCAATTTGGCGTTTGATTCATGTCTAATTTTGTAAGAAATTTAATAAAAACCCAGTTCGGCACTTTATGCATTCTACTTCACTTCTAACTGTCAATTAGTGATTGAATAAAACAGGTTAGAAATTGTTTCGCGACAGACAGTGCTATCACGTGTGACATGTTTTTTTTTTTAATTTAACACTAATATTCAAATTATAGTTAGATCTGAAATACTCTCGAGCTGGACAAAAGCAACACCAGGCACCTTTATATTTGATTCCAAGCAAAAATTTTTTTTACAGCTTTCATAATTTGTTAGGCTTCTAACCGACTGAAGAATATTTTAGTTTTGTGCGTTCAAACTAGAACGAAATTAGAAAACAAAAACCCAACATTCCCTCCACAGGATTTCGGAGAATAATAGGACAAAAATAAAAATAAAAATCTTACCAGGACTTGTAAATGTCTCCTTTCCATCTATAATTTAGCTGTATAGTCGTTAATTGAAAAATTCGAGACCAGTTCCTCAGGATGGCTACGTGCGGATTGTCTAGGGCGTGTAACTGAATAGCGCCTTCGTCTAAACACTGCAGACACGCGAGTTACCAGCTTTAGCCTTATCTTTTCATAAACACGAATTCAGGTCAACCGAGGCTTCATATCTCTCCCCGCATTAGGGTCTATACGTAGTTGCATGCTGGAAAAGATAATTTCTAGGGTTTAAATTTTGTGTGCCATTAATCTTACCCCTGCCGGGCCTCGTATTTCAGACAGTCGAGCGACTGACTTGTCCGTATGCTCGGGCTCAGACCCGATGAATCGGACGACTTTTCTACTAAATTGAATGTCTGAAGGATCGCGAGGTACACTCAGTCTACTGTCCAATGAGCAACGAAAACGAGAACTCTTCGTGGATAGAGACGGAGTGAAGCGTGGCGCCATCCTCGTCGCTTTAATCGTGCCGTAAATCGAGAATGCGATTACAGAACAATACCTCCGCGTACATCCAAGTGGTTGGTTTATAGGGCCATGTCACGAACTTCTGATTTTTGCTGTGTGACTGTCTCCACCAAAGCGCTAGCTCATAAATGGGACAGTCACCGACGTCACATTTGGTATGTTTTATTGTTCCAATATCGAATATTTGAAATTTAGTAATATTATATTCCAATAGAGGGGCGGCCGCGTAGCTCAGGCGGTAGAGCGTCTGACTGCGGCCCGAACTACCGGCGTTCGACCACCGACGAAGCCGAGGATTTTTCCTCGAAGCTGAACGTCCGGAACGGCTCCCCAGGCCCACTCAGCCTGCTATCCAATAAGTACCGAGGGGGAAACCCCGCAGGAAGGTAAAGAACTGCCGGAGCGTGGCTCTGACCCAGTCACATCCATTCTAGTACCGAAGGTTTTACAGCGAGTGCGGAGCTCCACCTCCATGAATCCTACGGGAAGAGGCAGGAGCCGTCGGAACCCCTTTACTTATATTCGAATAGATTTCTATAGAAGCAAATGGATGAGCAAATATTTTTTCCTGCTGCAGTGAGGGATTTGGAGATGGATGTAGTTATTTAGGGTTCAAGTAGAGGACTAGGCTGTTTCTCAATTAATTCCTCCCCCCTCCTCCCCCGGCGCAAACTAAAGATTTTAGAGGTAGAAAAGCTGTCAGTTTTAGAAAATGTTAACAGCATTATATCAAAAACACCATTTCATTTTTGAAATTTATTTCCTATATCAACCATATCCATAAATATGCAGTTTATAAGTTGCGAGTTTTAATTTTATGGTTGCTTGAACATGCGTTAATATTATTCTGTTCAAAGTGCTTTTGATTAAGAGGGCATTGTATCCTGACAGACATGTTTATAAACTGGATTTAAACTGGATGATTGTATTAGCAGAGGCAACGCAGTTATAGAGTCTACATTTAACCTGAAACTACGTGAAGGAAGCAGTAACTCCTGCGCCGAGAAACTGTCGTCTGATCTGTGAAGTTTTTCCTCTTACTCAGCTGTTTTCATTGATTTATCGCAAAAAGAATTTTTATTCTTGTGTTTTAAACTACGAGATACTATTAAAAAATAAATGCCTTCTGATAAGAAAGGATAGGCGACTAAACATTCTTAAAAATCCTGATGCGATTTACAGGTTTTTTTTTTTTTTTTTTTAGAACGTAGGTTTAAAAGTGACAATCACTACAATTGGACAGTTATTTTTAAATAATACACAAAACGTAGTAATCTACATTAGAAATTGCGTTTAATTAACTTACGAATTTTTGGCGGTTTTGTTTGGAAAGCAACTTATCTGCAGTCACTTGCTTGTATTATAGATTTCATACATTTCCACAATCCGCCGACTACCCTCACATCATATTGAAGACAACGTATCTGATTTAATTAAAACTGAATTTTTTTTCGGAAAGACCAAGCTTATAGGAAACAGGAGCTACAGTATTAGCACGCTTGGCTGCTGTAAGAAGTAAGTAATTACTATTTCCTGTTCCACGACCAGCATTTTCCCTTTCTTTCAGTCATGACGTTGTTGTGAAAAATTAATACTAACTGAAGCTGTCATCAGACAATAGAAATAACACACTCATTGAAATCTTAATACGCCGACAACAGCAAAAAAAAAAAAAAAAAAAAAAAACTACTTCCTTAATACAGGCTTTAATTTCTCGGTATTAAGTCGGCCATTAGCAGAAATAAGAAAACACTGTGTGGTCAATGCGAAAATTTCTGGAATCATATACGATGAATAGCGAGGTTGGTAGTTGGTAATAGGATGAAAGAAGAATGGCTGATTTGTAATAATTGTTTATGTTTCAACTGAAATAGGTCTGTAGCAAAACAACGTCTTACGAAACAATTTGAAATGATGTAATCATTCCCTTAAAAAAACTGAAAAGCTCATTACTCTATGAAGCACACGCAGTTTATCAGTGTCTCTGTGATATGTGGTGCTGATATCTAGCGGTATGCGATCACTCACTATCGACGCCAGTGAAGCCTAGCGGCTTGACTCGGAACTACCGTAATTTTGTCATTTGCAGGTTGAATTTTCTTAATTAATGGTGTTAATACAAGCGAGGAATTTAATATTTGAAACGAATTTAATATTTAAAACGATGCTTCATTTGTAAGACTGGAGATTTTCTCGGCGTTGTAAATGAATAAAACTTTCTCGGGTAGCTAGCCGAGTTAGTACATCGTTTGACCACGACGTTTCGGCGGTCACAAGCTCTGCCGCCATTGTCATTCATTTATAACGTATTTGAAGACAATAAACAAGTCCCATCAAATTTTGTGTATGTGTTGCACAGTGTAGCATATTCCATAATTAGCCCACAAGAAATGATGATATTGATCAAATTGGGGAAATATTTTCCTCCAGATAACCACAATTGTTTTCGTTAAAAGAAAATATTATAAAATACACGAAAACGCTTAATAGAAATCCATCAGTTTATTATTTTATTCACTCCATGACACTGAATAAGCACTTGAACCAAATTTTTTGCAGGCCTCTGTCTCACTTTAACAGCCTAGTCATCAACACGGGTGCGGATTTTTTTTTATATTCTGCCTATTTTTTGCCTGGTTGTGGCGTAACTCACTATCAACATTTTAACGAGTTACGTTGTTTAGTGATATTTATCGAATATTTGTAATTTTTACGATCAACAAGTACTATATACCTCCACAAACGTACTTTAATTTCTTTAATTTTTAAATAAAAAGGTAGTTTTGCAAACAAATTATCATTCTACATTTATTTCAGAACTAGGTTAAAAATGGTACTTTGGACTTCTTTACAAAGTAAACTATGCACCAAACGACGATAGTATAATCCGCTAAACTTCTATTAGTATATAGTGAAAGTTGTGGAACACTACAAACACCAAACAAGGGCTAACAGACGTTTAGCGAAGACATTAAGCTACTATTAAAATTGATTGAAAATAATCTAAACATTCTTCATCCCATTCTGAAACTAATGGTGATGACTTAGCAATAATACACATAATTTAAAGGTTTTGTCTACGTTTTACGCGTAATAAACAGCTTGTAGTTATTAAAATTACGTCAATATGTGGCAGTCTCCTTAGGCGTAACTTGTATTTAACATTATTCTATCTTAATTGTCACTAATAATAATTATTCCACACGAAAAATATTTTACATCATGTTAAATAATTGCAGAAAGGTAATAAGCAGGAAACAAGGTCATGGTTATCATACACTGTGTTTATGATGTTATGTATCTATCTTCGGTTCATAACGCGACAGTGTGTTTGTCAAAGAAAGTACAGTCAGCTTCTTTATTTCATGTCTACTTTTTTTTATTAATTGCTTCGAGCTTTATACCTCATTGACGTCTAAATTATTTGGAGATGGTAAGCATTGTGGGCAAGGGACGTGAATTCAGCCATGGACTTCTGAAGCAACACTTCCGGCATTTGCTGGAGTATTTCAAGAAACCATGGAAAATCCGAAACCTGTATGGCCCGAAGGAGATCTG